>JARHVA010003751.1:730000-1225000 GCA_037957365.1 Torreya grandis | reverse complement strand
AGAGAATATAAATATTCCTTAATATTCCACTACCACACTTCAAAGCCCAAGGGATCATTAAAAGGCTAACCAAGAGGTCAATGCATAAGGGGTGCCTGACATGACTATTTTTAACTGATGTAACTATTGTATTAATTAATTATTTTCATTGATGACTGATAATTCTCATCTCCATGGAATTCTCCACTTCTTTCTCTTCCTTTTTTGATATTTATTTAGGCCTTAAGGCCTTAATTTGTATCCCTCTCCTAGGTATGAAGAAACTCTACCTGATTTTATACTCGTATACCTATTAGACTAATGATTAGAATATTTTATCTTCTCCATGATCATTATCTAGTGTTTACATACTTAATTTGATATGCATAACTAGTGTAATCTTCCACTTTATAGGTCCAATTCTTATCTAGGTGCTAACAAGCTTTCTATGTAGGTCATCTGGTGTGTTATGATGTTGATGGCTTAAGTTTGGAGTGGAAATATGATTTTAAGTGCTTTTAACAAATCCTTCCTCTCATCACACTCATGATTTAAACATTTAGACCAACCTATATATGAGACATTATTGCTTATAATCCATTGAAGATAGTGATTTAGTTTTATGCTTTGTCTACTAGTGTTGTTAAGAGTTCAATTTGAGTGTATAAGCAATGTAGGTGTATCACCACCCCTTAAAGTGGATTTATATTATGTTATTTCTATCTCTTTACATTGAAAAAATAATAGTTCTTAGTGAATTGAGCTATATTCATGTACTAGGGGAGATAACCCCAAAAGCTAGAGGTTTGTTGTAGTTATAAGGTCACCCAAAGCCTTTGTACCATTCCCATGTTAGTCTAGGTTTGAATTATGTTTGAAAAACTCCTTCATAAGGTGAAACTTTGGTTTGTAATAGTTTTAGTACACTTGGTGGGATGAGATTCAAGCATTAAATTAGTCTCTTATAGCCTTGTAGTCATCTTGAGTAGTTTCAAACACTTAGGAAAGGATGTGCAGTCATATTTCATGCCGAGAGACATCACAAAGTTATCATTGTAAAGATATGGAAGGTTCTTGTTCATAGATCATGTTATTGTGCAAATGTTCTATGATAAGTTATGGCTGACTTTGGAGAAAATTTCTTTCACCTTCCTATTATCTCTATAATGACCCATGTCAACCTTGTGATGAGTCATACCAACCCTACATTGAACCTTATTGTTATTATAGTATATCAAACCAGCCCTATGATACCGCTCATCAACCCCCTTGGAAACCCAATCACACACCTCAATATACTCATGGACCTCATTACCCTCCATATAATCCATATCAATTCCAAGGTTAGCCTCCTTACTAAAACTACTCTCCCTCTTTCCCTCTCCAACTATCCTTGCATGACACAAATAATTTTTTTGATGAGTTGGAAGAATTGAAGAGTATTATCCATATTATTTCCAATTAAATATTAACCTTGATACAATAGCAATCACGTAAATGATTTCATGAGTCTGCATCTCCTACTACCCCATGCCTTTATCCTCACATTGCTACTACTTTGACAAATCCAAAACACAATGAGATAAGGGTGGTAGGATTCATGACAAGGAGATTTTAAAGTGTTCTAGATCCCCTACAAGGTCCATCTATGCTTTTTCAAGAAATTGCAACAACTTTAGCTTGGAAGCCTTCATGGCTAGAACATCAAAATATGTCATGTTTGCCCTTGAAAGAGAGTCAAAAAGAGGGGAAAATTATGAAGTCTAGTTTTTGATGTCTCATGATTTCCAAATTCTCCATTAGTCCTTCATACTACAACTACTCATGAGCATCAAATTACATCTCAGTGTGATAAGGACATTGAAAAATGGAAGAAGGAGAATCTGATGTATAAGGTTGATACTCCTAAGGTTATAAGTTTGAAGAACACTTTGGTAGCTATCAAGAAAGATAATTAATTGAATTTACATCCCACCCTCTCCTCTTGTGAAAAAAAAAACCAAGTTAACTAAATGAAATTTTTGAACATCTAACTATGGGAAGAAATTTTTCAAGGTTAACTAGTGGATTGGTAGTCCTCCAAGAGTTGGATCATGTTACAAATGCAACTGAACCTCAATAACACTTTGACTAAGAAACCTAAAGCATATATCAAGAGGAAAATATGATTGGTATCCCCATTCATCCCAACAAATTAGAAATTGAACATGAAGAGAAGTTGGATTATGTGGGGTAGCCATAATGGCATGATGATGAAGTCAATGAAGGTGAAACTCTTAAAACTCATCCTTTATGGGACATCCATAAATACAATCTAAATGGGATGCTTTTTGAAGATAATAAAATTTCAAGTGGGTTACATTAACATTAGTAAACCTTGTATCATGAGTTATTGAGTGAGATTTAAGAACTTAGTATGATTGATTTGAATGGTGGAGTAGGAAAATAATTTAAATATTTAGATGAAGATATCACAAATTTTTTAGATCTTGGAGAAAGTAATTCAAGTTTATGGACACTAAAAAAAGATGAGATAGAGCTTGATTGGGTTGATGATATGCCATTCTCTATTGAAGATGAAGATTACCAAGTTGTAGCAAAATATGAGTTTCATCAACATAATGATTCACAATAAAATGGTAAAAATAATAAGGAATTACATGTCTCTCCAACTAATCATTAATATATGGATTTTTACAAATACCTAGAAATTATTTTTCTTGAGTTTAGACAATCCATATCTACCCCATGAGAATCTTGATGAAGATCTTGTAAATGCCACTATGGTAGTTCATTATTCACAGTCTCATAGGTAGAATCAAGATAAACCCATGATTGAGGTAGATATGAGCCTAATCACACATGGTAGACAAATTGGAATGAGTATGATTGGGTGTTAGACTCATCTGGCCAACTCATGCATCCAAGGGTAGATCAAGAAAGTCTAGCTACTTCTTAAAGAGTTAATGAACATGACAAACCCCCTAGATCCAAGTGGAAATTGTCACATGGTAATAAATTCTTGGGTGGACTCAAATCAAGACATGATAACCAACTGCATGGTGCCATAGTGATCAAATAACACTTCATGGTTCTTGAAGGAAAGAAGTTAGTATCGGGTTAGTTATTTTAGTTTGTTTTTTTCTTATTTCAATAGGTGGTCAACACAATTACTTTATTACCTTGTTATTTTGTTTTTCTTATTATGGTTTTTTTCCTTAAGTTAGGCATGTTTCTTAGGTTTAGGTGTGTTTACCTTTTTTCATTTTTTGTCTCCTATTAATTTTATATAGTCCAAGTGGTCATCAAGTCATACTACCGTGTTTGAGTCATGATGTCATCCTTAAGATTCTAGGTTATCTTGACTAGTAGGCTAATCATCCTTTAGAGTTGTAAAAAATGTTTAAATTTTGACCTCAAAAGCGAAATGTCAATCCCTACCCAAAAAAAAGCTACATGAGAACTCCTAAATGTCATCTATAGTATCTAAACTTGTCAATCCTTATGATGCTTCTTGAAATCATTTAACATTATTAGAGGTGTTATAGAATCTATTTATGATCATCATATGTCACAACTATTTTAGGGTCTATTATTGATTTATTATTCCTCATAGTTACCTTTGAATGAGAGAGGAGGATGTAAAAATGTCATTCATGAAGGTCTAATTGTTTTTTGATTTCATTATTCATAGTTGGTCATTCAAGCATTTTCAAATTGTCATAAACACACCTTACGCCACCAATCACCTCATATAAGCCTTTATAATTTATAAAAATTTAAAAAAAGGGAGTGATTTTATGGATATTTCATTATAATGGTCTTGAAATTTTTTTACTTTCATCATATTTCAACCACTATGTATTTCATATCCTTGAAGGTCCATTTTAAAGCTCTTACACACCTCCCCACTAGCCAAGTGGACACCACAGGTGCTAGATTGTGTCTCTCCCACTTCCCCTTATTATATATCCTATTTTAAAATTTAAATTTACTCATGTTCCCTCTATTTTCATCCTTCAATGGTGGGTGAAAGCTTTAAATATGGAGAAAATGTAGGAAAATAGCTATTCTCATGTGTTTTATGCAGATGTATGTACTTATATGGACTTGTATGGACTATTACATACAAGGGAGATTTGGAGATTAATAGTGGGATCATGATAGGTATTTTATTGGAGTTTAATGGTAGTAGGATGTAATATGAACTCAACACTAATCTTGTTACTCCATGGAGATCCTTTGCAGCTTGATAAAGCCCTTCAAGTTTGTAGATGGTATAGTCATGAGAGAGAATATCAAGATCTAAAATTTTGGCCAAAGTAAGGGACCTTAGATAGATTTCATATTTGGGAATTTATTCTTACTTTTTTTCTCTTTCCTTTATGAACAATCCTTAAGAAGGTAAGTCACTCATAATGGCTTCTCCATTCAGGTAGGGAATCAGTATTCCATGTTTTCTCCTTTATTAAGAATGCTTATAGAGAAATAGAATATATGAGATATTTTCATGAGTTTGAATCACCTTAACATACTATTATCCAACCTAATTTCACATTTATGGGGAGGTGTAGCAATAAAAATTTCATGTTCTCTCCATTTATAAACTACAAATAGTTCTTCTCATGTTACATGATCTTGGTGCATAAAGTAGAAGTTCTTGATGGTGTCTTAGATTTGATTCATGTATTTTAAGTCTATCTAATCCTCTTATGTTTTATTCAAGAATTAATTTTATGTACTCACAAAGTCTAGAAAACCCAATCTAGGAACCCCTATAAACTTAAAATCCATTATATAGAGAGTTTGTTTGAGGATCTCCTGCTTATGGGTAAATGCTAAGACTATAAGAATGTCTTGATTGCTTATAAAACACTATAAGCACACTTCCATATGTTCATATATAAACACATATTTTTAATGTGAACTCAATATATTTAATAAATTTTAAGGGATATACGTACTAAAGATCCATAAAAATAAGTTTTGGTTTTGAGGTTTGTACTTTATATACCATCATTAAGATGGTATACCTCCACAACCCTCCTTAAACCCCACTATAGACCTAGATGAGAATATGATGAAGAATTATAATAAAGTTTTAATTTAATGACCATATAAAAACAAATGGAAATCATAGGAGACCATACCCATGGTATTGTGTTGTACGAACACTATATGGATTTGGTAGAAAAGTGTACATTTTTAAGATTTTGAGAAATTTGCAAGGTACATAGCTATCTTGAAGGATTAAAATAATTAGAGGGGTAATTTTAACACTTGTTTCATCTTAAAAAGTCCTAAAATTTCTAAAATTATTCTTGTAAGTTCCTCTATAACTCTCTTCTATACAACTAGTTTGCAGAAATGAAGGACAAGGTGATCTAGTCAATTAGTTTGGTAAAATTATAGGTGTTTCTTGCTCAAAAAGGATTATGGTATGATTTAAAGTGTCTTTTAAGCCTTTAATATTAATTATACATAGGTTATAATTGTTTCATATAGGTTTCATGGTCATAAAATGTAAACAACTAGGCTATTAGGCATAATTAGCCTAGTAGACCTACTTGGTCAATAATGAGACATCAAAGTTGGAATAAAGGGCTGATGAAGTGAGTAAATGTAGAGATATTATTACATATAAATATTAATTAGGTGTTAATAAATGTACATTTCATCTTCTTAATGGAGGAATAAGGCAATTTTTTAACATAGTCAATATGCTTAAAGGGAAGAGAGGTTATTGTATGATTTATAGTGGCCTAGTTACACCTCATTCATGTTATAAATACCAAGAAGTGGATTTTTTGACAAAAGAGGAGTATAACATGATTTAATATAGGTTTTGAAATTAAACCATATCCTCCACTACCCCACTTCAATGCCTAAAGGCTCATTCAAAGGCCAATCAAGAGATCAACACATAAGGGGTGCATGACATGACTATTTATAACTAATGTAACTATTATATGAGTTAATGATGGCCATTAATGACCCATAAATCTCATGTCTATGACATTATCCCCTTGTTTCTCTTCATTTTATTATATTTAGTTTGGCTTTAAGGCCTTAATTTGTATCCATCTTTAGGGCATGAGGAAACTCTACCTGTTTTTATACTCTTAAACCTATTGGACTGATGAATAGAATATTTTAGATTCTTCATGATAAATATTTAGTGTGTATATACCTTTTTTTATATGCATAAGTAGTGTAATCTTCCCCTTTTTAGGTCCAAGTCTCACGTATGTTCTAACAAGATTTATACATATGTCATATAGTGTGTTATAATTTTAATGGCTCAAGTTTTGAGTGGAAATATGATTCTATGTGCCTTGAACCAAGCCTTTTTATCATCACCCTCATGTTTTATTCATTCAAACTAACCTATACATGAAAAATTGTTTCTTAGAATCCATTTCATATAGTGATTTATTTCTATGTTTTATCTACTAGTTCTTTTAGGATTTTAATTTGAGTGGATAAGCAATTTAAGTGTATCACCATCCCTTAGAGTAGATTTACCTTATGTAATTTTTATCTCTTTACATCCCAAAGATAATATGTCTTAGTGAATTGAGATAAATTGATGTACCATAGGAGATAATCATATAATCTATAGATTTGGTCTAGTTATAAGTCACAAACAAAATTTATATCATTCCCATGTTAGTCCAAATTTGAATTAGGTATGAACAACCTCCTTTAAAGGGTGAAAACTTGGGTTGCTAACAATATTTTTTTGTGATTTTATATGATAATGCATACCTATGGTGTAAAAGTATGAAAATAGTGATGATATAGTGTTCTAATAAAAATGAGTTGGGAGGGTGACTTAATAATCAATTTAAACCAACCCTAATAATCTTAAGGAGATGTAAAATTACATTTTAAAGGGTATAGAGACCTAAATCACTAAGTAATTTTGCCATTATGGGTCTCATGTGGTGTTTGATAGGTCTAGGTATTATTTTTGACTATCATATGACTAAAAATGGATCAAAAGAGTCCCTAAGATGGGCCAAGTTAATACTAAGGGTAAAGTTACCTCAAGTGGATGTCAAAGGCATGAATGGTTAATTTTAGTGACTGTAATGTCTAATGATTGGCTCCTCACTAATTTTTTACCTCATAGTTTAAAGGAATATGAATTACAATGGTTCTATGATATTCCTAATTAGTCCATCACAATAGCTAATCCACTGGTAAATTTGATTTTTACACACTTTTTCAATCAATAACAGTGACAAGGCTTCATATGCTCAATTTGTACAACTCAAGTAAAAATATAATGAGCCAATATCTAAATATGTCTTAAAATATAAAACTATATTAGCAAATATTATTATCCCCATGGAAGATAGATAATTCTAGGACATATTCAAGTAGAGTTTATTACCAACATTACATTAAATCATATTATTAAAAAAAACTTCTATAATTCATATAATTATGGCATAAAGTGAAAGAATGGGAAGTCAAAATTTCTCCACGAGAAAATTAAAGTGTGAAACTTGATCAAATTCAACTAATAAGAGTTTTAATAAAACCCCATATAATTTGAGACCCACCAAAAAGAAAAGAAATATCAAAATAAAATGGTTAATACAACATATGAACCAGATCTTTGCATGGTTTTATTATCTCCTCCAAGGAGACCTTTCAAAAATATTACTAAATCACTATCATGTTTTTTCCATAAGTTCTTGGAATGAAACATCATATCACTCCCTCCCATCAAAGAGGTTGATACAACTAGTCATCTTTCAAGTAGTTATGATGCTAATGTATTTTATTACTATCACATGGCACCATGACATAATATAAATAGATAATTTAATTTAAAAAATAAGATACAATATTTGATATATTATAATATCATTGATGTTAGCACTCCTTTAAAGGTACCCAAAGTACAACTAACATATGTGAAAGAATTGAAAATATTTTTAGATATATTTCCAAAGTATATAGCTAATGAGATAGTAAGAACTTCAAGTTTTCATTATACTTATCAAGAATATATACCTCTAAAATATTATAATACTCATATAATGGATACACATCCTTTAAATAATATCATTTATGTGTATCTTATTATAGTGCTAGCTAGACCTCTCATCACTTTCTTAGATTAGGAGATCATCAATGATGACTCATATTTATATGTACTCCTTTTATGAGCCTAGATTGATCATCATTATATTCAAAACATCATGGTTGAAAATGGGTTAGACATTAATATGTGTACTATTACACTTATACATCACTTAGGTTATTTAGAGTAGGACATTTCTTAGAAAAATATAATTATTCATGGCTTTAGTGGCCATGTTTAGAGCTCCATTTAGGAGATATTACTTCTATTAGAGTTTGGTCCCATATATGATGCTACCATATTATTAGTTATACCCAGTGCCAACACATTTGACATGTTATTGGGTAGGCTTTGGATACATCAGATCTGAGCCACTCCATCTCCCATACATAGACATATTAAGTATATTTATGATAATTGAGTGGTTATAATTGAGGTCCTTACATATGAGTACCCCTTACCTACTCCATAGTTGGCTACATAATAGACACTATTTATAGTTATGAACATAAATTATATTATCACACCTCTGATATCAGTTGAGCAACCAGTGTAGGTGAGGTCTACTCCTATAACATTACCACATACACATAGTCTCCCATAGAGAACTTTATTAGAGATGCCACTACATCAAAGACATGTTATGGATTCTAGAGAGCCTTTCTCTACCCCATTATCATCTTGATTAGTGTTACAAAATAAAACACCCATACTAGTCATAAATTATTCTACTACATGGGTCCCAAATAACCCCACAATTCATAATCATGTTAAGTCATCTCCATAGATACACATACTTTTTCCACAGGTATTTTGATCTACAGATTACTTAATAAATCTAATTCACATGTCTTAGATACCATATCACATATCATGTGTGTTCATTCTTTCTTTCCTTAATGAAAAACACCTTGATAGTGAGTCTCTTATGCGACTCATTAGTTAGTATGTTCCTCTATACTTGTACATAGTTTATCTTACCTTGCTTATTGTTTGTAGTTTCATTTTCATTTTTCTTGTATATATATTATAATTATAAAACACATAAAAAATATAATATTTGTAAAAATATAAAAAAATTCAAATATTTTCTCAAAAAATAAATTTTTTAGATTGTATACATTTATGTGTTTACATTTCATACATTTTCTAAGTACTACATATTATATCTATGTTAGTATAGGTAGTCTTATCATACATCATGCTTTAATTATTCTCTTCAAGTGTTGAAAAATCACTATAGGAATCAGGTCCTCTACACATAGCTATATTTAATATGATCAATCCACTAAGGGTACATACATAGATACATAGATTCAACATTGATACATTCACTCATTGGGGGGATCATACTACACAACTTCTGGTTTTCTAGGTTACATCTTTAAATACTTCATATCAAATATTTATCATTAATTATATATTAATATTGATCATCCTATACTACATAATTTTTTTTACTGACTACTACTATAGACTTAGCTTATGGCCATCTTTGTTCTTATATGGATTTTTACCACATGTTCATGCATACTTTCATTTGTATCTTTACTAAGTTTATATCTAATTGTCTCTTTGATTATACATATATTCAAGGGTATTTAAATATACCATTATTCGATGGATCTAATCCACTTTTTTCATTGTGTGTATGATTTTGACATTTGAACATGTCCTTCCATGTGGCTCTAAACCAAACTTGCTTGACCTATGTGTATGTGGACATTTGAACATGTCCTTTTATTTTGGTTCTTTCTCAGACTTAGTAGTAACAAGTGCCCATGTCCCTTGTATTATGGCCCCTTCTCTTAATTTGTGTGATTCATTTGTTTTTATGTATGCATCATTTCTATGACACTTATTTCTTAGTTGCTACACTCACATCTAGTTTGTGATTCCATGAGGGACTTCATGTATCTCCCCTTCCTCTTTTGGTGCCTTTATGGACATCATGTCCCATCCCCCTAGGTAGTTCCTCATAATATACTCATATTTTTTTTTCATATACATATTTACATTGTTCTATCTATCTTGACAACCATGTGATTGCTAGATTTAACATACATTTCACATTACTAATTTATGCTCAAATTATCTTATATTTTGATGTCATGTATACATATTATATTGGTTTATAATGCAAATATCATATGTTTTCAATCTAACACACATGATGGATATATTTTATTATGAAATTAATTATTATATAGGTTCAACAACTCCCATTAAAAGAGGGGGAATTCATAGGGTTTTATCACAGAGATCAAGTCATCCTAATTTATTCATAACATAGTTTCTAGCATGTAGACACAAATTAGAGAGCTCAAATTTAGGAAAATATAGTAAGAAATTCTAACATACATATCAATCTCAAATTTATATATAAATAACATAATTTGTTAATATTATGACATAAAAAACACTAACATAATGTGTTAATAGCCAAAGGATTGCACTAATATCTATCAACCTCAAAAATAGAAAATTCTAGAATTCATGGAAAAGTACAATAGTTACAGTTCAAGTTTGCATAGTTTTAATAACAGATTATCAGACATGCTTAATACATATCTAATTTTCACATAGATTACACATGTTTTTCTCAGATTAGGTGTATTATGCATGACATGATCATTCACATTATATTTTTAAATAATCAAACATATATTATTATGATATAGTCTAGAATCCACATGCACAGATATCAGATTTGGGGGCATCTGTGAAACACATTATTCTTATATGTTCATTTTGACACCATTACTCTTAGATGGAATAGAAATTCCATGTAATTTTCCATGTTGTTACTCTAGACACCATCTTCACTAGTTTTTCACTAAATTAATGCCTTATTCTATCTACAATAGTTGACATTACTAAGTAGTCCCTGAGATATATACCTAAGTGCTTGAGTGGCCCCTGAGTAACTTTTAATTTCAGATTTGTTAATTGTCTAAAGAGCCATCCTATAAAGTTTTAGTTACATCACATAACTTAATTTACATTATGTAATTTCAATTACAAATGGATATACTAAACATGGGTAGGTAATGATTGGGTGATAGACCACTTGACTTATTAATCCACCTATATAGGATGGTTGGATAAGTCATAAATCTAATCTAAGTTATTCATATATTATGATACACCAAGCAAGGGTGGGAAATGATAGAGTTAAGGCCAACATGAGTTCTCGATCCACAAACATATGAGGATTGTTCAAACTATCAATTTAGTCCAAGTTATTCACCATTTGATCACCATCTACACACATAGGATGTCATCAAGTTTTAGCATTGGTTTGTGTACCCAAAAAATGTATCTATTTCTTTCCTCTTTCTCTCATCTCTTTACTTAGTTTTGTCTTTACTTTTGATTTTTCTTAAATAAGGATTGATTCATTCATGTTTCATTTTTATGATACATAATGGAACATTATTCACTATTAGGTAAGTCCAAGTACATTTTTTATTTTAGTTTAACCATTTCACTTGGTTACATTTATATAATGAAGGTGGGGGAGGGTAAATGTAATCATCTAAAATGTCATTTCAGTGTAATGAGTGTCAATTGAGACTACCTTGTCCTATCTTATCCCTAGACCTTTCTTAGGTCCACTCTTTACCATTTTATGGATTTTGTGTGAGTTTAATCTATTCCCAACTACACTAAAAGTAGTATTAAACCATCCACTAGTCACACAGGTCCCTTATTCACTAACTTATTCCACTTGGACATTAACATGACCCTTTTGGCAGTAGCACAATATGTCCTTTACCTAGTGACTATGTTGTTATCCTTTTACTCCTTATTCTCCCAACATAAATGTTTCTATTCCCAAAAACATTCATACAATTAGCTTAGACTTATTTCAATTTTTGACAATAACATGAAGGCTAGATATACACCACTTTCATTGACTTTTCCATTAAATGAAAATAAGATGAAAATACTCATAAATAAAATCAATAACAATTGTGAAAATCAAGATCATTGATCCCTATTCTACCCTAATTCTACATACACCCACCTATAATAGCCCAGAGTTTAGATTACTCAGACTTGTAGTCTCAAGTCATATTCAAAGAACTCAAATTAACTCTAATATTAGAATTCATTTAAACTTGCACAAGAACTTAGATTGATAGAACTACATCAAGCTTGATCCATTTTGAGGCATTACTATGTAGGTAATGATCATTACATGGGGTGTTGAGGTCATGTTCAACCTACCCTATTAATTCCATTCATTTCTACTTGTGCTCACAAAATACCCTAAAAAACATAGAGATATAGGGTAAGGCATGAAAATTAATCAAAAATAGGGAATAAAAAGTGAATCAACATTCATTCAATCAGGCATAGGTGTCTTAGGACCATGCAAACATCTACCCAAAAGATCATTGTCCTTGATTGCTAAAGGATACTACCACACCCTAGAGGACACTAGTGTAGTGTGCTACTATCCAAGGGACCTTACTTATATCTAAGTGGGTTTTTGACTCATTTTTATAATTCATTCCACTCTCCATAAATATGGTACCAAATTACTATATGCATCTAAATTCACTCACATTATTTTCACTAATATCCCTATTAGTCAACACTAATTACACTAATTTATAATTTATTCCCTTTAATCCCACTAATTTATCACCTTTCGAGTCATTTATCTCATGTCCTCCTCAATATCCTTCATTCACTATCGTTAGTCCTATCCTAGTTCATCATTAACCTTTCCAATCATTCCTTTATTCCATCCTAATTCTATCTTATCTATTATTTGGGAATTTTAAATTCCCAATAGCCCACCTACTAGCCTAAGTTCTCCTACATCCCCAGTCCCTAATAATATAACTAATCCCTATTTAATCCATCTATATTCCTAATTAATCCATAAGAAGCTTCTATAATTAGAGGATTCTAGAATAGTCTCTATTCTAACCCCTTCCTCTCTAGAAGACTCTACATCTAGAGGCTTCCAAGGAATTTTAAATTCCCTGGATAACCCTCATTCATTGATCTCCTCCATCCAAATTTTAATCTCCACCATTTATCCCTCCCTCCAAAATATATTTAAACAAGACTATTCCTCCATTGAAACTAACTTGAATTTTCATGCCATCTCCATGCCAAACCAATCTCAATCATTCTTCATCAGCAATCCGAGATCAAACAACATCATGCCAAATTTTTGAGTCTAAGTTAATCAATCCAATATCCTTGTAATTTATTTCATTTAGTCATGGTTTAGAGATTTTAGCATTAGGATCATAGTGCTAGTTTTGAATTGTGTTTATCCATTTCTATTTTGGTCTTAATATCTTTATCATTTTACTTAGCGATTTGAAGTTTGAGTGATTAAATTATGTAGTTTAATCCATAATCTTTAATTTTAGTCTATATTTTGGCAACCACAATGGGCCATTCCTCCCAATTTAACTATTTTATTTATTATAGATCCTTTTGGTAGCTTGTAGGATCAATTGGTAGGTGAAAATTCTTAGATTTTTAGAAATTTTGTGTGTACAGGTGTAATTCATAGTTTTGCACTAGTATTTTTGATTTTTCCCTATGTAGTCATGATCTCATCGCAATGAATTATTATTTTAACTTAACCATTCTACCTGACCACTAACTATTTGACTAACTATGATAGGTTTTATCTTTTTAAAAATACCATGACTCGTGATTTTATGACTTTGTCTAACAAGTTATGATTTTTCATATAAAGTAGAAATTCTATGTAAACCAATAATAGTCTCTTTGTTGGTTCCTATATTTATGCAAATTTAAAACTTTGAAAGTCATGGTTTTTTCCTATAAATCAATATTTTGAACTTTTGATTACGATTTTTTAGGCCCTAGACATAAGCATTAAATCATCTATTTTATCTATTTGTCGTCCATTTTATCTAACCCTGTGATTTTATATTGAACATTTTTATCAAAGATAAAAAATTTGGCCCTCTGTGTTAAGGAGTTAGGAGGAAGAGGGAATCAGGAAGGAATATAGGCATTACTCTTGAGCCATAAAATTATGTCTTATCTATTATTGAAATTTCCCTTGTAAAGGTGATATTGAAGTTGTAAGTTGAGATTTTGTAAATTTTGGAAAATACCCAATAGTCATTATCCACTGACTTGCAACTTCACCTTGACATCTTATATTTTTCAAAAAACTCAGTCATCACATAGTCCATAAATATTTTATCTTTTGATCTAAAAGGATTTTGATCTACATACTTATTACTAACCCTATTTTGTAAAGAAGATATTATCTATGTTAGTTTTGTTATGTGGTTTTGCAGGGTCAATAGGGAGGAAGACAAGGCTAAGAGAATCATTTTCAAACCAAGACAAACATAACCTCTTTAGCCTTTTACCCTCTACCACAAAACTATAGATTTCAAAATCATAAAACTAGTGACATTACTTTGTAGAATTGTAGTATTGTAAGCCCAGTAGCAATTTTGCATTTTTTTCTCAATCTAGTCATTTTAAGTCAATTATGTCTATCGATTGTTATACATATTTAAGATAAAGTATAACTGAGGCAATTTCAATATTTGGCAAATTTGTTCCTGATTCTACTAACTTTTTTTCTAAATATCTTTTCTTGATCAAAATTTGATACTTCATAATTAGTCTTTAATCTATCATTAATCATCTATAAATAAGTTTTTTGTGGAATTTAAATAGTTGATCATAACCTACATAGATATTTTTTTATCAACTATCAAAATTTTAAGGTTTTGAAGTTTATAACAAAACCACAACTCTCAATTTGTATCTAGTAGTGACTTTGCCTTGTTAATTTATGATTTTTTTCTAACTATAGTGGTTTTATAGATAACTATCATGGTTAAGCTAACTATCAAAAATTCACAATTTATAATTTGTGATTTTGCATTAAATTTGTAGCTTTACACTTTCTAGATGTGATTTTTACACTATGTACTTATGATTTTGCATTTGATTTTGTCCTTTTTGAGTCATTTTAGGCCTCCTACAAGACCCAAATTCAATTTGTCATTAGGGGCTCGCTCCTTCCACCCTAACTTATAACAAAATAGGGAGCATGTTAGGGGTGCTGCCCCTAAACCATGTAAGTGGATCTACCCCTTGACCCAATAAGAGGTGTCACCCCTTGACCCTACTAAGGGGTACTACCCTCAGACCCCAATGTCATGACCTCGTCATGCTAAAGAAATAATAGAGTACAATCATGATATTTTTAGGGTGTTTTTCTTAAGTCCTATTGGAATATCATATTATTTATTATAGGAATGAACCTAGAGGCTATCTTAACTTGCTAACATCTTATTTTGTAGGTTATATTTTGATCTCACATCATTTATCTTATAGGTTTCCCATCAAGATTATCAATCAAACTATTAATCATTATTTTTTAGGATCCCTCTCTTGAGTGCAAATCAAACTACTAACCATTTTATTTTAGGCCACCTATCAAAGACCTTATTGGATTTTAATTTTTTTTTAAATAACTTTAAACATTTTGTTTCACATATTGTATATATCTCTATAATCATTTTGTCTTGTATATTTTTCATTATTGTATATAATCACACTTAATCTTAATAGATTAAATAATCTCATTTTTTACCTATTTATATCCCAAGGGCTATAGTGGTGTACGTTCTCCCCCTTGCATCCTTTTGGTGATTATTGGGGGATCAAAAACCACCTATAAACCCTCAATCCTTTTTATTTTCTAGAGGGCTAGTGACCATGTATTTCACCACCACACGCTAGTCCAAAATCTATGTTTTGGTGTAGTCTAAATATCAATAGAGCTATCCTTAGGCACCTAAGTGAATTTACCCATAAAGGGTTCCATGGAGTGAGAGGTAGTTAAGCTCCAATATGAAGGGAAGTTAGACAACATCTTATATAGACCTGGTCCCCACTGTAGCTTTGTATATATAGGGGACAAACCTAAAAACGCTTGTGTATATATATATTAGGAGATTTAAGCTGTAACATGTGTACCACTATAAGATTCAATATCTACTCTAAAGTAGACATAATGTGCAAGTATTTTTAAGAGGGTTCAATAGATTTTGTAATGGGTCACTAGCCTATATCTTCATCTATGAATCCATTGGATGGTATGGGCATCAAGTTACACACCCTTATCAATTAAATAATTTGGGGCTCTTGATTGTGTGTTGTTTGAGTGTTGTACTATACCTGTGTTGTTTGTGAGCCAAGTCAACATTTCACCCAAGCTTATACACCTATCTAGGTCTTTGAACATCATTTTGTACATCCTTTCCATCATTTTCTTTATACATAATATCTCCCATCACTATCCTATTCCATTTTCTATCTTAGTCTAGTCATATCCAACTCATCACATATCACCTTATTATCCACATCTTATCTTAAGTCCACCTCATCCATAGTCCTCATCATCCCATATTATCTTATCTCATTATCCCATCAGATCATATCTCCTATTGTACAAATATTAATTGTCTTGTATATCCTTCTAGTCACATCTTATCCCAGTCATACTTTTAATTGCTCATATACCCAAACCTATCCTAGTCACATCTTGTCTCATCATCCACATCCTAGCCTAATACTTGTCTTTACCTTGTCTTCATCACCCATCTAGTCTAGCTTCATCCTATCTTATCCTAGTTGGTTATTTAAGTCACACTTTTGTCTAAACTGACCTTATCATTACTCCCTAATCATTTCATCATCACATCTCTATACTTGTCTTTATACCATTATTCTTTAATAACATAACCCCATCCCATCTTGAGAAAATTAGTCTAAGGCTATTGAGTTAGTATTATCATCTACATTATCCTATCATCCTATCTCTTACCATTTGATTAGATATCATACCTACTTAATATCCTATCAACATCTTATTACTTTGTCAATTTCAATATAGAAAATACATCATCAATCTAATCATCTCTAGTCTAATCATATTGCCTATTCAAAAATAGCAACTCATATAATAATCCTCTTGATAGTTTGAACCTAGGAACCCATAAAATCCTCAATCCTTTTGTTAGTTTGAAAAGTATGCATTATTGACAGGTCATTAGCACCTATTGTGATATTATTTTGAAATCTGATCCTCATCTTATATCATCTCTATCACATGTCATCCACCTCATCTTTATCATCACCTATAATACTATCTTGGTAGTTCAAACCTAGTTTGTTCAAGAAGGCATATCTAATCTTTAATATACCTCCATATAAACCTAAATTATCATCTATTTGTTATCAACTATCCTCATGGATTTAGAACTAGTTTACATAGACCAATACATCCTGGCTAACAAAGATGACATCCCTTTTTGAGATCTAAAAATGGGTGCTTACCTCCTTTCTAATATTAATCCAATTCAAACCAAACTAACATATGCACCCTTCCCCATATTTAACCTCCTAGCTAATCAAAATTAGTATCAACCTTCCTTGATGTGGCCACCTTAATCAATCAATATATCATGGAAAATAAGGACAAATTTTTCTTAAATTTATTAAAGTAGGGTGCTTCCCTTCCCAATAGCATTAAACCCAAAAGCCTAAGGTCATCCCCTAATAAATCTCCTCCTAAATCCTCATCTCCATCACAACTCTCTACCATCCACTAGCCCTTGTGCTAGCCATGACCTCTCTAATTCACAAATTTCCTCATTTTATAAATATATTGATGAAAACCCATATGTAGTTTTCTTGTATCTCCTTGAGATGGGTGTCCAATTTCCTAAATACCTTGACCCAATGCAATTCACCTTAACCTTCATCCAAAACCATCCATATCAATTCCCTTTCAATCCCTCATCCACTATCCATAGTCGATCATCCATCCCTTCCTCTACTAACAAAGGGAATTCTATCCTAGCCACATTGTCTGCTACCCAACCATCTACCCAATCATGTAAATGACCATCTAATCTAACATCTAATACTTCCATAGATAAATCCTAAATTAAAGTGGATCCTTATTCTCCCCTTTATGTGTCCTTGAAAACTCTTTTCTAATAACTTTCCATCACTAACATGATGGTATATCCACCCATCCAACATCTTGATCACACCAAGCCTAACTCCTAGTATAAATAAAACCAATATTGTCTATATCATCAAACCTAGGGGCATTTAATTAGATGATGTCAATATTAATGAGACTATGTCCAAGACCTCATCAACCATAATGACATAATAATCGAGGATGAATGAGATGAGTCTATCTCCTTGGGTGAACAAGAAGAGGAATTCCAACATATCATTTCCTATCAAAACTAAGTCCTTTCCCCTTTAATCCAAGGTCAAGACACCACGCCCATCTTCCATGATACCCCCATCATTGACCAATCCTCCATCAAACACAAATCCATTTCCCATCAGCCTAGTCCTATTATATCCCATAATTCCTTTCATGGGCCTATCTTTACTCAATCCATTATTCACTCATCATCTCCCTTTCAGCCACTACATCTATTACCTCATTTTGAAAGGTCAATCATGGACAATCATTCTTCTACTAGTAACATCTTATCCATTAGAGTTAGCATCAGAGCCATTATAAGGATCATGTTCAACACCAATATCTAAATTTGATTCCTCATTAAAAACATCTTCCCTCATAGATATAATGTTAGATGATGATAATACATGTCTTCTTGAGGATACCTCTAATCCTAATACCTTCAATCTATTACCTAACATACCTTTGGATCCCAATTAAGACTATGAATTCATAACCAAGTTCTTCCATGATTTATTTTTTAAATATTTTAAAAATGGATCTGATCTTACCTCAGATATGTGTTATAATAATCCTTTTGAGATTTTTTAGGACACTTTATTTGATGTTGAGGATAGGTATCCTAGTGACCTTTATGAGGTCTATGTTACCCATTATCCCCTTAATCCCTCACATAACATTCATCATCCACCTCACCTCCATAATCCGTATGTCACTCTCCATAAGGGGAATAACTAAGAACATGCATCATTATATTCGCCTCTACATTGAAAATTATTTGACACACATCTAAATATATAAGACCATATTTCAAAAGTCATAAATCAAGATCAAATCATCTTTGATCCTATCAATCAAAATCAAGCAAAGACAAATCCTTGGCCTAATCTAAAAATATTTTCCCCTAGTGAATCCCAATATTAGGCACTAAAGGACCATCAAATTCAAAAGAATCATTATATATCAAGTCACAAATAAATTATCCCTAGTGAATCTCAACATTAGGCACTAGAGGGTAGTCAATATCAAATTCAATGAATAAATAAAGTTAAAAATCATATGGACAAGCATCCTATAAATGTTTGGATTAAATAATCAGCAAGTCAAAAGGTTTTGGATACTGTGATCTCATGGAACCAATCTAAATAATCCCCTCCACCATATCTAATAGTGTTTGCAAATGTTAAACCCCCTATCTACTCCCCATCTAGTCATATCACTCATTTATATCCTATATCCCATCATAACTTAAATCCCTAGGTATCATTATCCATCAAAGGGGTTACACAGACACCTAGTTAAAATGTTTGGATGACATTAAATCAAGAATTGATAGAGGCCACTAGGACATACAATAATCTTGAATCCATCACATGGTCATCACATCACATATATTAAAATAGGCATTAGTTGAATATCACCACCATTATAACATTCTTTCATCTCATACCCACATCCAATAAATTGAGATGCCATCAAAGTCAAAAAACAATTCATTTATCTAATGTTGAAAAATAGTCTTTTTGTGCCTTGAGAATGTACCATGATGAAAACTAGTTTTCAAAATCATCATAAAATAATCCATTGTCCACATTATACCTTAAAACTTTGGGGAAAATCCATCTTATCCATCTTACTTGTCACATACCTTATCCCACTTGTCTATATCACCCATCCTTATGCATCTTATCCCTTGATTCGTTACTCCTACCAACCATCTACCATCATATAATTCATCCTATCTCTCATTCCTTCCCATATTGAACCTTCATAATGAAGTACAAGGTGTATTGATAAATGTTCTCAAACCATCTTTTCATATCTTCCAATGGACACTTAAACAACTAAAAAATTTGTTTCCTTTATGATGTGGTCATTGGCAATCCTTAATCCCTTCTTCTTTGGTCATCATCCCTTTTTTTTCCTAACCCTCATATTATTATCACTCATCCATATTTTTATTGTTTTTTAGGCTTGGTATTCATTTTTATAGTAATTCCATATGTATAGTGTATATACATATCCCAAAAATCCCTAAAAAGTGAAATATATAAAAAACCCTAAAAATCATAGAATATCTAAAAATAGTTAAAAATAGTCCATGATGTCTTATCTTATGAAAAAACCCCTAGTAACATTATAACATCAATTTTAACATCATAAACCACATCTAATACCCATCCCATAAATCCCATTGTCCTTATCACCAGCCCAATATACCATATAATATCCATTTTCTATTCCATCTTAGAACCAACTCCATCATCTTCACATCCATATATTCATCCACATCCTTTTAGACAAAGGTATTATTGACATAAAGAAACTTTTAAAATAATTTAATCTTTTACTCATCACTTATTTAACATTTCCTTTTCATAACTAGCACCCATCCAATCCATATTTGCTAGTATGAAAGGTATATGATCCCATCAACTTTATATCAAAGATTCTCCATTCCTAGCACCCATATAATCACTTTTTTGATAGTGTGGAAGGTGCTTGATCCCATCATCTCCTAATATATTTTTATATTGGAATCTTGTAAGGTTTTATCTTTTAGTAATCCTTGGTCATCTTCACATCCATATCCTCATCCCCATCCTTGTCCTAATTCTACTGTCTCATCCAAGTCCATACCTTTATCTAAATCACTCATTAATCCTCATCATTATCAATAGTATATCCCCAATCCATGTCTATTCTCAATCCATAATCAAATACTAAGCCAAACCATCACTCAATCATCCATCCCATCATTAGACAAGACTTTGAAAATGCATAAAGATACTTGTATGTATTACTCGTTTGTTCTATTTGTCTTGTTTAATTATCTTTTATCATCTATATATCTAGTTTTTTATGTCTCTTTTTGTCTATTAGGTACTGAATGAGGATGTTATGAGGTTAGCAATAGTGCCCTCAGGGATATAGAGTTCACTTTTTTCCCATGCACTTTGGCATAAAATCCTTTTAGTCATATCTATATCATGGTGAAAAATACCAAGTGCCATATTTATATATTACCTAGACTATGATGAGCCTTATGATAGTTGTGATCAATTTATCATCCACACCCTCATCATTCATCTAATCATCTTTTCATATTTCTTTACATCACTTATCTAATTCTCTTGATCCACTTGACTAATATCCAATCATCCTATAATCACTAATCATCATTATCATCACAATTTTCTACTCCCTTGTCATCATCCTCTATCCTCTAGTTAGAACTGCATTGACCTGATGTAATTTTAGACTATGTAGGTAGCACTTGGACACATTTTAATGCCCAAGGATAGATCAACCATTATCTCTCTCATCCATCTTCATCCCCCAATTCTTTGGTCATTTAATTATATCAATTATTCTCTAACATCATCTATATTTATTTATTTAGCTTTGAGCTACACCCATCATAAATTTTATCCAATCAGTCTGAACCTGGCCTATAGTTCTCCCTTGCATAAATACTTTCTCGGGATATGTCTAAATATTATGTAATTTTATTTTTATCATCATCATGTTATGGTTGATTCCCCCTTAGGATGTGTTGACAACCATAACACTCATCAACACTACTCGTTATGCATGTCTTTTCTAGGGGTAGTATCAATTTGTAGCTCAATGCTCATGTTGAACCTATCATATTCATCATCAAACTTATTTTTCATCCCATCCCTTAATCTATCCATCACATCCAACTCATAATTTATTATTTTGAGTGGCCATCTATATCATTATTCCCTACATGTTCCCTCAAGGGGGCATCATATCCACTAACATTCATCTATGACATGGTTTTTATTTGAAATACCATCACTCCTTCCACTTCACTCCATTAATATTTACCTTTCAAATAGAGTAAAATTTATTCATTTAAATTTTATCACTTACATTATTGTCACTAATATTCCTATTGGTCGACACTAATTCTGCTTATCTAATTTATTCCCTTCTTAGTCATTTATCTCATGTCCACCTCAATATCTTTTATTCACTATCCTTACTCCTATCCCACTTGATATTTAATATTCTTAATCATTCCTTTATCCCATCCTAATCCTATCTTATTTATTATTTTTGAATTTTAAATTCCTAATGGCCCACCTACTAGCCTATGCTTCATCTCTCCTACACTCTTAGTCCCTAATCATCTGCCTAATCCATCCCTAAACATAATTAATACCTAAGAGGATTATATAATTTGAATATTATACAAGTCTCTCTATTATAATCCCTCCTTTATAGAATCGTCTAAATCTAGAGGCTTCTAAGGAATTTTAAATTCCTTGGATAATCCTCATCCCTTGATCTCCTCCACCCAAATTTGAATCTCCATCATTGATCCTTCCCTACAATATATATTTAAATAAGACTCTTCCTCCACTGAAAATAACTTTAAATCTCATGCCATATCCATGTCAAACCAATCTCAAGAATTCTTCATCAACTATACTAGATCAAGCAACATCATGCCAAATTTTTGAGTCTAAAGTAATCTATCTAGTCTCCTTATCTTTTATTCTATTAAATCATGGTGTAGATAACTTAGATTTAGGATCATAGTGGTGGTTTTGAGTTATGTTCATCCATTTTCATTTTGGTCTTAATGGCTTTATCACTTTACTTAGTGGTTTGAAGTTTGAGTGATTAAATTATGTAGTTTAATCCATAAGCTCAAATTTTTGGATACAATTACATATCACTCATCTATATTATTAAATTTCAAGATAAGTACATCCCATTTTATATCATTACTATTTATATAATAATCAAATAGGTCAATTATTTTACTAATTTAAGGCTATTGATATTGTTATATTTATTTCATGATTTATTATTCCATAACTTTAGCAACCCAGAGTTTTACATTCCATAATATCCTTAAAATATAAATCATATGTCACTAATAGTATGTACAAATACAAGCTCTTATATAATCAATTCAAGGCACAATCAATTTAGAAATCCCATATTTACATGATTTAGGTAATTCAAAACTCATATGTCATCAAGTTAGTGAAGATTATCAATGTAAAAGTGAAAAACTTAACACATACCATAAAATTTCCACTATGTTTGCCAAAGAATTTGCCTCATTTACCAATGAACCAATCCATGAGATAAAAATGCTATAGATGATTCTCTCAGTTCATCAACATCATTATTTAATTCCCATCAAGTTATTCATGATTACAAATTACTTATCCAAATGAGGAAATCACCTATTTTATACAAAATAAAAATAATTATTTAATTTACCACATATAATTTTTCACTATTAGATAAATATCATGGTAGAAAAATATCATTTAATTCATCAATAATCGTAGTTACCCTCTAAAAGTAGATTCTTATGAAAAGACTTAAATTTGAAAATAAGAATACAAATTTGTAGTTCGATACAACACCCTCTATTATCATAATTTATAAGGTACCCTCCTTCATTGTGTGATTCCATAATAAGTTACAACTCTTCTCAAAGAAGAACATGTGGGATCTATGGAATTCATTGTATTTGTCATGCCATATCTTATAAATGCTTATACATGGGTTAATTTTAGTTGAATCTTGAAAAATATACCATTAATTTTTATAAAAAGTGTAATCCTTATTAGCTATACAATGATCTAATTCACTCTCCTCTGACTGAACTTCAAACCTTAGAGTCTCCTTGGACATTATCTATGTAGGGTTATATTTCATCAACCAATTACCTAGATCACAAGATGGTCATGTATTTATTATCACCACTACTAAATATTTTAACAAGTGGTTGGAATTCATGCCTCTTATTAACATTACTAGTATTACCATTTTCAAATTTACTCTCAATCAAATCATTTATCATTTCAGAGTTCCTCCTACCAAAATTTTTGACAATGATGACAATTTTAAAAATAAATATATGCAATAAATATGTGAAAATTTTAAA
Organism: Torreya grandis; assembly: GCA_037957365.1. Lineage (NCBI taxonomy): Eukaryota > Viridiplantae > Streptophyta > Pinopsida > Cupressales > Taxaceae > Torreya > Torreya grandis. The sequence goes on along the minus strand of JARHVA010003751.1, from coordinate 1,200,715 downwards.
ATTACATAAATTATCAACACCTTATCATCCTTAATATAATAGCCAAGCAAAAGCCACCAGAAAATTATAAAATACTATTAAATAATTTCATATTGATTAGAATCTATAACTTCATTCCAAACTCTGGACTTATCAAACTAGCATACATATTATCATTGGGGCAATACAATTTTCTTTAGTATGTGTTTATGAATCAGTCTAACCTTTAGAAGTTGAGATACCATACTTATGCATTTATATTCATGGTATTATTCTTGATGAGAAATTACATGAATCCCACCTCCATGATTTATATTTACTTGATGAGTGACATATGGCTACCTTACAAAATAACTACCAATACAATGTTCCCACTATTAAACAATGTAACAAAAATGTTAATATACATACTTTCAATATTGGTGACCTAGTCCTAAAACTAGATGATTTAGACACTTAGTTTTGGTCACTTTCTAGTCCTAGACCTAGAAGGTGGTCAACCTTATTTCTTGGAGACATGATCCATCCTTAACACTATGGTTTTTGGTCATGTCATGATTTGAGAGGGGTGTCTAGTCAGTCTACTATTTGGTCATGTCTCAATCTTGCCTTCTCAGTCCTTATATACCTTTGTGCCTCCTTTCAAACCTAAGTCATGTAGTGTCATGGTTTTCAAAAGTACATAGTTGGTCCTTATCAAAATTGAAGGGTCATCAACATGAGAAGGATGTAATAATGAAGGTAAATTAGGAAGATAACTTAGTAAACATATAAAGGTACATGGATCCTTCACAACCATTAGAGGTACACCCATTCCTAAGTTTTCAATAAGAATTATCAAGAATTTTATGAGGATTAATTAAGGTTTCATTGATCATTATGGCATTTCATATGCATTAAGATTGTGATCGAATTGATAAACCTCTTTTAAGGCCAATTGCTTGAACATAGTCAAAGATTTTGGTCATAATGAGATATTATTTAGCCTTCATTGACCATTAAATCACTCCATATGCCTCTAAAGGACCTAATTACCCTAATTTAGTCATCTTGAGTTAATTTCATACCTCATTAGGCCCACTAGCACCTTAGTCAATGCTAATTTATTCCAAAATGGACCCACACATGCCAAATTATGACCTTTTAACTTCCTCAATTCATACAACTAAGTCAAAATGTTATCTTGCCATATTTTCCCTCCACAACACTAGTTTTCTATATTATAGGTATAAAGTAAAAATATTTGTAGGAAAAATGATAGTTTGCAAGTGTTTCTTCAATATTATGGATCTATAATGTACAAACCAACTCAGTTAGAGCATGTTCTTGTAGAGGAAGTTTAGAGATGTCCAATGGTGAAAGGATTAATATGTTTTAGTGACTTAGTATCTTAAAAATGTTGATCCTCTATTTTAAGTTCATTAGCATGCTCAGAGAAACCCTTATGTTCATACTCTTTTTGTATAAGATAAGGTGAGTGGGGGTCCAAGATCTTACCCATAAAAGATAAACTCAAGGAGATAAAAACCCATGAGATTTATCTAGAGGTTAACTACTTATCCTTTATGAAAAATCATTAAGAATTTAAGGAACTTTTATACCCCCTCATCTACATAGGAACATTTACAGTCAATGGTTTTCTAAATATTTTGCCTCATTTGCTAAGACTAATCATCGATACTATTCTCTCAAGTCATGTAGATTATTAACATAACTAATTATCCTTTATGAACATTCATTAAGAATTTAAGGAAATTTTATACCCCCTAATATACATAAGAACATTTATAGTCAATGGTTTTCTAATATTTTGCCTCATTTGCTAAACCTGATCAAGGATATTATTCTCTTAAGTCATGTAGATTATTCCCATGATAATTTAAATATTGGGTTAACATGTGTGAGATTATGTGGCTTGTAAATACCATTGACTAGTTTATATGCATGGTTTACAGATACATTTGTCTAAAAAATAAAGTTTTAGTGCCTCCATCAAAGGATACAAGCAGGGTTGAGGAGTTAGCAAAGGTGTTTCAAGGATCATAAATAATTCTTGATCAAATGGAAGTCCTAATACCCCATTTTAAGCTTAAAATACATCAAGTATATCATATTTTGTTTGTTTTAAGAAACATGCATGGAAACTTATGTATAGGTGGCTCAAACACATGTGCAGGGATCCAATGTGTCCCAAAGAATGTAATATGGTGTTGAAATGGTAATTATATTCCTTAACAAGCCTTAATATAAATTTATCCACTATAATGATGGATTCACAAGAATTTAAACCACCCTCTATATCTACAAGTCCACTTAGTCACCATTTAGTTGTCGGGGAATCCAAGAACAAACACACCTATTCTGATCCCTCTTGTTAGGATCTTGCTCCTCAGAAAGAGCACAATATGATTACCAAATACAAGCAATTAAATATGCAAAAATATACTAGAAGTACAAGTAACTAGAATTCACACAGCATAGAATATGAGAGACAATACACTATCTTGTATTAATACTTGTACAGAAAAGAATACAATAAAGAGATGCCATGCTCTTCAACCTTACAAAGGCTTCCCACACCTCAAGTGTATAGTAATTCTTCTTCAAAACACTCTCCTACCAAAAATGTTCCCAACACACAACTCACACACAGAATTGGTGTTCACCTCTCCAACCAGTCAGTAATAACCCTGCCAGTACACCAAGCACTCTAAAGTACTTCAAGTAGATCTCCCATGAACCTGCAACCTACAATTCAACAGACCATACTTACACATGTAGATCTCCTATGAGCTTGCAACAACCTAAAACTCAATGATCTTACAATGGAAGGATCTTCCTTACCTTCCTTTTCAACTCATAATTACAATACATGCCAATGGGTCTATAAATAGATCCCAGACTTAAACAATAACTTAGACTCTTAGTTTACTATAATTATCCATGTAGCTCAAGACTCGAAATAGCCTTTACATGCAAACACTTAGTTCAACTAACTAATTGTTTGTGCAATGAACAGTTCTAGAACACACAGGTGATTGACATCGGTCCCTGTCTAACTGGTGCTGACTGACGTCAGCTGACTCCCTGTCGATGCCAGTTGCCTTCTGCATACATCATGACCGATGTCTGTCATACTACCGATGCCGATACTTTTGGGACTTCAACAACCTCCTCTTTGTCTACATAGTTGAAGCTTTTAGCTCCACAACCTAATAATCTCCCACTTGGAGATAAATAGCTGCAACTATACCTATACCTGTACACCATCTAGTTTGTTCCCTTGTCTTTGTATCCCTCTTCAAAATCACTCTTGAAGACCAACCACCACAAATCTTGTGGTGCAGTTCTATCATCTAAATCACCTGCCACATCCACATCTACAACCCATGTAGAAAATAACTTGACCCTAAATAACATGTGCACCTGCTACTGGTCCCTCTAAGAATCCACTAAACTACCCTCCAATGCTTCTTTCCCAGATTGGCTCCAAACTTGTGACAACTCCCACTACTTGGGAAAACTTAGATCTAGTACATACCATGCACTTAACCTCATTATGTGAATCAAGACACTATTCTGTGAACTGTCCAACCATCAGTGTGATAACCGGTCTCACATAATCATCCTAAAACAAAGTCAACATATGACCTTCCATGTCCCTAGAACACACTCATGCCAAAGAATCTTGTTGCTCCCATATTCCTCATGACACACCTCTGAACTAGCTTTACCTTTAGTTTAGCAACTTCCTGTTTATGTAACCCTACAACAAGCACATCATACAGTAATAGGATAATGTAGCTAATATTATCCAACCTGGTAAAGAGAAACACAATGATCAAACCTCCATTGCCCTACAGCTTATTCAAGACCATATACCCTAGCCTTCTATCTCATGTATCCATTCTCACTCTTATTTATCCTAAACATCCATTCATCTCTCAGTGTTTACTTCTAGCTGGCAACTCCACCAAAAACTCCCATTTGGTTCTCCTCTAAGGAATCATATCCTTCATCCATGCCAAGCTCCCACTATTTCCTGGATCTACCTACTCTGCTTCTTTAAAAACTTCTTAGTCCTTTAACATAAGTGAGCAACAAGTAGTGTAAAGAAGGGAAATGATGAATTTGAGGCTTACACACCCCTTAAGTCCTCCATATGGGTGCTTGAGACTCCTTGACAGCTTGTTGTCCACCCAAAATTCATCTCAGTGACTGATGCCAATCACATCTCAGTCTACACCCGACTGATGTCGGTTCCCTGTGACTGCCTCATCGCCGACATCGATTCTCCCTTGCCGATGGTAGTGTTTATCTGCCCCTAAGTGTTAGACTAAACATAGCTGACATTGGTCCCTATCTAGACACCAATGATGATTTTCTAGCCAATGTTGGTCTCTGTGTTTTGCTTGTGAGAACTAACTTCTACCCATGAGCTCTTTTTGGATCAAACACTTGTCCAAATCACCCTTGCTCTACTCAGAATTATTCTACCCCTTATACTAAACTCTGTCTGTCACGTTCTCCTTGAAAACCAAGGATTTCTTGTTCTTGTCACTAACATTGGATTCCTCAAGAAACGTCACTTTCTTCTTCTGCATATAGAAATCTCAATCTATGCTCTTCAAATTTGAAAGCATACCCTTTGACTCAAGAACATGCATCTCCTTCTTATTCATGTGACTAAGCCTATTAAGCCACATCTTCGAATCTATAGCTGAAGTAGATAACCCAAAAAGATAATCAATAATGCAAGTAGATAGATAAAGCATACCTACTTTCTTACCTCTTGCTACAACAAGTGCACCCTTGGTAACCTTCCAAGAGTCCACTATGAGAGTTACTGTGCAACCCTCATCACCCAAACTTCTTATAGAAATCAAATTCCACTCCAGAACTGGGACATGCATGACCTCCTTCAACACCCATGTGTTACCTATCTACAATTTCAGCTTCACTTTCCCTTTGCCAACCATCTGACAAGGCTTGCCATCCCCTAAACAAATTTCTCCAAAGTCTCCCTAGACATACTCATGAAAAAATTCCCTGTTTGGGGATGCATGAAAAGAAGCACCAGAATCTAAAAACCAAGATTCTACTTTATCCAAAGAACATACCAAAGCATCATGTGCAATGAACTCTACAACATCTGCTTCTTCTTCATGTCCTTCATGTTGATCTTCAACCGACCTACAATCTCTCTTTAAGTGCCCTTGCTTTCCACATTTCTAACAGGTTATCCTACCATACTTGGACTTGGATCTCCTACCTATCTTGGACCTTGATCTCCCACACTCGATCTTTTCTCTTTGCCTTCCTCTACCTTTAACACTGAAAGCGTTCCCTAATGATTCACCTATGCTTTTCCTATGAATCTATCCATTCAAGATCACACTCACAATATTATCCACTTTTAAGATTTTTGAAGTAGATGCAGTATTAGAAACTGCCATTACCAAACTCTCCCAACTTTTAGGTAATGAACATAAGATTAAGAGAGACTTAATTTCATCATCAAAAACAATATTGACTAAATTTAACTGGTTTACCAAACCATGGAAATCACTAAGATGACTATGTACAGATCCACCATCCAACATTTGCAAATTAAATAATTGCTTCATAAGAAATACCTTATTCAAAGCTGAGGGTTTTTCATATAAATTTGCCAAAGATTCCATCAACTCTACCATTGTCTTTGCATGTGATAAGTTGGAAACCATAGATGATGCAAGACTCAACATTATAGATCCCAGAGCCTTCTGATCAAGAACCTCCCATTCTTCATCCTTCATATCCCAGGGATTGCAATCAACCCCACCCAACGGTAAGTATAAATCTTTCTGATACAGGATAATCTTCAATTTCCATCCTCCATAATTGGTAGTTCTTGCCATTAAACTTCTCCATTTATAGTCTACTTTCTTCTGCCATTGCTCTACTCCCACTCAAACAAAAACCCCTATGAGTAACCTATAATCAACACACACTAACCAGATCTAAAATAACCTGTTAGTATCCCAAATATGATTACCAAATGCAAGCAATTAAACATGTATAAATATCCAAAAGTACAAGTAACTAAAATTCACAAATAGCACAGAATATGAGAGACAATACACTATCTTGTATTAATACTTGTATAGAAAAGAATACAATAAAGAAGATGCCACTTCTTCTCCCACCTCTCAGAGGCTTCCCACACCTCAAGTGTATAGTAATTCTTCTTCAAAAGTTCATTCTCATACCAAAAATGGTCCCAACACACAACTCACACATAGAATTGGTGTTCACCTCTCCAACCAGTCAGTAATAACCCTGCTACTACCAAGCACTCTAAAGTACTTCAAGTAGATCTCCCATGAACCTACAACCTGTAATTCAATAGACCATACTTACACATGTACATCTCCTATGAGCTTGTAACAACCTGCAACTCAATGATCTTATAATGGAAGGATCTTCCTTGCCTTCCTTTTTAGCTCATCATTACAATACATGCCAATGTGTCTATAAATAGATCTCAGACTTAAACAATAACTTAGACTCTTAGTTTACTATAATTATCCATGCATCTCAAGCCTCGAAATAGCCTTTACATGCAAACAATCAGTTCAAAAAACTAACTGTTCATGCAATGAATAGTTTTGGAACACACAGGCGATTGATGTTGGTCCCTGTCTGACTGGAGCTGACCGACGTTGGCCAACTCCCTGCCGATGTCGGTTGCCTTCTACATTCATCATGACTGATGTTAGTTATACTACCAATGCTGGTACTTATGGAACTTTAGCATCCTCCTCTTTGTCTGCATAGTTCACAATAATTTAAACCACCCTCTATATCTACAAGTCCACTTAGTCACCATTTAGTAGTGTTTAAAGTTCTTTTTTAAGTTAAGGTATTTCTTAGAATCCTATGTTTATTTTTGAGACTGTATACACCTTGATTTTGCCTCTAAAATTTCATGTTTGATTGTATATACATTAGGGTATTTATAGGGTCCATTTGGATTTTTATTAAGATAGGTTGTGTGTATATTTCATGCCTTTCCATGTTCATATGGTCTTACTATAGTTTTACTACCATTGTGTGGTGTTACCACTTTATTGACATGCCCATCTCATTCCTTATGTCTCCACTATCACCTTTTCCATTCACCAAAACTCCCCCAAAAGATTTACCATCCCAAGATTACTTAAAAACTATTATAAAACCATCCATACCACTTATATCATTGATCTCTATACCTATATGGTCATATGGAAACTTAAGAGTGAAAAATGTGCACCTACAACTAGTCTTAGGGCTACTATAGCAAGATTTCAAGGATGGCCAAGTACATTGTTCAAGGTTATGAAAGTTAACATGAGAATAATGGTAATGCATCATAATAAGTTTGAATTATGATGTGATCAACCAATTATATATGTCTCAAACACCCTACAAACTATCTTCTTCCTAACATAGGCCTAATAACAAATATGATAGATAGTTAGAGGTAAAGAAAGGTAACAATTGACATTACTAGAATATAGTAGTATTTATATTTCATATGAGATTAGAGAAGTAGAATACATAAAAAGGAGATAAAATTAAATATTTTTTGATATGTAAACTTGATAACCATTACCCTTGAATAGGTGTAATGATGTCACCATAATCATGAGAGCAGACTCTCTAAGCAAATATGAGACTTGAATTGAATGAAAAGATGGGTTATGAAAGAAAGTAGTGTCGAGGGACTATAAACTAAGTATGATGGTAGTTATAAACATGTAATAAATACATAACAATATCATAGACACCCTAAAATGTAATGTTACATGTAACATTCAAAGATACATGTCTGAGTGCACTGATTAGCAAATAATTTGGAGCTAATTTGAGCCAAAATGGTGATATGGAACCATTACAAGCATAACCAGGGCTCAAAAATTAGTAAATATGGTGTTCATGACTTATTTAATAGTTTGATATGTTCAATTGGATGATAAAAATGGTGTATATACTCATTTTTTAATCTCAAACCAAGGCTTCTCTAGTGTAACAAAATAGTGAGTTAAGGGCCCATCTAAGGTCTAGGAGGTTTGTAGGATATTTGAGACCAACATGAGGTTTTGTTCCGAGTGGATATTTATTTTAAAATTTTCCTAAAACTTATCCAAAAAAATAAATACATATACCAATAGTTAAATCCTTAAGAGATGAAGTGACACAGGCAAATAAGCAAACCCACACACAGACCTTGGTGTTATCTTGGGACCTCTGCAAGTTATAATAGCCAATAAAATGAACAAGGTGAGGAATGTGATAATGTTTTAGATCCGAATAATGGGTTTAAATTTTTATGAGGTATAAAAAGTGATATAAAATTTAGAAAACCTAGCTAGATCTAGTCCACTTATATACAAGCAATTCTAGGGGCATGTTCACATGCTCACCCACTCCACCACAAACATCCTCTAAGACAAATATCCTAAGGATATTTAATTCTCCATATGGAATAAATATTCATGGAATATTTATTTTAAATGGTGGGATAGGTTTTTTGAAAAATTTATAAGAAAATAAGGACTCTAAGCTGCCTACAAAAAACCCTAACCTCACCTTCGATTGCTCATATCTCGAAGGATACTTTGCATGGGAATAATTAATAATCATGGGAGATGAGGATTTCAGTACCATAAACATCCATGTAATTTTTTCTAGGTTTAGATGTCCATACTATATGAACCATCATTAATATGGTGGACATCTCAAACATTTCACAAAGATAAGAAATGACTTGATGATGAAATACCACCTCAAAACCCATTAAAATAAAGGATTCAACCATGAAATGACCTTAAATTTATTATTAGGTCCTCTTAACACAACTATGGCTCCTTAGTTGGCATGTGAAAGGTCAAAGTTTTATGAAATAAGACCATAAAATCTATTTTGAGCTCAAATATCAGGATACAGAGAATAGCCATGCATAAAATGAGTTAGATAATGGAGAGGAGCTCAAAAAATACCTAAATAAGTCTTTTGTTGGTTTCCATGATAACCTCCATGACTAGTCCATTAGGAAAAGAGTTGAAGGTATTAGAACACTAGGCTATATGCACTACAAGGAGAGAAATTGGCATAATGAAGGAAATGATATTAAGTTTTGATGTGTCTAAGGTATTTTCCCAATCATTCTTGAGATAATTGTGTTTTATAACCTCAATATGGAGGCCAAATTCCATGTCCCAAGTCTATATACGAGACAAACCTTCAAATCCCATTAAGATCATGCTTTCAATAGTGAAACAAAAGATAATTTGAGAATTGTGGATACTCTCAGACCAAAATGGTATGGATACCATAAATTTTGAGGGACATTGGATAATTTCAATCCCTTAAGAAATTCATTAAGGTGAACCTTTCTACTTGTAGACATGTAGAGATCACTCAAAGAGAAAATTCTTCATACAAAAAACACCTTCAAGTTCTTACCATATATTTAAGGTTAGACATGGAGGGTCTAAATGTTCATGAGATGTCGAAGGGATTTTTGGCTTGGGATTTGTGCACTTTGTTTAGAAACCCAAGCTTAGATCTCCATGAACCATTCCTAAAACCCTAAACCCCCTAAAACCTTCCTTAAACCCTAATAATAAATAGTCTAGAAAGATTTAAGCAAAAATCTATCCTTTTTCTTAGAAGTTTTTAGTCTATCACTTGGATCCTATAGACAACTTAGAGGGGCTTCAATCATTATCTTGGATGGTATGTAATGTGTAAAAAATGTCTCCTAAACAAGGAAATTTGTATGTTTTTAGTTATACTTGCATTATAGAGCCTAAGGATAAGTTATAAATCAATGGAGGAGTAATTTTAGGACTTATTATATTCATCTAATGCTAAAATAACTTATGAAATTGACTGGAATTATTATCACCATCTCCATCAAAACTAGAAGTCTATGAGGTAGTACAATTGGCCTAGTTATACAAAGTTAATGTGTGTTACCATTGAAATACTCTTCAATAATCTTAATTTCAATGCACTAGAGGTTATCTAAGGATTGCCTAAGTCTCATCAAATTAAAGTGGAGCCTAAGTTAAACTATTATATCACTCACATAGTGGATTTGAACATAAGGTTAGAGATTAAACTACACAAGCCTACTTATCATGTAAATGGAAGGATCTAATGAGAAAAGGTGGAGAGAGGATATTGATTTACCATCTCCATGGATTGAAATGTTTATATACATGAGCTTACACAAAAATGGGAGCCATTATTTTAGGCTAGAGGTAGTTTCGTGAACCATTTGGCATGCATATTGATGGGAAGGTTTCTCAATATGTCAAATGGACCTCTTTACACTCCATATGTGATGCATAACTACAAACAAAGGGAATGTTGAGCTATTTTTAGAATGTTCAAGGCATGAATGAGGTAAATTGAGGAGTTACATCCCCCATAATTCCAAGAATGGGCTCATTAATGGGGTGTCAAATCCCAAAGAGGATAATAATCTTATGTAACTATCATATGCCACTTTGGGATCATTAATGACTCTTCATACACCTAGGTTTCCCTCACTTGTATTTTATTTTATATATAAATGTAGGCATTTAGATCCTTTTTTCCATCCCTTGGATGGGTATATCAAAGCTCTACCAAAATCATTTTGTAAACTCTTTTGAAGCAATAAAAGATAATTTGAAATTCTAGTTGAATGTTAAGTTTCCTTTATTAGAGTTTTTTATATATAATGTATGTTTGTATCCATAATCTATATGTCTTTCATGTACCTTTCTTCAAGTTTGTTAGTTTTTTATAGGTTGTGTGAATTTTTAGTAACATTCCCATTGAAGTGTCATGAGTCTATAATGTCTTATATAGACCTATCTCTTCCTGTCTTTTAAGTTGCAAGTCTCCACCCAACCTTCATGTAGAAAATTCATCCCTAAAACATTATTTAAGAGTTTAATCAACCCTTTTATCTATTACTTTTATTAGTAGCTATCAAATGAAATATTTGAGAATGAATCATTCATAAATTAGTGTATCAACACCTAGGTTAGATTCTTTCTTTAGTTTTCACATTATTCTCCCTTTTCTTTATGAAATATTTAGGTCTTATAAAGCAATGTATTATCATATTATGGGAGTTATACCCATGAAAAGTAGAGGTGTGACCTGAAAACTAGGTATTCCATAGTCTAAGGTCACTCCCATGTTGGAATAGGTTTGAGGATAGAACTTGAACACTTCTTTCCTTAGCTACAATGCACCTTTTAAATTCCAATAGTTTTGACATGCCTAGTGGGAAAAAAAATAAAGGTAATTGGACATCTATTTTGGAAGGATTGATAATGTGGAAGGACATTTGGGAGTCTTCATATAGTCATTAAAATATTGAAAAGTAATTTCATGCACCAAATCTCTACAATGTAATCAAGTTCAGTTTATTGAATTTCTATTACAAATTTCAAGGATAAAGAGGGTTCATGTTTCAATTCCCAACCTTAGACCCCTTAACTCTTTCACACCTCTAAGAACTATAATTTCTACCCATACACATTCTCCCAAAATCCCACTAATACTAAAGGTAAAGCCTAGATTACAAGTCTTTATACCTTTCAATGGTGGTAGTCTTCTTAATATCCAAAAATATGATGATATCTTAGCTACCTACTTAAATATTTTTCGTTATTTTATTGGACAAAAAATCCACCACTCCTGAGGATCACATAGATGACATTGAAAACTTATGCTCAGTTCATAATATCACCCAAGATAATGTAGCCATATCTTTGAAAGTAAAATCCCTACAATGGTATAGAGGTATGACTCTGCCTCAATTAATACTTGGTATGAGTTTGGTGAGTTCCTTTGTAATCACTTTGAAGATATGATTGACCATGTGTCACTACTTGAACATCTCATCTCAATCAAGAGGGCATCCCAAGAATCTATGTTGATTCCAACTATAGATTACAAAATTTTTGGGATAGAATCCCTATCATCATAAATCCCAAACCAAATTATTCAATTATTACTACCTATTATCCTTAAACTTAGATGTTGAAGTAATGATCTAATCCATGGGTGGGACAACCTTGCATGAGGCATATGGAATCTTTATAAGGGCATAAAATTATTTGATACAATCAAGGAAAATAACACAAAGAACACTCATGCCCATCTTTCCTAATATCTGACCTAATGCACCCACCATTTCTCCCTTTCCTACTCTAAACAATCAAGGGAAATCTAATGAAACTCAATTAGACAGGCTTCAAAAAATTTAAGGCTTGTTGAAATCTCAAAACAAGAACCTGGTGGCTTTAGATAAGTAAAAATAGACCTCATATAAACCTTATCAATAAACTTATTAGGCCCCATAAAAATATTATTCATATAACATGCCTCCTTACCCACCAAACCAACAAGTCCAAGGTCAAATTACACAAGCCAAACCATACAACAAATACAATCCCACAACTGTAAGTAGCTCAAGAACCTTTGTACCCACACAAAAAAACCTTACACAAGAGGTCCAGTAGCAAAAATTATGGGGGTAGTATAATCATATGTAATGTCTACAAGTGGTAACACATATTAGAATCCTTATTGGTAGCAAGCTCTTCCATTTCAAGGCCATGACACAATGCCTCAGCCACCATAATGTCCTCCAATGACTCAAGGTGACTTACCTTCCATGATACAAATAGATCTTCCTAGAAAATAATAAAGGAATATGTGAAAATCATCATATGACACCACTTGTGTGAACATTCAATAAGGCATCATGTTTTTGAACATGTGGTAGAAAATTTGGGGTAGACTATACAAAAGGTAGATGATTCACTTCCAACCCATATAAGGGATAAAATAAGGATGATAGATGATAGTTTTGGGTAGCCTAAGGTATCTTATACCCTTCCTCAAGTCACTCAATAGCTTTCCACTCAACTTGAAACCACTAATACCCATCTAACTCAATAACTACCTTAAACACATGGGTAGTAGCAAAAGGCTCCTTTTGTTCCTCAAATCACTCAATTATCAAGTGACATTTCTAACTTCAAGATGTAGCTCAAAGGTAATATTTCTCCATTTAACATTGTGGAATACATGAAGATGTCCAACATCAACATTTCTATGGAGGATGCTCTATCTATTTTGAGATAGAAACACATCCTCCAACATGGGCTCTCCAAGACCTCAAATGTGAACAGGGCAAATAACAAATTAAGTAATATTTAAGTCAATTATGGTCATCTTAGTCAATTGAAAGATCCTAATGTTGTCAATCCCCCTCCATTTTACTTTTTAGTCATAATAGGGGACCATCTTATCCATTATTATATGATAGATTCTAGTGCCTCAACCTTAGTCATGCCCAAGGCCATAAAAGACAAGCTAGAAATCAAGTATGTGCCAAATGAAAAATGTGTCTTACATTTAGATGGATCTCCAAAAAAAATAGTAGGTGTCTTAAATGACTTAAATATTACATTGGTAGACCACTTAAATTGTTTTATTACTCAGGATGCCATGGTTGTTGATTTACCTCCATACTTTTACCCATGCCTATCTAGGGACTTTACTACTAAGATTAGGGGTCACTTTTCCTCTAATTGGCCATACATGGTGTTTAAGACTAGATATGAGACTAGGATCACTATTAGGTTTGAGTCTCTTTCAATTTTCCACTTAGAACCCCCTATATGCCCAATCTTTTAAATGTTAACTGCATCATACTTGATGAAGATGAGAATGCTAGTGAACATGAGTCTAATGATCACCTTGAGGGCATATCATATCTATACTTGGATGAATGTGTAGATGAAAACCATGTATTTTATGCCTATATCACCATTTAGGAGGTCTATTTAGGAGTGTATTGTATGCATGATGAAGGCACTACTATTCAAATCCTAACAAGCATAATTTAAGAAAATGATGGTTTATGGACCTTGTTATTTGATGGATCAAGGTAAAATAATGGTAATGGGGTTGGAGTGATGTTGGTTTTCCATTTAAATCAGAAATAATACTTAGCTATAAGTTTTGAATTCAGTTTTACTTCAAACATAGCTATGTATGAAGCTCTTATACATGGGTAGAAAGAAGTAAGAAGGAGAGGTGTCAAACTTATTTAAGTAAAGGGTGATAGTGAGATTGTAGTGATACAAGTAAGGGGTATTATTAAAATAAATAACCATAATTTCAAGGCCTATAAACATCAAGTATGGTACCTCATAGAATATTTATTGTCATTTAACATACAATCCATACCAATGGAGGTGAATCACCATGCATATAGCCTTGCAGCCATTGAAGCTCAATATGATATTTTAGAGGGAGTCAAAGGAAAACATAGTAAAGCCAATATCAGGGTCATATGTAGGACATATATACCTAGTTATAAGGTGAGTTGGAAATTTTTTGACAATGATGATAAAATTGTATATTTTCTCATGCAAGAGGTTGAATTCTACCACACGAACCAAAGCAAATTCCAGCACAAATATGATAATTAGATAGTGAAGTTGAGGTCTAACAAGATACCTAAGGGACTTATGACACTATAAATAATATTCAGTGAAGATGATTAGGTGAAAAAGGATAATGTATGTATCTCTACTAAGGAATAACATTATGAGAGAGTAGAAATCATTAAGGACAAGTTGTTAAAGTTAAGAAAGGTTAACATAGAAGAAGATAGAGATTCATTTATTGCTTTATGTCAAGCATATTCATATATTTTTTCATGGTATTGCCATGAATTGAAAGTATTTGACCCCAATATTGCACAACATACCATAGATTTGGAAAGCAATGCAAAGCTAGTGAGATAAAAAAAAGGCTTATCAATCCAAAGGTGGAGGAGATAATGAGGAGATATTTATGAAAATTTATTGAGTCAAGGATAATATTCCACATCAAATATTCCTCATGAGTGGCAAACTTTGTGCTAGTGATGAATAATAATAGGTAAATATGTTTATGTGTTGACTTTAGAGACCTCAACAAGGTGTCTCTAAGATACCACTACCCACTACCCTCAATGGACTAGATTATTCAAAATGTTACATGTTCTCAAAGGTTCTCATTACTTGTTGGCTACTCTGGTTACAACTGAATATTGGTCAAGGAAGAAGATAGGCATAAGACTGACTTTACCACAAAGTGGGGTACTTATACATACATAAAGATACCATTTGGACTATGTAATGCATGGGAAAATTTCCAAAGGATAATGGATGTTACTTTTGAGGGGTTCATCAATGAAATGGTGATCATTTATCTTGAATTTTTTTTAAAGAATCTAGCTGACCACATAACTCTCTTGAAAGTTGTATTTTATAAATAAATATAATTTGGAGTGTTAGCAAATCCTAAAAATGCATATTTATTATTTTTAGTCACATAAAATTTCTAAATTGGTGGTTTGAGTGTGGCTTGTGACACCCCATCAATAGGACCTTTTTACATGCTCATGTGACCCTTATAGACACCATTTTTCTCATTACCAGTCATCTAAAACCTTCTAAACCTTGATTCCACCTTAGACAAGCAAGATTCCTTGTGCCAATCTTATTCCCCTAGGTTATGAGCCTATAGGATAGGAGTTCCAAATTTGAACTATTGTGTCATACCCCAAAGTGTCTCATTTTGGACATTCTTGTCCATTTTCACATTGAGCCCATCAAATCATTTCCATCTAGTCCTTATCCTTAATTAGGTTAGCTTAGTGTGAAGACATTTGATCCATAACCAATAGTTCCCTAAAAAGTCCCACTCAAATTTCATTTACAAGGGAGGTGACCAGACTTACAAAGCAAGAAAGAATATAAACAAATCACTAAGACAAACTTCCCTATTCTCTGCACACAATCACCTAATATCACCTAATACAACTACAAACATACTCAAATCCTCATAGCAATCCCTAGCTACATCAAACACTATCAAATTGTCATTTACATTTTTCATCACACTATTACATAAAACACACTAGGTGGAAAAATAACATATGGCTTGATCCCTCTTTAGAGTATTAGTATGTAGGCAATGTTCCCATATAAGGGGTGTGGATTGCATGTTTAGTATATCCTACACACTAACCCACTCTCTTTCTCAAGCGATTCAAATATTGTTTTATCAAGCATAATGGAAGGTTAGGGTTTGAAGACAAAATCAGATCTACAATGAGTTATATAAATAATAGTGCTAAATTTTTCATAGGAAAGCACACATAGGCACAATGCAAATAGCCAAAAAAAAAATTGGTCTTTGTGATAAGTTTGGACAATAGTGGAGGGAATGGACAACAACATTCGACACCAAAGCATCCATTTTATATTGATCTTATCCTTTTTTGAACAAAATCTAGATTCAAGTTTATGACATATTCCCAATCCTACACAAGCATTTTTAGCGTATGTATTAGCCATATCAATATGTTTCCAGCTAAGTTATATTTCTTCCTATTTATTTCTATTTTTAGAAAGGTGAAAAATATAAACAATTAGAAAAATTAAGGCTATAATTAATTCTATATTTTTTACTAATTTATTAATCTAGACCCTTAACTAAAATAGGAATAAAACTCCATTATTCCCAAAAAACTTAAATCATTTAGTGAACTTGACTTACTTCATTTGCACACAAAAATCTTAGAAACCCTAAGGAAAATTCTTTGCTGATTTTCGCAATACCCTTCTAATTTTTCTATCATATATAAATCAAAATTTCACATTTAATTTTAATAATTATTTCTTTCAAACCCTAGTTGCATATATAGGTCCTGATATTTTCAAATCCTAGCCTAGGGTTTCAAAATTAATTCTATTTTTTGCACATTGGATGAATATTCTAATTTTATTAATCATGATTAGTGTATGCAAAGTTTTCTAGTTTATATTGTATGCTTGTTTCCTTTCATTTATCATGAATTTAAAAATGACATAACTACATATGTACATGCTCTTTTAGACTTGATTCAAATATATATCATATTTCATTACTTCTTTAACTGCTATCTCTCTATTATGTGTAATTCAAGTAAGAATTAAATCCTTACATACTTAGAGGATCCACTATATAAGCTAACAACCACTTCTTAAGTTAAAATGTCATATCTTATGCACAAGCAAAAATTTCTTCTCCTCATATCCCCCAAGAGGGTGATAACTACTTTCCCTCTAACCAAGTCCATGTTTTCACCCCTATAAAATGTAATTTATCATATACTATTATTATTAATACATAAATTTAGCCTATATCTTCTTCAAACCCTCTTTAATATATGTGCTTACATGTTTAATCAGAAGCAACTAGGGTTTGCACTTGTGAGACTTTAAGGGATCAAATCCCCAATATGAGTAAGTTAATTTTTTATTTGAAAACATAGAATCAACTATTACATGAAAAGATCACAACATTGGAAAATCAGATTATAATATAAAAGCCTTAAAGGTACCCTAGTGTCAATCATGTATATGCACCTTCACCTAGTCAATCAGTTGTAAGCAATGTTACATATCAAAATAAAAAATCACAATAAATTAACTCTACAACTAGTGATTCAAAAATAATTCAAAGATAAAATAAGAGTTCAAGTGAGGTACTAAGGGAAATGATTAAATATAAGTTGATCAAACTACCTCTTCTACATCTAGTGAGAAGATCTAGATATTATTGTGCATATCATAGAATGCATGGGCATCACACAAATTCTTGTTTGGCATTAAAAAAACATATATAATATATTATTACTAATGAGGATCCTATATAAATTAAATCAGTAAAGTAATCCATAGTGACATAGGAACACATTCATAAAAGGTCAAATTAAAAAATAGTAGAAAAGTGGTTACCAAAGCATAACTCAAATTAACAAAGGGATCAAAAAGAAAATTTAGAGAAAGAAATAGTAACAAAAACATATGTAAAGCATGAAAAAGATGAAAATCTACTTCTCCAAAATGAGGCTCAAATTTCAAAGTAGTATGGGTTTGGTCAAAAAATATTTACAATAGTTTGATCATCAAGGTCAAGGGTTGGGCAAGCATGCTCAAGGCATTACTAATATTATAGTAGTTGATAATGTTTGTCACCAAGGTTTGGTATTTATTGAAATTTTTAAGGAAAATCATTTACAAACATAATTTATCAAATTAAAAGATTTAGATACAACAAAAGTCAACACTAGCATTCCATTGGAAGATGATAATGATGAGTGGAACAATATAGGTTATTATGATTTTCAAGATACCAAAAATGAATCTAAATATTTAGAATCATAATCATAACCATTCCCTCATGCTTCACAATCACACACAATTCATTTGTTTGATATATGACACCATGATAGGGAGTCTCTTTTGAGACTTATCAATTAGTATCATTTTCTCTCAGCTTACTTCTACATAATTTCACAGCTTACTTTCTTGTACATAGTTTATTTTTCATTACTTGTAGATATCATATTTAAAAATACTAAAAATAATATAATATTTCAAAAAATGAAAAAAAAATTCAAAATACCAAAAATAATATAACATGTAAAAATACAAAAACATTCAAATAACTCAAAACATCAAAAAAACTTTTCAATTGTATGCATTATCCAAGCTTTACATTTCCAATACTATGTTATACTTATATTTTGTTTTTATATGCTATTGCTTGTAAATTTATCTACATTACCATGCTTCACTTGATCTTCTTTGAGTGTGTGCAGTGACACCTAGATCCTTGATTGCTTCGCTCTGCCCATTGAGGGGGAATCCTACTTTTACATTCAAGACATACATCAACGTATCTACCCACCGAGGGCATCTTCTACATGACTACACCATCTAGGCTATGTCATTCCTACACCACACACTCTATTTATCATGTTGATGTACATTAATTAATAACTTAAATAGATTATTCTATTGACACTATCTAGTATATAGCACTTTTGTATTTATTAGCATCTACCTAGTATTTTACTACATGTTTTTCATACTTTCACTTCTTGTTTTGGTTAGTTATATGCAATTGTATTTCCTATATTTATAGGTATTTCTTTATTTCTTTTAGTAGATAGATGCGATTGTATTTTTGAGTTCCTATTTTGTTACTTTTGTATGCCTTAATACCTTTTCCAATGTCCTTTGATTATACTATTGTATGTGCTTGTGGCCCTCAGTCAAATCTTTCCTTGTTTGCAGTTTAATGTGTATGTGGTTATTTGAGCATGCCTTATATGCTTGATTTCTTACTTTGAGTGAAATGTACCCATGTCCCTTGTTTTCTTGGCCCCTTGGCCTAATTTATATGCTTCTTGCTTCTTACCTTGTGGGCTTGTGTGCTTGTTTGCTTCTCAATTGTTTGTAATACCATGATTCACATCATGCATTATCTTGCCTTTTTGGATGCCATTATAGACATCATGCTCCATCCCTCCTTAATAAATAATCAAATTTCTAATTTTATTTTAGTATACTACACATGTTATTACATTATTACATTTATCTAGGCATATCCCTGTTGATCTAATAATCTCCAATACAAACTATGCTATATCTTGAGATATATTTTGGATTATCATTGATATATCATGTATTTCACATCATATGAAACTTGTAAGGCTTTTTTTTAGAGAAGTCATTATAAGGTCTTCATTCCTACCTTTAGAAGAGGGGGGAAAAATAAGGGTTTTGTCATAGATATCAGATCCTTATACCAGTCAAAAATTAGTTTTTAGAACACTCAAAATAGCAATTAGAGTTGAAAACCTATAGAAAATACTAGAAAAATAGTGTAAAAAATAGAACAATCATTAGAAATAATAAAGGAAAAGAGCACCAAAATTGGATAATAACATCAGACACCAGTTTTTCCACTTTTTGGTGCTCCCATCTAAATAGATAAAAGCCTAGAATTTTTGGAAAAAATAAAAAGGTAAGGTTAATTATAGTTTTACAAGCTATAATTCTATTTAGATTAAGTAGTTTCAGTATAGTTTTACTAAAATTATCTAGATATAGGGGTATCATGCATAATATAATGGCTCTCACTTACAGTCTCAGATTAGGTAGTTGGTATAACTTATAAATAAAAATCCATGTTATATACACTAGTGATTGAGGAAAATGTGTGTGGCACATTTGCCTTCTTTTCTTTCAAGTTAATTATATTACATAAGTATTCTCAATAGTTAAATGTGTTATTCCATCTTTAGGTGGTTGGCATCATTTTGAAGTGGATTTCATGTAATCCTAGTTCTCAGTTTTAAAGTGGTTACATACAAGCCTAATCTTCACCTTTTAAAGTGGCCAAGATTGGCCTAATTCTAAGTACACATTCAATTATCCATGCCATATTATCATATTATAGAACACTCATGGGCTTCATGAGACATATCATATAACACACATTCATACCTATATTAGTTCATAGTTCACACTTAGTGGGAAATGATGGAGCCAAAGGACTAGCTAGCCTTTGTATTCTTGAGCCACCTACTCATAAGGTTTGGACACACAATATAGACATTGATTAACACACACATGATCACATAGCTTCACCTCATGGGTGATGATAGAGTTAAAAGGCTAGCCATTATATTCTTGAGCCACCCTTGGAGAATTGATCACTCAGATTTTTTCATGATATTACTCTTGGTACAACACATACCTAACATCACTCAGAATCACTCAACATCAAACAAGTTATGTATTGGTTCGTGTACCTAGTGAGGCATATTCATTTCTTTTTCTTCCTTTCTCTTTTACCTAGCTTTTGTATGTTCTTATTATAGATATAGATTGTCTAGTAAGAATTAATATATTCCCTATTTTATCTTACAAATTTACGCTTGATGTTGTGCTCTCTCTACACACACTCAACATCACACATCTTCATAGACTTTTCCCTTATAATTAAGTTTAGGTACACTTTCTATTTTACCTTTATCCTAGTATTTTTCTTTGTCACATCACTAGAATAAAGGGGGGGTAAATATATTCATATAAAATGTCTAAATTTGTACTTTGTGTTTGGCTTGTGACACCCCATCCATAGGTCCTTTTTGTATGCTTTTGTGACCCTTCTAGACACTTTTTTACTCATTACCAATCATCTAAAACCTTTTGAGCCCTAATTCCACCATAACTAGGTAACATTCCCTATGCCAGTCCTATTCCCCCATGTCTTGAGACTATAGGATAGGAGCATCAAATTTAGACTATTGCATAAAACCCCAAAGTGTCCTATTTTTAGTGCTCCTATCCATTTACACTTTCAACACCAATGGTCATTTCTATTTGGTCCTTATCCTTAATTAGGGTAGCTTAGCACAAAGACATCTAACCCATGACCAATAGTTTCCTATAAAATCCCACTCAAAGTTCATTTATAAGGGATGTGACCAAACATACAAATTAAGGAAGAATACAAACAAATCACTAAGGCAAACTTCTCTATATTTTGTGCATAGTCACCCACTACAGCTTCAATCATAATCAAGTCCTCATACCAATCCCTGGCCACCTCAAACACTATCAAATTGTCATTTTCATCTACATCAAACTATTTCATAAAGAACACAAGGTGGGATAAATACATATGGCTTGATCCCTCTTTGAAGTATTTTTATGTAGGCCACATACCCACACAAGGGGTGTGAATTATATGTTCATTACGTCTTACACACTAACAACCATCTCTATTAAGTGATTCAAATATTATTTTATCAATCAAAATGGAGGGTTAGGGTTTGAAGACAAAATCATATCTACATTGAGTTCCATCAACAACCAATGCTCAATTTTTCATAGGTAGGCTCACATAGGCATAATGTAAATACCCAAAAAGTTTTAGGTTTTTATGACTAGTTTAGATAATAGTGGTAATAATGGAAAATATTATCAGACACCAAAAGATCCACTTTTTGGTGTTCCTATCCTTTCATCAAATGAAATCCAAATTTAGGTTTATGACACATTCCTAGTCCTACATAGCCATTTTCATCCTCTATATCAACCGTCTGAATCTATTTACAACTAAGTTATATTTCTTCCTATTTATTGTTATTTTTAGAAAGGTGTAAAAGATAAAAAAATCATAAATTAGGAATTTAATTATTATTATATTCTATACTAATTTATTAATCTAGAACCTAAACTAAAATCGGATTAAAACTCCATTATTCCCAAAAAATTTAAATCACTATTCATGAGGGTAGATTTTTGGGTCATGTATTTTCAAAATATGGAATTTTCATAGACCATGAAAGATTTTAATCCATTATATACTTACCCCTACCCAATCACACAAAAAATTTATAGAGTTTCTTGGGGAAGATTAATTTCATAAGAATATTTATCCCAAGCTTTGTAGAGTTGGTCAAACCTCTTAGTCACATGCTAAGGAAACATAAGGAGTTTACATGGAATAAATAAGGTAAGAGGAGATTTGAGGCCATAAAGGAGTCCTTCTATCATTCCCATACACTTTTTAATCCCAAATTTATCAAATAAATCTACTTGTATGCCTTCTCTACATCAGATTCAATTTTTGCCATGTTAATGTAGTAGAATGGTAAAGGCCTAAAATAACATATTGCCTTCTTTAGTTAGGCCTGAGAAAGAAAAAAATAAATGTATAGTTTTGTAAATAAATATGTGATTATTTTGGTGAGAGGTTTTAATAAATTTAGACACATGGTGTTAAATATCAAGATCATACTCATGGTGATACACCCAAGCATCAAGGAGTTCATACTCAATAGAGACCTCCATGAGAAGAGAGTTGGGTGGGTAACCAAATGCATGGAGTATGACCTTGAAGTTAGAGTTATAAATATTATCATGGGTAGAGGGTTATGTGATCACCTTGTAGAAGAGGTCAAAGAAGGAAAATACCAAGTGTTGGTAGTCCATGACATCTAATAAGTAACTACAAGTAACACCCCTCTCAGTTAGAGGCATGATGTGATCAAATTTCTTCAATCAAGCCAATGTCCTATGGGGTTGGATAGATCCAAGAGGAGGCACTTTAGGTTGAAAAATATACCCTATGTCTTTATATATGGATTACTTGTTAAAAAGTACATAGGATTCATGCTTTTGAGGTGTGTGGAATCATGCCAAGTGGATAAGTTGCTTGAACAATTTCATGATGGCCTAACTAGTGGGAAATTTTATACCAAGACCAAAACCTCCAATATCATTATATATTAGTAATTTTAGCCCAAATTTTTTAGAGATTCACACTCTTGGGTGATGAAGTGTTCAAAGTGTGTCATGTTCATTGGCAATCATAAGTTAGATACCCTTCCTTTATAACTAATACAAGTATTTTAACCCTTCACATAATGGGGATTGAATTTTATAGGGATGATCCATCCCCCTTCAAGTTATGGACACAAGTGGGTCATCATAGCCACACATTAATTCACAAGGTGGTTTGAATAATCTACCATCAAATAATCCAATAATAATCATGTCTTAAATTTTTTTGACAACGTTGTGACCAGATTTGGTGTACCTTCAATAATCATTTTTGATAATTCCTTGGCATTCAGTATACTACGGTATGATAGTGCTATATTTCACATGTAATATACCTAAAAGTATCCTTTAACTATCACCCACATGACAATGGACTAGTAGAGTCCACAAATAAGAACTTTCTAAGGATCATTAGAAGAACTATTAAGGATTGTCAATGAGAGTGGCATACTAGATTGACCACTTACCTATGGGTAGATAGAGGGACACCTAATAGTTATAATATACACTTACCATACCTCCTTGTCTATGGTAGATAGGAAAGACTTCATATCTCAATTGACCTTCTTGTATTAGAGCTTGCCCACCAACTTGAAATACTAGATGATGATGTTATGAAAGTGAGGATGAACAAGCTAAGATAGATAAACGAGAAAGTACCATGCACACAATGTGGTATAATAAAATCAAGTGAATAATTAATTTGACAATATATCTTCCTCTATAATATTTCAACAAAGAGATATAGTCCTGAAGTGGGATGAGGACCATGTAAATCTAGGAAAACACTCCAATTTTAGTAGCCTTTAGAGTGGACCTTAAATTATCACATGATACAAGGAGATAAATGCCTTTAATATTGATCAATTAATTGATGAGATACTTACCATCCTTGTAAATTTGAGGTATATCAATTTATTAAACTAAGTCTCTTTTATATTCTTGTGTACATAGGTAGGTAGGTAGGTTTGTCTTTTACCTCCAAGTTCTCTTACACAAGAGGCATGTTTGTTGTTTAGTCCTATTATTTGATAGTTATGTATTATGTTATTTGTTATTTAATATTTTTAGGTTTTTTATTACTATTTTAATGGTGTATAAAGTTAATATATAAAATATGTTGCAATCATGATTTATATGTTAGTCATCATGGACACATTGATCAATTTTTTGGGTTCCATGACTAATAAGATGGTCAAGCTAGCTAAGTCATCAGAAATGTTGGTCAATTTATAGTCCTAGACCTATAAATTATCCAAAATTATATATTGTATTATTGATCCATACTTGAAACTATAGTTGATGGTAATTTCATTAGTTGAGAGGGGTGTCTAGTCAGTCCACTATTTGGTCATGTCTCAAACTTGCCTTATCAATCCTTATAGACCTTTGTGCCTCTTTTCAAGTCTAAGTCATGTATTTTCAAGGTGTTAAAAAGTGTGTAGGTAGTCCTTATCCACCTTAAAGGGTCATCGACATGAGAATTATGTAGTAATGAAGGAAAACTAGTAAGATAACTTGGTAAAGGTCTAAAGGCACATTGATCCTACACAACCATCAAAGGTATGCCCATTATTAAGTTTTTAAGAAGTATTATACAGAATATTATATGGATTAGTTAATTTTTAATTTACCATTAAGGTATTCCATATGAATTATCATGGTTATCTAATCGATAAACCTCTTCTAAGGGCATGTGTTTGAACATAGTCAATGGTTTTGGTCATAATGAGATACTATTTAGCCTTGATTGACCACTAAATCACTCCATAAACCCTCAAAGGAACTAATTATGTAATTTAGTCATGATGGGATAGTTTCATGCCTCATTTGGGCCCAATATCACCTTATTTTATGTTAATTTCTTTGAAAATGGGCCTATACATGCCAAATTGTGACCTTTCATCTTCCTTATTGCATACCACTAAGTTAAAATGTTATATTCAAATATTTTACCTATAAAAAACTAATTATATACATTCTAGGTTTGAATAAATAATATTTTTAGGAAAAATGATAGTTTATAGGTGTTTATTCAATAATATAGATCTATACTATACAGACTAGCTCGATTAGAGGCATGTTCTTATAGAGGGAGTTCAAAGATGTCTAATGGTGAAAGGAGCAATGTTTTTGAGTGAAATAAGATCTTAAAACAATTTTTACTCTACTTATAACTCATTATCATGCTTAGAGGACCCCTTAGGTTCATCCTCATTTAGTATAAGATAATGTGAATGGGGATCCAAGCTCTTGCCCATAAAAGGGAGACTCAAGGAGATAAAAACCCATGACATTTGTCTAGAGGTTAAATTTTTTTCCTTTATGAACATTCATTAAGAATTTAAGGAGCTTATATACCCCCTTATCTATACATGCACATTTGGACTCAATGGTTTGCTAAGGATTTTGTCTCATTTACTAAAACTAATCATGGATCCTATATCTCAAGTTAATTAGAGTCATTCCATGGTGATTTCAACATTCGGTTCACACGTGTCAGCTTGTGTGGCTTGTAAATCCCATTTAATTATTTTTATGCATGATCTTCATATAAATTTGTCCAAATAATAGAGTTTTAGTACCTCCATCAAAGGTTACATGCAAAGTTGAATAGTTCACAAGGTCATTTCAAGGCTCCTAAAGCCTTATTTATCAAATGGAAGGCCTAATAACCCATTTTCATTTCATAATACATCAAGGATACCAATTTGTGTGTTTTTGAAGAACCCTACATGGCAAACTATGTATATGTGGCTTAAGCACACTGACAGGGCTCCAATGTGTCCTGAAGCATGTAATATGTTGTTAAATTAATAATGAAATGTCTTTAAAAACATCAAGGTAAATTTATGCACTCTCATTATGGATTCAAAATATTAAAAATCACCCTCTATATCTGCAAGTCCACTCAATCAACATTTAGCAGTGTTTAATGTTCTTTGTGAAGTTTAAGGTATTTATGAGAATCTTATGTTTCCTTTTGAGAATGTACACCTTGATTTTTCCTCCAAACATTTATTTTTTCTTTTATATACATTAAGGTATCTATAGGGTCCACATATATTGGTCTTAGGAGAGGTATTATGTCCATTTCATTCCCTTTCCATGTTCATATGGTCTTACTATAGTTTCACTACCATTATGTGATGTTACCACTCTATTGCCATGCTCATCTCATTCTTTGTGTCTCCACTATCACCTTATCCATTAACCTAATCTAACCCTCAGAATTTATCATCAAAATTTGATCCTAAAACTATGATAAAACCAACCACACCACTAAGATCATTTGGTACTAGACTTGTATGCTCATATGCAACCTAGGAGTGCAAAATGTGTAACTATAGGTAGTCCTAGGGCTATTATAACAAGATTTAAAGGATGACCAAGTAGATTTTTTAAGGGTATTAAAGTTAACATTAGAATAATGGGATATTAATATTTATAAGGTTTATTCATGATGTTATATTCCATTTATATAGGTCTCAAACACCCTACAAACTATCTGCTTCCTAACACATGCCTGATAACAAATACTACAGATAGTCAGAGGTAAAAGAAGGTAATAGTTAACTTGGATATCATATAGTAGTGTTTAAAAATAATATGATCTTAAATACTCATAATCCATATAAAGGAAATAAAATTACACATTTTTGGGGATGTAAACTTGATAACCATTACCCCTAAAGAGAGGTTGAATGACATTACCGTAATCATGAGAGCACACAATTTATGCAAGTATGAGACCTCAATTGAATTAAAAGATGGGTTATGAAATAAATTAATGTTAGGATACTATCACCTAATCATTGTTATCATTATAAAATGTGTTGAATACCTTGTAAGATCACAAACACCCTCAAACACAATGTTTTAGGCAACATTCAAAGATACATATATGAGTGCATTAATTAGCAGATAGTTTGGAGATAATTTGAGCCAAAATGGTGATATGGAACCATTCCAAGCACAACCAGACCTCCAAAATTAGTAAAAATGGTATTCATAATCTTTTAAATAGGTATATGTGTTTCCTTATTTGATAAATATATTGGATATACTCACTATTTTGCCTCAAACCAAGGCTTGTTTGGTGTAGGAAAATAGTGAGTTAAGGACCCATCTAGCATATTTGAGACCCCTATGAGGTTTTGATACAAGTGTATATTTATGTTTTAATGTTCCTCAACATTTTAAAAATACTCAATGCATATGCCAATATGCAAAGCCTTAAGATATGAGGTGACACAAGCAAGAAGGTAGACCCACACATAGACCTTGGTGGTATCTTGGGACCTCTACAAATTATGATAGCCAATCTAATGACCAAAGTGAGTAATGTGAGTATGTTTTATACCCAAAAAATGGGTTTAAAGTGTTATGAGGTAGAAAAATTCATACAAATTTCATAAAACCTAGCTAGATTCAGTCCACCTACATACAAGCAATTTGGGGGGCATGTTAACATGCTCACCCACTCCACCACAAGCATCCTCTAAACTAGAGCTCCTAGGGATATTTAAGTCTCATTATTTAATAAACATTCATGGAATAATTATTGGTAATGGTGGGATAGGTTTTATGAATAATTTCTAATAAAATAAGGACTCTAAATTGCCTATAAATAACCCTAACCTCACCTTCTAATGCTCATAAAACATAGCTCGATATAGGGTTATGAGGTAGAAAATTAGTCTAAATGTCATAAAACATAGCTCAATATAGTCCACTTTAATACAAACAATTTGAAGGGCATTTTAACATTCTCACCTATTCGACCACAATAATTTTCTAAGACAGAGCTCCTAGGGAGATTTAAGTATCCCTATGGACTAAACATTCATGGTAGATTTATTGGAAATTAAGGGATAGGTTGTATGAATGATAGATAAGAAAATAAGGAATAAAAACTACGTGTAAATAACCCTAACCTCACCTTATAATGATCATGCATCTATGGACCATTTGTATGGGAATCTAGACTATTCATGGGAGATTAGGGGGTTAGTGTCCTAAACATCCATGGCTTTTATTTTAGGTTTAGAAGTCTATACTATATAAACCATACTTAAGATGGTGGACATCTCAAACATTGCACAAAGCTAAAAAATGAATTGATAATAGAATACTACCTTAGAAACCACTCAAATTAAGGGATTTATCCATGAAATAACCTTCAAGGTCTTTTGAGGTCCTCTTAGCACCACCATGGCTCCTTGGTTCGCATGTGCAAGGTTAAGGTTATATGGAAGAGGCCTAGAAAAGATATTTTAAGCTTAAATATTAGGATATAAAGAATATTCAAGTAAAAAATGAGTTAGATAAGGGAGAGGGACTCCCAAAACACCTAACTAACCTTTTTGGTGGTTTTTATGCTAACCTCCATGACTAGTCCATCAGATAGAGAGTTGCAGGTATTAAAATACTTAAATATATGTAGTACAAGGAGGAAAATTGGCATAATGAAGGAAATGAAACTAATTTTTTAGGTGTCCATGGTATCTTCCCAATCATACATGAGACATGGGTGGTTCATAACCCTAATATGGAGGCTAAAGTCCATGTCCCAAGTCTACAGAGAAGATAAACCTTCAAATACCATTAAGACCATGCTTTAAAAAGTGAAATACAAGACAAGATGAGTAATTCAGATGATCTCAAACCAAAAAATGAGGGATACCATAATTTTTGAAGACCCTTAGATAATTTAAATCCCCTAAAAAAGTCATCAAGGAAAAGCTTTCTACTTGTAGACATGTAGAGATTGCTCAAGGAGTAAATTATTCATACAAGAAGCACATTCAAATTCTTACCATAGATTTAAGGTTAAACATAGATGGTATGAATTTACATGGGAGGTCAAAAGGATTATTGTCTTGGGTTTGGTGTACTTGGTTTAGAAATCCAAGCTTAGATCTCTATGAACCATGCTGAAAACCCTTAACCTACCTAATTCCTCCCTTAAACCCTAATAATAACTAGTATAAAAAGGTTTAATAAAAATTGCATCATTTTGCTTAAAATTTGATGTTATATCACTTGGATCCTATAGGAAATTCAAAGGGGCTTAAAATTATGGTTTTAGATGGTATAAAAGGTGTATAAATGTCTCTTAAACCATCAAATTTTTAGGGTTTTAGTCAAATTTTCATTGTATATCCTATGGAAAAGTTTTAAATAATGGGAGGATTAAGTTCATGACATATTATATGCATATAATTCTAAAAAAATTATTAAATTGAATAGAAGTGTTATCACCATCTCCATCTAAACTTTCAGTCTATGAGGCAGTCTAATTAGCTTAGCTATGAAAATCTAATGTGTGTTTTAGGTGATAGAATTTTCAAGAATGTTAATGTAAATGCACTAGAGTTTATCTAAGGATTACCTAAGTCTCATTAGATTACATTTGAGCCTATGTTCAACTATTGGATCAATCACATAGTGTAAGTGAATAAAAGGTTGAATATTAAACCACACAAGCTTACTTATTATGCAAATGGAAGGATATAGAGAGAAAAGGGTGGCATGAGGATATTTATTGATCATATCCATGCATTATAATAGTAATTTAGGTGAGCCAACACCAAAATGGGATCAGTTATTATAGGATAGAGGAAATTTTAAGAACCATTTGGCATGAATATTGATGGGAAGGCTTCTCAATTCCTTAAGTGGACTTATTTACACTCCATATGCATCACATAACTACCAAAGGAGAGAATTTTGAGTTATTTTTAGAATGTTCAAGGAATGAATGAGGTCAATTAAATGATTTACAATCCCTAAAATGTTAAGAGTGGGATCAATGATGGGGTGTCAAAGCTCAAAGAGGAGGATAAACTTGTGTAACTACCCTATGCCACATTGGACTCATTGATGACCCCTCATATGCTTAGGTTTCCATATTTTGTCTTCTATTTTCTCTAGAAATTTAAGCATCATGCTTTCATTTTCTATCCCTCCTCTATGTTTAGTAAATCTCTTCAGAAAACATTTTGTATACTCTTTTAAAGCAAAAAAGGATAGTTTCATATTTTGGTTGAATGTTAGGTGTACTTTATTGGATTTTGATCTATATAATGTATGTTTTTATTCATCATATATATGTCCTTCATGTACCTTGCTTCAATTTTGTTAGTTTATTGTAGGTGGTGTGAAGTATTAGAAAGTAATATTCCCCTTGAAGTGGCATGAGTCTATAATGTCTTGCATAGAATTATATCTTTTTGTCCTTCAAGTTACAAGTCTTTACTCAACCTTCATGAAAAACATTTATGCTTGAAGAATTATTGAAGACTTGGATCAACCCTTGTCTCTATTAGATTCATTATTAGCTTTTAAATGAAATAGTTGAGGGTGGATCATTCACCAACTAGTGTATCACCACCTAGATTATATTCTTACCTTAGTTTTCACATCCTTCTCACTTTTATTTATAAAAAGTTTAGGTCCTAAAAATCACTATATTTCCATATTAAGAGAGCTATCCCCATGTAAACTAGATGTGTGACATGCAAATTACATAACCCATAGTCTAAGCTCACTCAAATGTTGGACTAGGTTTTAGGATAATACTTGAACACTTATATCCTCATCTAGGGTGTAACTAAAACCCCAACACTTCATTCTGGCCACTTTCTTTCCTAAATTAGGATTCAATTCAATTTCTAGAAAATGACACAATTTAAGCCTAAAAATCACCTAAATTTCCAAAATTTGTTTGTTTAAGGGATTTAATTGTGTAGAAACATAATGAGGCTAGATTATTTGGCATATTACCCTATATGTAGCAATAACCTAGTTTAGTTTTAACCCTAGTCAAATTATGACCTAGTAATTTGACTCTTTTGTCCTACTAAGATTTAATTAAAAATAATTACAATAATTTTGAAAAAAAAGCACTAAGTAAGATTAATTACATTAAAAATATTAATTAACATGCCTACAAATATATCTGAAACTAAGTTGTCAAGATTTCATAAGTGTTTTGACCCAATCCAGGGTTATCCTGACTCAACCTAGGTTATTTTAGACTCAACCAAAGTTGGAATTTAACCTAACCTCCCCAGGGTTAGAGATAGTTCTTAGAGAAATAAATATAAGTGCCCACACCCTATGCCAACAAGATTTTATGTGTAAGGTTATTGTGCTATAACACCTTCTTGAATTCTTTTTAGAGTAGTTTTATAATTCCCAATTTATGTCATGCTTCACACCAAGCCACAAGTGACCATTGGACAAATACTACCACAATGTAAGAAACTTGTTAAAAGACTCTAATCGTTATAGGCTGAGTACAAACATCCTTACATCAATAATTAAGTAAAAAATTTAAAAAAGGAGGTAAATTACTTACTTTTTTAATTTATATTTTATGATCTTACTTATTATGTCATGTTATCCCTAGTTTTTAGGTAAGAGTGTTTAGTCCTCATGTATTATTGTGCTTGATTTTTTTTGTTTGGACTAACAAGGGATTAATCTACATTTTTTTTTCTCTTAAGACACCTAAAATACATAATGGGAGGCCTAGTGGGACCATGCATCCTATATATCCAAGGAAAATGATATGATAACCTTAGATATTCTAATAAATTCATTTAATTCTTCAAGTTTAGAGTTTTAACCATGAAATTAATGTCATTCTATCTTTTGAGTAATTAGTAACTTCAGCCTACGTAATGATTGATTCATTAGTTACATGTTTATTTGTTATATTTTTGTATGTACAAAAGGTGGATTTAAACCTATGGATTTGAATTATTGAATGATGGCTTTGAATTGCTAAATGGTGGCTTCACTATGCAAATTTGGTGGCTTTGACCTTGTTAAACAATAGATTCACTAGGTAAATTTATATTGTGTCTACCTATTTTCACATTATTTTTTATGGATTTGCTTGATGTAACAAGAATCTTCACCCTAATAAATGGTGGCTTTACTAAATTTGTTTTCTATATCTGTGTTTGTAGGAAAATAATGGCTTTACAATGTTAAATGGTAGATTTTCTCTATGTTTTTACAAAACTTGAGATCTAAAAATAGATTATTATCTACTTATTTGATTTTTGGATTAAGAACAAGAAAAACCTCTAACATTTTATGGGAACTAAGTTGGAGATAGAGAGGTTGAGGTATTTTTAAATCTCACATACAACTTTTTTTGGTGTTTAGAATCCACTTAATCACAATTGTCTTTTAGTTTTGAAAGCTTTTAAAAGTGTAAAAAAGGTCAAGGGGCCAAAATTTCAATCACACTTTTATTTAGTGATATTAAAATAAAAATACATTTTAGTTAGAGGTTTTAAGAGATTTTTCACTTTATTTTTATTTTTTTTATTAGGTAGATTTCAAAGTTCATAGTTAGATTTATTTGTTTATGGAAAATTAGAAAATATTGCATGTATGCTCTCCCCCATCTCTTTTAGGGAACTCAGATGACCAAAAACATTTAGTTTATTGCCTTGTTTTTTTAATCTTATCATAAATAATGTTGCATATGCTCTCCCCAATATTTAAGTGACTTGGGTGACCCAAAAATAACTTTTAAAGTATTTCCATTTTTTTATTTTGCATTTGGCTTGAGAGAGGGAGCATTTTTCTCCATCACAAGTTCTCTAGGGGTTTTTTAAATTCAAGTTTCATCTCCCAACATCGTAATAACCCCACTCCATGGTGGCATATATAAATTGGGAACATGATATTAAGATTTCTAGGGGATGAGTAACTTTATTCTCTAATCTTAATAAAAACCTAGGTTAGGTCTTAATAAACATTAGAATATAATAAGTAGTACATGGATGGAGTATCTATGCAAATAAATAGACTCTTACATAGTAAGTTTGAAGGTATGAAACTAATTGACATGATTACACCCTTATGTTATCCATACTTGGGATAATTTAGTGCACATGAAAATTATAGATTTTTTAGTTAACCCCACTTACCATGGAATTTATTTCCAAATGCCAAGTGATCCTCTCTAAGTTTGAGCCATGTACTAATTCTTGAGAAATAGAGGGGGCATAAAAATTCTACCAAAATTTGTACTTTAATTTTTGGATTAACACTAAATTCCTAACAAGCATTGGTATATTAGTTTAAAATTTTGTAGAAGATATACATACCCATGTTAGTTTTAGATATAAGACAAGCCGTTAGTGATACTTTTATTTTTCTTTGATTTACATGTGTGTTTTTAGACTAAAACTATTGGTTTGTATTGTCATGTCAAAACAAGTCCAAAATGTCACATTTTTTTCATACCACTTTACCTTAAGAGGTGTTACTTTATCCATTTTGTGCCACAAATTTTTATTTAGATATTAATTCTAAAACCATTTGTGTGTCACTTATTTAAATAGGGCATCATTATGCTTATTATTTCATCTCAAATGTTTGCCTTGGTTTTTTGAGTCCAAAACCATTTATCATGACATTTATTTGAATGACTATTGTTATGCTACTTAAATCATTTCAGATCTCTTATCACTTTTGAAACTAATTTCTAATCCATTTCTATAACTCTTTTGTTTTAAACATGCAGTTATGCTAGCTATTTTGTCTAGCCTTTTTACCTTATAACATTTAATTAGTTTAAACGTAAATATGAAACTCAGCCTTTCAAAGTGAAAATCCTAAACTAATTAGATTTACACCAAAGCCTCATCTAATTTGGGCTTAGGTTGTCTACCTTTTGTGTCTATATTGTGTTACTTGGGGTTATTTTTTATTTGATCTAAAAGACCCCTTTCCTAGACCTAATGATGGTTGTTAGTTTTGTACCTTGTTTGGACAGTCCTTTAAGATAACTTGTTACCACATACCTTTATTGAAGTTTATTGTGCCAAATTATGAATTTCTTAGTTCCAATGTTCCCATAGTTTCTTATGAATAAAATATTGAGCCTTAGTGATCCAACTATTGAGTGTGATCCAAGCCAATTAAATTAGTTTAGTTTGTTTTCAAGTCCTTGTTTGAGTTCTTTATTTCTGAATATAACCTTGTTTTTCACACTAATGATTACAACCACCTTTGGGAAAATTATTTCTATCCTTAGATTCTAGTTCATACTTATTCTACTTTATCTATACACTTCCATCACTGATTATAACCACCTTTAGGAGAATTAGTACCTTAGTAATAGACACATTTTGAGATGTTGTGATACTTTTGCCACTAATTATAACTACCTTTCAGAAAACTAGTATCATTTATTACACCAATTTCTAGTTTTTTTAATTCTACCTTTACCTAGTCTAGTTGTTATTATCAATCTAGAGTGCACCCTACTTGAAGATGTGAAAATCACATCCTCTCTCCATCTGATACAATTAGATATTCTTAGAGTGTTGGTGACTTTGAAGTGAGAAGAACCTCTAGAGATGGTTGGTTCCTTTAATATCTAGCACTGAAACTAATCTACCTTTTTGATTTTTAGGATGAAAAGGGAAGAAGGAAGCTAAAAAGGGAAATCCTACTTATTGTGGTGATGCACCTAAATAATGGCTATTATATGAAATCTTTTCTAAAACTAAGTAAGGCACATATATTAATCTAAAATAAACTCTTCAATCAATCCTAAACATCAGTGTTTTAAAAGAAGGCCTAAAAGAAGCTTTCAAAGCAAATTCTATTCTTATCTCTTCAAATGACCTATATAGGATAATATTTTCATATTAGGGGAGGGAAAAACTTACAAAAAGGGGATATATATCTCACTTATGTGCTGGTACATAGTCAAAATACACTCTATTTTGTTCAAAACCCATACACCAAAATATCTTCTTTCATTGATAAATGGTGTCAATTACAATTTTTATTTTGCTTTAGGAATAATCTAAAATGGATTAAAAAAGCTAATATATATGTATAATTTTTTTTTTTATCTAATGTGATGTAGAATTGAGATAAGGATCAGTCTTTGTTAGTTAACTCAAGACTAACTCCCTTTACAATATTAAAATAATTTCTTAAAACCTTCAAACTCCAAAAAATATGTGTGATCTTCAAACATAGCATAGAAAGTAGATAAGTGGGCCCATATTGAAAATTCAAATCTTTTTTGCATGAAAATCAATGCCAATATTCAAAATTACACTCCACTTGAGTTTTTTTTTAAGTGTTTGAAAGCCTAGATTACATGATAACTAATGAGAGATGCATGATGATTGCCAAAGTGAATTAAAGCTTTGACTAGTTCACTCCATTTAGCCTTCACTTGTATGAAATGGTCCTTAAAATATGAAGATGACATGAAAATCCATGTTAAGATCAGATATGCAGCATGGAAACTCTATGTTAGTTCCTTAGACAACCACCTGATGCCAACTTCAAACTTGACCATTTGACCAAGTAGGCTTATTAGGCCAAATAGACCTAATAGCATATCTACATACTTGGACTTCATATAACATAAAAAAAAGACACCATGAAACCTAAAAAAATAAATATACCATTTGGAATAACTTTTCTCATCACAAGTTATGTTATTTTGATGAGAAAACTCTCACCATTCAATCAACAGGGTTAACTAGGCCTATTTTGCTCCATTTTCCTATAAATTGGTAATTTTGATCAAGATATTAGGGAAAATATTAGGATTATTTCTGACCAAATCAATATTTTTGGATGAATAAAAAGTCATAGGCTTTGATCTCCATTGATTATATTTCCTTGAACTGCTTTGTACTTCATTTTACATCCTTTTTTCCACAAAAAACATGATTTCTACCCTCATCCATATAGGTCCATACATAAAATTTACATATATGTAGTTATATATAATTTTAATTTATGTTTGAAAATTTTTTAGGTTGATTCATAATAATTTGATGGAAAAAACCACTTTTTACAAAACTAGTTTTTGGAGGGTTTAAGATGGTTTTAAAGCTAAATATTAAAAATGATGCTTCATGAGGTACAAAACTAAAAAATAATAAATATTTAATTTCATTTGTATCAATATTACCCCCTAGCTTCCATAAAAATATTGGATTCCCATGCAAAAGATATGAAAAGTTATCATGTGGAGGAAATTTGCCTATAGGGGTTTAACTGCATTCTGGGCTACCTATGCTCTTAATGATTGATCATAGACATCATCAACTCAACTTATATCAATAATTAATTAATTATAATTTTATAGGGTTCTTCAACACATACTAATAATTTTCAACCAAACTCCTCATGTGGTGAAAGATACGAGCATCACAACAGGAGGATTGGAAGGATGTCTAGAACTCCAAAAAGTGAAAAACTTCACCAAGATGAAAATTACTCTTCACATACTTTAAAAATACTGAAAAAATCACATTGGAATCTGTACCATTCTATCAAAACATTTTGAAAACATTCTTTTCTTGAAAAGTCTAAAAATGCCTTTTTGGCTTATATGCCTATTTGTTTCCAAAAGCCTATATGAACATGGCTTGAATAAAATTTGGAGTTTTAAAAATCTTTAAAGATTTTATGATTGTTTAAAACATCATTCCAAACTTTTAAAACTTTTATCTGGTGTTCGAAACCTCTGTGGGACTCTAGAACACTACTTGCTCCAATGGCGACATCAAATGGACATGATGATGCTAGTGACAAAATAAAGAGTATCTCCACCCATCCAATGTATTTTAACAATTTTAAAATTATTTTTAAAGTCTTTATGACATTAAAAAAAAATCAAGTCCTAACTCCACATGTAGCTCCTAGAATCCTCAATTTCCTTCAAAATTTACATCTTTTTACATGGACTGAGCATGAATTTGACTGAATTTTGGTGTTTCCAGTTGATTTCATGATGTTTGAAAGGTATAAAGGTTAAAAATAATATTTATTTATCACAATATTCCTATTAATATTTTTTAAAACATACCCTACCCTATTTCAAGCATGCTTAAACCTCTTAATAACGCAATTAGGCTTCAAAATTGGTATATATTCATACAATGCACTTGTATTATCATATTCAATTCTTGAGTTGGAATTATCCCATAAGATTTGATAAATGTTTTTATTATTATTTTATCCTTGAAACTCTACTTAGGATATCCATCTCACAATTACCTCATTTAAAAAGTCTTCATGCTCTTAGGAGGGCTTCTTTTGAAATTGTTAAGTCAAACCTGCTAGATAGAGACTAAAGGTGTACTTAGGGTTTTGACTATAGCTCATTCATACTCTTTGAATTTTAGGGTTACATTGGTTTCTTAAACCCCATAAAAATATCTTTTGTATTACTAATCATTTTCAAAACCCTCTTCATGTTGTTAGTCATTCCTTGGTTGACCCTATTAGTCACCAAGTATTGTATTTACAAAGAAACAAAACAATTGCATTTGTATATTGTATTCATAAGTCCTTACATAGAGTGAGAACTTGTGTGAGTGTCTATAGATTTTTTAAAAAAATATAAAATCATGAGGATGTTATGAATTTCCAACATGATCTCAAAATAAGCGTAGAACACTTTTATATTATTTTAGTCTCCTCAAGATCATGATGTTTACCCTTGATGTAACATGCTTAAGGCTGGCTAGAGCTTGAAATTATGGTGGTTGTAGGTAGTCATAACTAGGTAAAATGACTTTAGGTTTCTTCAACTCCATACATTTTACCATTTATATCTATTTAGATGCTGTCCTTAAATATTTATGCACCTTAATGACTAAACAAACCTCCTAAATCTTTTAGGAAACCTCATCATGTTACCAATTTGGATTTGTTTAGCAAGGTACATGCCTATAAGTTGTAAAAGGGTGAGAGGTTATATGTAGTGATATTAAATATTCATCAAGGCTATAAAATCTTTTAAACATCTTGAATTTACTATCTACCTTATACCATGCTTTGGAACCATGGAATACCATCCTTAATAGTGACTATATCCTTGCCCTCATAAATGGTTGTATGATGGATATTTATATAGACTAAGACTATAAGTCTTAATCACCACCTATGACATCAAAAAGTGGCCCTTTTCATCTCAAAATTATGATAATATCTTACACAAAAAAAATATTTACATAGTGAAATAATACCTCTTAGCCCACACTCTACCATGATTAGCACTGCATCTTTCTTTGAGTGTTGTAGGTGAGTATTCCATAGATATTAGGATTACAAGTGATCTTGAAGATAATTTGATGAATACCTCCTTACTAATCATGGAATTAATGGAACCTTTTAGGGATTGATAAACCTTATATTGATTTTTTAATCTCTTCATAGTCTTGATGTCATGGTTTAGCACTTACAAGCCCTAGCCCTTTTTGGCTATGAACACCCTTAGTGGTTGTAGGTGGTCATTTTCCCCTTAAGGCATATTTTGAAACTCAAATATGCTATATTCTTCCTCATTTTCTTGATTAGGTTATGGAATAATCCCTAAGAAGAGATATCATTACCCTTTTGGGTTTGATATCTCCATAATATTTCTATGACTATTTTATGTCTTTTGTGGGTCACTTTCATGACTATGTATAACCTTGATTTGTCCTAAACATTACTCCCTCCATGTTTTATTTTGATGGTTCATCCAACCTTTTCTCTTTGATGATGATCCATGGGATGGATATGAGGTTTGAGGGTGAGTGAAGTGGAAATATGATGAAGAAAACATGATGAAAGGTGGAATGAAGAGGCTAAATAGAGTGATATGGTTGTGTATGATAGTGAGGTGGGGTGGATGGGATAGTGGTGGGAAGGATCATGGAGGAGTATGATAGAACAAAGGTAAGGAGTAAAATAAAGCCACAAACATATGGACATCATACCATCATAATTTGGAAACCACTAGAAAAGGTTTTAGAGACTAAAAATGAGCCGTAGCTTTCTCCAAAAACCTCAAAATATGCAAAAATTCCTTAATGTATGTTAAAGTAACTCCATTGAGACACCTTTAGAGCATGGAAATGAGCATTATTGGATATGAAACAAGAATAAAATATTATAATTATTCTTGGAAATCATGAAGAATTGATGTAAAACCTTGAAAAACATATATATCTTGAAAATTTGGTGTTTCCTTCCTCTTCAAGGACCGTACAATTCACCTTTGAAGCTCATACTACATTGAAAATTGACTAGCTAAGTTTGTGACCTTTGTTTGACCTTGAATTTCATTAATAATAATTAGTAAGGAAATGGAAAGGTATAACAAGTCCCCAAGATCTTAGAAAATTTTGAATTTCTTTAAAATTTTGCCCAGGTAAGGAGAAAATGGAGAAAATTGGTTGCCTTTCTAGTTGCAAGGTAGTTTAAATTGATTCATATTAAATTTAATGGTTCATGAGCCTAGGGAATTGAATTTAAGATGCACTTAGACCATTGGGAAATTGTCTTAGTCTAATTTCTTCATCCCAAATTTTAGACTTGTACCCTTCCTCAGCAAACCATACCATAAAAAAACCTATAGGTAGGTCCCTTTATGCAAAGAAACAAAGTATCAATAAAAGGCTCATTTTGGGACTATATGGAAATGAAACACCATGTAATTTTTTCTAAATATTGGTAATGGCCTAAACTTTACTCCCCCTACCTTGCTTGTATGGAATCCATACTATCTCTTAAAAAATCAAGAAAAGAGCTTCTTTTGGCCTTTTAAAGGCTACCAAAGAATTATAACACTTAAAAAAGATGTATTTATAATGTATACATGAAAATCATGAAAATTTAGAATTTTAAAAACCTTTTTAAATTTTTTAAACTTGCAAAATGGCATGTGTGGGTCAATTTAGGGGTTTTTAGTCTTATAAGACATAAGAAAACACCCTTTCACGACTTAAAACTTAAAACTTAGGATATTTTCATACTTTTGAACATGAATAAAGGGTAAATGGGATAATTAAATGAAATTTTAAACCATTTTTGACATTTTGACCAAAATTTATGTTTTAGGCAACAATTCATTAGTTTGACTAGTTGTAAAGAGCTCTTGACCAGATTTAGGAATGTTTCATATGATAGGGGTAATAATTTTTCCTTTATAGGTCAAATTACTAACAATTCTGGCAACTCTCAGGGATTGAATAGCTAGCTAGTCAAATGAACTCATTAGTTTACATATGACAATGGCAAATTGAAGCATAACAAGTTTGACCATATGACTTTATTGACTGAGAAATAGTCTCTTTTGGGCTCTAGAAAACAAGATGAAAGGGAAACAAAATCTTATCTAAAAATAATATATAAATAATCTAATGAAAATAATAAAATAATAAAAGGGAAGCAAAATGTTGCTTGTTCTACTCACTTATTAACATAAAGTAAACCTAGAAAAACTAACTTGAAGTAAGATACTTTCCTCTAGGATAAAATGGAAAGTTATTTTATGCACCATGGATCCTTGAAATTCATTTTCCATCTCTTAATGACATCTTCTTGTAGATAGGAGAACATGTATGTTTATGTCTTTTGGATGATGCAGCTAGGCCTCTAACTTCCATTCTCATGTGCATGGATTGAATATATGGATCCAAGATCCAATCATCTTACTCCCATATTCTTATTCATTGCATCAAGAGTACTATCTCTACCTCATTCATATGCTAATTTTGATTTAACACATCTCATTCAATGATTATGTTAGCAATTCAACTAGTATACTTGGGTTGACATCTTTATTAGGCTCTATTTGAAGTAGTGTCTCATTGAGATTTTCAACCTCTTGGTAAGGATTTAAACATGGTTGTAATATTTAATTAATTTCGTCTTGATGAATAGCTAAAACAATAATCTTTACAATACATTCATCAACCTCTACTTGGGGTAGAGATGGACTATCAAACTTTGCACAAAAACTCTCCAAGTCATCTCAAAAGGCCTCTTCATCATGATCAATTGAAAGGACATGAAATTAATTAATATTATTAACATTTTAAACATGATGATAACGTATTTATACCTTTTGGATGGAGTAATATGAAGGTTCTTGATTTGTTTCACTTGCTTCATCTTCATCTTCTATAGAGAATGGCATCTCATCTATCCACTCAAGCTCTAGCTCATCTTGATTTGGGATCTCCAGAATAACAATGCCTTCTTAAAGCTCTAAGGAATTGGTAAAATCCATAGATTAATCATCAACCTATTGTTATATCTCATCATCAAAATCATCCATCTTAAGCTCTTCAATTTCATTTAAGAAATCATGGTATAACTACTACCAATGATTATATTCTTCAAGAATATTCTCTTTCTCAACAATGGCTTTATATGAGTTGTCTTCATGACTACCTTATAAATAAGTATTTTTTGGTGCTTCATCTATCTCAAATATTGCAAGATCTCATGAAACCTCCTACAAGTTATCTTCTTGTTCATCATGGAAAACTAAATCATTCTTGTCCTTGCCAAGTGGTCTCCCAATAATGATTTCTTCTTCTTGATCACTAAAATTATCATCATTCTCTATTTATTTAGTTGCATCATATTTACTTTCCTCACAAATAATAGGTTATTTATCTAAAAGTGGCATGGTATATCCCTAAAAATATTTGATAAAATGAGAAAAATATAATGGTTGTGACATAGATGACTAATTTTGCTGTTGAAACTACTAAACCTAAACAACTATCAATTCCTCTTTCTATTTCACTATTTCTTGAATAGATTTCCATGGAGGAAAGGATTTATGCTTATGAAGAGGGATGAGTGAAGGCTGAGTAACTTTGGATTGGTTTGACTACATGATTTGGTCTTAAGATGGGAAAGATAATGGCTCTTTTTTGACCTTTTGATTTTGGTTGTTCTCCTCTTTCCTTGTCTTCAGCTCCAACTCTCTGATCTAGTTATCAATATTCTCATAGAATATCTTCTCTTTAAAGTGGTTAGTTGTTTCATGAAGATAAATAACATAAGAGGACTCCTAAGGGAAGATGGACATGTGAATATTAACAATAGGTTATCCCATAATAATCTCTTTCTTTGACAATTCTCTTAGATAGATCTCCAATAAGGGAAGGTCTAAGAAACAAATGAAGAACTTAATAAAATTAAAGGGGCTCTTAGAATGGTCTCTTAAGGAGGAATGGATGGAATATAAGAAGAGTGAGGTTGAACCTATTGTTCCTTGAGGCCTTTTAGTTTTTCCTCAATGATTTGAATGTAACCACCTACATCCATCATCTCACTAGTGAGATTATTCCAATTTTCTCTCTCAATAGGTGCCCATTGCTTTTTTATTTTATCCAATGACTCTCTCACATAATGGATCTGATGAGTAGGGGTATCTTGGCCATAATATTTCTATGAATATAGTTATATTGAATTATTTTTGAGGCTCACTAAAGTATTTTTAAGTGTTGATATGGATTGGATAGCTATAAAATGGACATGATTAGGTTGGCTAGATGAGTAAGATGGCTCATGATAGGGTTGGTCATACTAATCATAGTGAGGATTATATGGATATATACTAAAAAAAGCTATTATATACCATTAGTAAATCAAGTGATAAAGTATTCAATATTTTAAATGATTCTTGATGTTCATAACTAGCTTTGAATAGCTAAAAGTTGCATTGATATTTTGAAAGCCTCCAAAGGCTAGTGTGTAGAATGAAGGTCCCACTAGGTGTCCCATAAACTATTATCAATTTATAGTGAGTCATAATTGAATATTTAAAAATGACACCCTCTCTCTAGTTGATATAATTGGATATTCTTAGAGTTTGGGTTACTTTGAAGTGAGAATAACCTCTAGAGAGGGTTGGTTCCCTTCAGATCTAACACTTAAACTAATCTACCTTGTTGATTTTTGGAATGAAAAGGGAAGAAGGAAAGTAAAAATGGAAAAACTAATTATTGTTGTGATGCACCTAAATAATGGTTATTATCTAAAATATTTTCTAAAATTTATTAAGGCATACATATGAATCTAAAATAAACTCTTCAGTTAATCCTAAACATCGGTGTTTCAAAAGAAGGCCTGAAAGAAGTTGTAAAACAAATTCTATTCCTAGCTATTCAAATGACCTATAGAGAATGAGATTCTCATAGTAGGTGAGGAAAATACATATATAAATGGGATATATATCTCACTTATGTGATGGTACATAATAAAAATACACTCTATTCTATTCAAAACTCATATACCAAAAAATCTTCTTTCATTGATAAATGTTGTCAATTACAATTTTTGTTCTACTTTATGAATCATCCAAAATGGCTTCAAAAAGCTAATATATATGTCCAAAATAAAGTTTAAACCAATGTAGTATATAATTTATAGAAGGATTAGTCTTGGTTTGTTAACTCAAGACTAAATCCCTTTACAATATTAAAATAATTCCTTAAAAAACTTTGAACTCCACAAAATATGCATGATCTTCAAACCTAGCATAGAAATGAGATAGGTGGGCCCATGTTGAAAAGTAAATAATTATTTACATTAAAATCTACACCAATATTCAAAAGGAAACTCCACTTTAATTTTTTTGAAAGTGTTTGAAAGCCTTGATTACATGATAACCAAGGAGAGATGCATGATGATTGCCAAAGTGAATTGAGGCATTAACTAGTCAAATCTAATTAGCCTTCACTTTCATGAAATGGTCCTTGAAAGCTGAATACGACATGAAATTATCCTTGAAATATGAATAAGGCATGAAAATCCATGTTAATATTAGATATGTAGTGTGGAAACTCC
Organism: Torreya grandis; assembly: GCA_037957365.1. Classification (NCBI taxonomy): domain Eukaryota; kingdom Viridiplantae; phylum Streptophyta; class Pinopsida; order Cupressales; family Taxaceae; genus Torreya; species Torreya grandis. Next base: position 1,156,796 of record JARHVA010003751.1, on the reverse strand, counting down.
ATGTTATCTAATTAGATAGCCATCTAATGCCAACTTAAAACTTGACCATTTGACCAATTAGGCTATTAGGCCAAATAGGCCTAATATCCTATCCACATACTTGGAATCCATGGAACCTTAAAAATACACCATGAAACCTAAAAAATAAATACATTAGACCTGGAACAACTTTTTTATTGTAAGATATCTGATTTTGATGAGAAAACTCTTGCCATTCAGTCAATAGGGTTGTCTAGGCCTATTTTGCTCCATTTCCCTATAGACTAACCATTTTGATTAATATGATAGGGAAAATATCAAGATTATATATGACCAAATTAATATTTTATGATGAATAAAAAGTATTAGGCTTTGACCTCCATTTATTATATCATATTGAACTGCTCTATACTTCCTTTAATAGGCTTTTTTCCACAAAAAGCATGATTTCTACCCTCATCCACGTACGTCCATAGAAAAAGTTTACATTTGTGGAATCCTCTCTAAGTTTACTTGATGTTTGAAAAAATTTCCATGATGGTTTGATGGAAATGAAAACCACTTTTTACAAAACTAGTTTTTTAAAGGTTTAGGAGGGTTTTAATGTTGAACCTTCAAAATGGTGATTCATGAGGTATAGGCATCAAAACCCAAAAATATTTCCATTTATTTTTATAACACTAAACCCCCTAACATCCTTAAAAATATTTAATTACCATGAAAAATATATGAAAAGTTATCATGTGGATCAAATTTGCCTATAAGATTTTGACTGCATTCTAGGCTGCTTCACTCTTAACAATTGATCATAAATATTATCCAATAAATAATATAAATTATTAATTAATTATATTTTCATAAGGTTCCTTAAAACATACTATGAAATTTTGGCCAAACTCCTCATGTGGTGAAGGATATGACCATTAGAATAGGAGGCTTAGAAGGGTGTCTAGAACTACAAAAAGTGAAAAACTTCACCATCATGAAATGATTCATAAATAACTTAAAAATCCTGAAAAAATAATCATGGGTGTCATACCATTCTATCAAAACACTCTAAAAACATTATTTTCTTAAAAAAACCAAAAAAACCTTTTCGGTCTATATGCTTATTTGCTTGCAAAAGCCTATATGAGCATGATTTGCATAAAATTTGGAGTTTTGATACTCTTTAAAATCGTAATGATTATGGAAAACATTATCCTATGATTTTTAAACTTTTACCTAGACTTATAAACCTATGTGGCACTCCATAACATTGCTTGCTCCAATCTTGACCTCACAAAGACATGTTGATGGTTATGACAAAACAACAAGTATATCCACTAGTCCAATGGATTTAATGTTTTTTTACAATAGTTACTCAAGTCTTGATGACCTTTTTCATAAAATTTGAAGTCCTAAATCCATCTGTAGCTCCAAGAATCCTCAATTTCCTTCAAAATTTACCTCTTTTTGCATGAATTGATCATGAATTTAACTAAATTTTGGTGTTTATAGCTAATTACATGACGTTTGAGAGGTTTCAAGGTCAAAAATAATCTTCATTTAGCACAATATACTAGTAAATATGTTTGAAAAAATAATATACCCCTGTTTCAAGCATGCTTATACCTCCTAAAAAGGCAATTAGGCTTCAAAATTGGCATATATCCATACAATGCACTTGTATTATCATCTTCAGTCTTGAGTTGGTATTGTCCCATCAGATTTGATGAAGGTTTTTATTGTGAATTTATCCTTGAAACTATGATGGGGATATCCATCTCATAATTACTTCATTAAAAAAAATCATGCTCTTAGGAGGGCTTCTTTTGAAATTCTTAAGTCAAACCTGCTAGATAGAGCCTAAAGGTGTACTAAGGGTTTTGAATATAGATCATTTCTCCTCTTAGAACTTTAGGGTTAAATTGGGTTCTTAAACTCCATAACTATCTCATTTTTATGATTAATCATTTTCATAACCCTCTTCATGTTGTTAGTCATTCCTTGGCTTACCCTATTAGTCACCAAGTATGGTATTTATAGAGAAACAAAACAATTACCTATATATATTGTATTCATAAGTCCTTGCATAGAATGGGAACCTATGTGACTATATGGAGAATTTTTGAAAATTTAAAAAATCATAAGGATGCTATGAATTTCAAAAATGATCTCAAAACAAACTTAGAACACTTTTATATTTTCTTGGTCTCTTCAAGATCATGATGGTTGCCCTTGATGTAGCATGCTTAGTGTTAGAGGTTGAAATTGCGGTGGTTATAGGTAGTCATAACTAGGGAAAATGACTTTAGGATTATTTAAATCTATTCCTTTTACCATTTAGGTCTATTAAGATGAGGTCCTTTAATACATATGCACCCTAATGACTAAACAAACCTCCTAAAGCTTTTAGGAAACCTCATCATGTTACTAATTTGGCTTTATTTAGAAAGGTACAAGCATGAAGGTCATAATGGGGTGAGATGATCTATGTAGTGCTATTCAATCCTCCTTAAGGCTATAAAATCTTTGAAACATCATGAATTGAATGTCTACCTTATACCATACTTTGTAACCATGTAATGCCATCCTTAAAAGTGACTATATCCCTACCCTTGTAGATGGTTGTATGATGGATATTTATATAGACTAGCCTTTTAGGTCTTAATCATTACCTATGACATCATGAAGTGACCCCTTTGTTCTCAAATTTATGTTAATAAATCACACACAAAAATTCTTTACATAGTGAAACAATACCTGTTAGCCCACACTCAAGCATGATTAGCACTATATCTTTCTTTGAGGGTTGTGAGTATTCCATAGATCTTAGGGTTACAAGTGATCTTGAGGAAAATTTAATCACTACCTCTTTACTACTATTGGCATGAGTGGAACCTTTTATGGATTGATAAACCTTATATTTCTTATTCAATCTCTTCATAGTCTAGATGTCATGCTTTAAAACTTAAAAGACTTGGCCCTTTTTGGATATGAATACCCTTAGTGGTTGTAGGTGGTCATTTTACCATTAAGGCCTATCTTGAAACTCAAGTATGATATATTATTCCTTATATGATTTATTAGGTTATGGAATAATCCCTAAGAAGAAAGATCATTACCCTTTTAGTTTTGATATCTCCAAAATATTTTTGTGACTATTTTATATCTATTATGGGCCACTTTAATAACTATGTCTAACCTCAATTTGGCCTACAAATTTCTCCCTCCATGTTTGATTTTGATGGTTCAACCAAAATTTTCTCTTGGAGGATGATCCATTGGATGGAGATGAGGCTTGATAGTTAGTGAATTGGAAATATTATGAAGAAAACATGATGGAAGGTGGAATTAAGAGGCTAAATAGAGTGATATGGTTGTGTATGACATTGAGGTGGGGTGGATGGGATGGTGGTGGGAAGGAACAAGGAGGAGTATGATAGAACCAAGGTAAGGAGTATCATATAACCAAAAACATATTAAAATCATATCATCACCATTTTTAAGTCATTGTAGGAGGTTTCAGATATTGAAAATGAACCCTAGTTTTCTCCAAAAATCTCAAAATATGCAAAAATTCCTTAATTTATACTAAATTGGCTCCATTAAGACACCTTTAGCGCATGGAGATGAGCATTCTTGGCCATGAAACAAGAACAAACTCTAATAATTATGATTTTAAATCATGAAAACTTCATTTAAAAACTTTAAAAACATAAATTTCTTTAAAATTTGAGGCCACCTTCCTCTTCAAGGATCATACAATTCACCTTTGAAGCTCATACTACACTACAAATTGACTAGCTAAGTTTGCGACATTTGTTTGAATTTAAATTGCATTAATAATAGCTTTAAAAGGCTAGGAAAAGGTATAATAAGTCCCCAATATCTTGGAATAATTTGAATTTCCCTAAAATTCTACCAAGACAAGGAGAAAATGGAGAAAATTGGTTTCATTTCTAGTTACAAGGTAGCATAAATTGACTTGACACCAACTAAATGGTTCATGATCCTATATAATCCAATTTAATATCAATTTAGACCATTAGAAAACCCTCTACATCTACTTTCTTCATCGTAAATTTTAGACCTGCACCCTTCCTCAACAAACCATACCATAAAAAAACCTATAGGTAGGTCCCTCTATGCAAAGAAGTAAAGTATCAATAAAAGGATATTTTAGGGCTTTTATGGCAATTAAATAACATTTAATTTATGTTAAATCTTTATAATTGACTGAAATTGATTCCTCGTACCTTGGTTGTATAGAATCCGTATGAATTATGTATTATCTCTTGAAAAATGACGAAAAGAGCTCCTTTTGGCCTTTTAAAGACTACCAAAGCATTCTAACACTAATAAAATAATTATTTAGAAGGTATACATGACAATAATGCAAATTTATAGTTTTATAAACCTTTTTCATGTATTTAAACTCGCAAAATGACATGTGTGGGTCAATTTAGGGACTTTTAGGCTTATAAGACATGAAAACACCTTTTCAGGACTTAAAACTTAGGATTTTTTCATACTTTTAAACATGAATAAATTCCCAATGGGATAATTCTATTAATTTTTAAACAATATTTTTAAATTTTGACCAAAATTTATGTTTTAGGCCATAATTCATTGGTTTGACTAGCTCTAAAGAGTTATTGACTAGATTTAGGAAAATTTTGTATGATAGGGATAGTAATTTAGCCTTGATAGGTCAAATTAGTAATAGTTGTCTTACCTTTTGTGAACCTTTTATAGAGTAAAATGTTATTTGTTTTTAGACCTCAATTGTTTATTACCTTTGGAACCTTTATTTTTCACAAAATCTATTTTTAGATCCAACCATGCCTCATTACACATGTTGCAAGACCATGTATAATCTGTACTATGAAAAATTTATGACCAGTGACCCTTTTTTTCAAGAGTTGTATTACATTGTAACTTATGAGATGAATCCATATACATATTATAACATTCCATACATTAAACAAAGGCATGACCCATTAGCACAATATTTTGTTATTGTACCTCCTTATCTAAGCCAAGAGCTAGAGTAAATGACACAATACCTTACTCAAACAATGCCTAAAATTGAAAAAATCCAAAAATAAGATCCCTACTATGTGAATATGCCAAAAAAGAGAAGATATAATTTGTACTTATTTGAACACCTTTTTTAAGAGAACAAAGATGAAGTTCTCATTAGAGTTGTCGAAGTAGGATTCAAGTTTATTTCAAACTTCCCCCATGAAAGTATAAATAGTTTGATTATAAATACTATTAATTCACCTTGAATTCAACCATTTGAATAGGCATCAAGTAGTTATAGTCAATCTTTAGTCCAAATGTTGCAACATAACCAAAATATGCTTCCAAAAGGGAAAGGCCGTATGGATAAATAAATAGAATAGATACAATAAGTAGACCAAATATGTCTCAACCTAGCTTGTAATATTAGTGCAAGGGATATTTCTAACACGTAGTTTATTGAGATATATCTATCAATATGGAAATAAATTGATTCTTCAGGTTATCCAATCGGAAATATAGACCCATTTAGCTAAAAAATGTTGTCTGGTGACATGTATAATGTCCCTATTTTGATGGAATAAACTACCACCCAAACAAAAAACCTCAATCAAAACATTGTGAATAACATGCAAATGCATTTTAATTGAATCCAAAGTGGGTGTAGTTTATCTTTGAGAAATACACAATATATGCCTTTAAACAATGCCATGATTTTAATACAAGAGTAGGGAAAAGGTTTTCCTAATTACAAAAATCAACAAGTAACATACACTCATCAACTAGTTACTTACTTGAGTGTAAAATAGGGGAAATAAACCAAAAAATAGATCAACATACCATTACAACAAGTGTATATCACTATGCCACCTCAAAAAGTGATAAAAATGTTCTATCACAATAAGCACAAACCAATATACCTCATCAATCACAAACATTGCCTAACTAACAACATATTTATATTGGTTAAAAAGTACCAGTTGTTCAAAAAACAAATACCAAACCTCCAATAGTTTCTTATTCAACAAAAAGTGTCAATCCAACAATAAGTGTTTAACCAACAACAAGGTTCTTATGTATAGTATTTACCAATTGTTGTTTAATAATTTTATTTCACATAATGGGTATCACATGTGAAATAAGGATCCAACTATAAACACCTCCAAAAATAGGGATATCATAAACAACATGTTCCCTATATATAATAGGGTTCAATAAGTAAGCAAACAGTCCCTCCTAAACCCAACAATACTAACACATCCCATAAATTTGAATGCCATTACCCCAACCACAATTCTATATCCAGGGTTATGTATCCAATCCAAGCCATATTGTGTTTCAACAAAAATGTATTTTATATCCACAGTGTAATCATAATGCATGGATAAGCATACTTATTCAACCAATCAATTCTTCCAACATTCCATAATATGCCTACCTCGATCAAGGTAATCCACCTTTGATCATGTAACATAAACAACAACATGCCACTCCTTTTGACATCCTTTCTCAAGAGTTATAATAGATGAAAGATGTAATTCAATCTATACATATTGAAAAAAAAACAAAGAAATTCAAACTAGATGGAATATGTTCTTATCCATTTAACATTGAGTATTTGCAACTACCATTTCCACCAGGTTATGATCCACTTAAATTTGTAAAATAAAAAGGCAAAGGTGACAATAAAGTGCATCTGAAAGAATTATTTGTTTCCTACCAGCTTGTGGCCTATAGTGACATATACTTGCTTATTTTCTTTATAAGGAGTCTAATTGGACAAGCCTTGAAATGGATATTGAAATTATTAAAGAATTTTATACCTAAATTTGATGATAGTTCAAATAATTTTGTACAAAACTTTTCATATAATATCAAGCATGAGATTACTATTGTAGATTTAGGCCAAGATAGATAGAATATTGGTGAAATATTTTTTGCATACTTGCAATGTTTCAAAGCACTAACAATCCATTTTACTCACAATCTACTAGATAAATAATTAATTGTGATATTTAGTAGGAGATTACATAGTGAGATATATTACCATCTCTAGCTATAATATACCCATACATTTGAAGAGGTTATATATAAAGGAATATAGATTGAGAAATCCTTTTTCAACAAAGGGATAATCATGTTATCCTCTTCTAATGAGATCCATAATCAGCATCAAGGCCAACATAAATAAAACTATAACCAAAGCTAGAACCATAATAAGAACCAAATTTAAATATTAACTTTAACATGACCTCAGGTTGATAATAATGAAAGTCATAAACCCTACAATTGCAATAAAAATGTTTTTATTAATGGGGTTACTAAATCACACCATGTTTAAATGGTGAAAACATTGGATATTCATTCACCTCCACCCTCTCAAAAACCACCTCCTCCATGTATTGAAATAAGACCTCCAAAAAACCAATTACCATAAATTCAAAGCCTATTAGAATCCCCACCTATAAAGAGAATACCACCCATTTCAAGACAATTTAGTGACCTTGATGAGCCTATTGAATTTGTGTTCTAAATATTAGCTCAAGTAAATATGATTATTTGGATGATACCAATGTCATTTCTTAAATGGATTCATTTTATTGATTGGTAAAAAAATAGGAATTTTGTGAGTACCATCACATTAGAGGATATTCCATAATATGGTGTATCCAACTCAAGAATTTGATTAAAAATATGCTAGCAAATGGAGAGATAGGAAGAGACACCCATACTACCACAACCAATCATAAGTTGAGTATTTAACATAATCCATTTAACCAACATAATAATAATAATAATAATAATAATAATAATAATAATAATAATAATAATAATAATAATAATAATAATAACTATAAATAATACCAACAATAGTAGTAATAATAACCAAAAATTCCATTGCAAAATTAATAATAATGCGAACCATAATAATAATAGTAGAATGGTTAAAACTAAGGGAAAAATGACCAAACCAACCAAGGAGGAAATCATTCCAACTACATTTTTTTATATGGTCATTTTTATACTATCACCATTAACCCTTGTCCAACTACCAACATACCCAAAAATCTACCCAACCATGCCTATCTACCAAACCATGTCTATCAATGCCATTATGTTGGTTATTCTTCTATGGACCATGTTGACAAACTAGTTCCATATCTTCCAAGAATTATCATTACAAACCTCATTACCTACCCAACCAAATACAAAATTAAATTTACATATTGATATTATATAATCATAACTCGACAAGCCAAGGTCACTATCAAAATACCATAACCAAATACTAAAAGTGATCCTAATAAGCCTTATATGCCTATGAGAAATAAATAACTAAGAAAATGAGGGGAATACCTATGATATTATGGAAAAATTAAAGAATACACCTCCATAGATATCTATTATGGATTTGTTTCATACATATAGCATCTAAAAATACATCTTGAATGAGTATTTGCACTAATCCCTTATGCCAAATGACATCAGTCTAGATAAATTCCAAACTATGGTAGGACACTTAGCCCCTAGCTAACATCTCACCTTTGACTAAAGTGATATGCCTTTTCTCATACCTATGCATAATTAACTATTTTAAATTAAGGTTATTATAATTAACCATAGAGTTAAATATGTCATTGAAGACAATGGTTTAGGACTCAACATTGTGTCTCTGAAGTAGGTCAAACATCTTGCATATACAATAGTTAAATTGTAGTTAGATACAATCATTATCAAGGCATATGATAATGATTAACAATAATATCAAGGTAATATTATCTTAACATTAGTCATTGAGCCTTTGAACCATAATACTCTATACCATGTTTTAGACCTAGAACTATATTAGATTATGTTATTGGTTGGACCCTAGATCCATGAAATCAATGCTATACCTTCTACATTGCATTAGTGTATAAAAATTCCACATTTAGGAATGGAAGTGACTATACCAACTAATCTTCAACAATATCAGTATTGTAAATGCCTTGAGGCCAAGTATAAAATATATAACTACCAATTTGGCATGAATCATATTCCTAAATCAAATGGAGAAAGACTCAAAAAAGGAAAAGTCATTGATCAAACATAGAAGCTAATTACATTGACCCATACAACTTATCCTCTACCTCAAACATGCCTCCACTAGGCATTTACAACCACATATATATAAATAACAAAGGTCTCAAATAATAAAGTACCCATAATGCATTCCATATTTTCAAAATGCAAAAAATTCCAAAATATTATGGGAGACCTAAGGATAAAACTATTTGTATGGAGTGGGAAATCAAAGGAAAATCTTAGTTGAACTAGCCCATTATTTTCAAACTGGGATCTGGCTTAGAACAAGAACACTTACTAAAATATGATTCATGGTTGTACACTAATGAGTTAGCTAACTATTATCAAAATGCAAAGTATCATATTCTTAACCAGATTATGGATCACCTAGCTTATGAATTCAAAGGCCTAGGGATACATCAACAAGGCATGATCAAGCTAGTATCAATGACCAAATACAAGGGAAACCATAGAATTATTTTAAAACTATCTAGGGGTGATCCCTCATACCTTATTTGCATTATAATAATAATGAATACAGATGATGATGTTGGAAGCAACACAAGGTCTAATTATAACATCTATGATTGCCTTGCCACTACAAATTTTATTAACTCCCATGCAATTTACACCATTAATTATGTTTATCAACCTTAAAATTTAACATTTTAGAATCCATAGTTGATATACTATGACCAAAAAGAATAAACAATGCCATTAGATGAGTTTTAAAATGATTAGGCCATATACAACTTTAAAGCATTGAGGAGTCACATTCCTCTTGGAGACCACAAGCAAGGATTTTATGTTAGATTAGATCCTTCTACCTATTTCATATAGTAGGTGAACTTACCTAACTGAAAACAAAAAAATTAAACATTGAGCTCTAAAAGTGAAAAACTCTTTGAGGCACTTTTTGACTAGGGAAAAATAAAATATAAAGGCAAGTCTCTTGGTGAAAAATAGTTTTTGGTGCCATAAGAAAGGGATGTTCACCCTTCTTCCTATTAACCATAGGAAACCCATAGCCTGAAGCCTATTTATGGATTATATATTAGTACCAACGAGCATCAATATTTTTTTACAAATTGTTCAAGAGTGCCCTAAGGTATTTTTTTCATGGATCATGATATCATTAGGAGATTCCGATTCATCTTTATTAGGATAATCAAATGAGCCACTCTATCTAGAGAACTTTTCCATTACAAATTAGTCCAACTCCTTACCAACTATTTTAGATGATGGTTCTACATTTATTATGGAATATGCTCAAGAGGTGAACATTGGGACTCTAGAGGAATCGAAGTGGATCAAAATCACGTCACTCACTATGGAGGAACATACAAATTTTACATCCCTTTTGAGGGAATTTATTGACATATTTATAAGGGCCTATTCAAACATTCCAAGTTTAGACCCTACCTTGGTTGTACACCATCTTGTTGTACAAATTGATGCCAATCTTGCTAAATATAAGTTACATAAGATGTATCCTCATATTATTGTTCTAGTTAAAATAGAGTTGGAAAACTATTAGATGTGAAATACATCAAGAAAATCAACTATTCAAAGTGGTTTTCAAACATTATTCTAGTGAGTAATAAATTTGAAGGTATCAAAATATGAACTGATTTTAGAGATATCAACAAAGCCTACCCAATATATGACTTTACTTTGCCTAAAATTGACATGATGTCAACTCAATGGTTGTATATGAAATTCTCTCTTTAATGGATAGTTTATTTTGGTTATAATTAGATTAAGATAACACTTGAGACCAACATAAGGCAATGCTCACCACTTTATGGGGATTGTTTTTATATTAGGTGATTCCATTTGTACTTAAGAATTATATGACAACTTACTAAAGAGCCATGATATTGATTTACCATGACATGATTTAGGACATTGTTGAGCACTATGTTAATGACATCCTAGGTAAATCAAAGACCCATGATGATCATCGAGTCATACTACAAAGAATATTTCAAATACTTCATGAATATATGTTAGGATTAACCTAAAGAAATTTTTACTTAATGTTACTATTGACACTTAGATTCACACCTTTGAGGAAATGTTAAACTCTCCTCATCCAAGTGGCACAATGGAAACATCTCTTTTGTTCTAGGTGACAATTTTGTTGGGATGAATCTCTAGATAAGGGGATAGCTCCTGTTGATGCACCTTTAAATCTCTCTCTCTAACTTAACAATTGTGTATGAAAAGGGTTAAGGAGAAAACTAAAAAACCAAGTGGTAATGAACCAATGTATAATTTCCTCCCAGTTGACTAAAACCACTACTTAAAGACAAACAAGGTGTTTCTCACACAAGACTCACAACATAGTATTCATTACTACATCTATGTTTTATATGCAATATCCAGGAAGGTATATTATTCTTAGGAATGGAATGAATGTTTCCAAATAAGGATAAAATTATGGAATACTTATAGGATATCTCTATACTTATAAAATAATACTAGCAAAGACTTGAAATAGTCTCTTTTCTTCAAACTGGCAGACCGTCAAGAGTACAAGCTAGAAAAGATAATCTTTCTCTATAATAGGCCAAAAAGATTCAAGTCATTACTCAATATTATAGTATAGAAGTGGAAAAAACACTTGTATATTTATTCAAGAGTTCTTGAAGCATAAATCTAGCTAGATTTTTTCCAATAACAAGTGGACGCTAGTAAAATAAGCCAAAAGAATGAATATATATAGATTTTGAGAGAGAGGTCAAGCAAAGGAAGTTCAAGAGTCACTTGGAAATGTGTCCATATGTGAAAATTAGTTACAATTTCATGTGGAAGAGAGGTCGGGCAAGCTACGCCATGTTAGGAGGTTTAATCACTAGAAACCTATCATAAGAATGGTAAAAAGTGGCATAAGACCTTTAAAATTGACACAAGATATGGTTTCTATCAAAAATCATCTATGACAACTAGAAAATAAAAATAAAGGAGATGAAACATAACACTACTAAGGGAAATGGGACTTATGGAAACAATTATAAAATGCTTTTCCTAACTACCAGCCATCCTTTAGACACCTATGTTTGTTGATTTCATGGAAGCTCTTTGATTTGGTCAGTTATCAGTAATGACTCAAACCATCAACTTGTCCATTTTTCTTGATTTGTCTACACCAAATGCTTGGGATTCAACAATTTATTACCTCCACATTTACTCTCATGTTCTCATCAAGCCTTTTTACACTAATGGTTATTTTCTATAGTTTTAAATTGACTTTTTATGAGCCATCATCCTTTCGATATTTTATTTAGACTTTTGTTTCCCTTAGACTTCTTGTTTCCCTTAGAATTATCCTAAAATAGTTCATTCCTTGGACTTCTTCAAAAAATTTGTTCCAAACAATATTTTGAGCTTTTTCTAAAGGTGATTTTTTATAAAAATGTGTCTGGGTTATCTCTCTAAGGAATTGACTCTTTTTAAAATCCTTCAAATGACCCCTTTTAGCTAAAGAAGTATCCTTTTGGAAATTTTTTTTGGTCCACCTTCCCATGAAAACAAATTTTTAGAATTTTTTAAAGTGTCCTTTTAGATTTCTAAAAATGACCCTTTGGGAAATGTTGAAGTGACCTTTAGACTTTTTGTGAAGTAACTTTCAGCCTTCTTGCAAATGCCCTTTAGAAAAATTGAAGTGCCCTTCAAACAAGTTGAAGATGACTTTTTTTTTAAATGCCCTTCAAGAATGTTTCTTGGGAATTTTTTTCAAAACTATCCTTCAAAAAGAATGAATTGGATCATTTCCTATAGAATCACCCTTTGGAACTTGCAAACTTCCCATCAAAAAAGTTGAAAATGATACCTTAGCCTAAAAAGGTCCTTCGGGGAAATTGTTTAGATAATTTTCCTAAAGAAATTAGCTTTCATCTTCAAGAATTTATGGTAAAAAAATTGTATGAAATAATTTAGTACTTTGGTTGAATGAAAAGTCCAAAAAAATAACACTTTAGTCAAAAACAAAAGACCCATAAGGATTACTATGTAAAGGCTTAGCAAAAGACCAAAACCAGAATTTCTAAAAGAATTAGGCTTGTACATTTGTTGTGGGATTTTTATAGGAAACTTATTTCAAACAGAACCTATATACTAGACCTATCCAAAGCTATAGACTTAGATGGCTAGGTTTTCAAGTAGGGGTGCCCAATTTCGGCCTGAAGGGCAAAAGTTAAGGTCAACAAATTGGTGACTCACAGGGGTAGTATGCCTACTATACTGACTAAACTAGTAGCTAAATCAATCCATTAGGCATGGAGTCATCTAAGGACACTCAAATAAGGAAACATTGGCCATGATTCAGAACTTGATCAACAAGACAACTAGTTACCACCTCAAAACACACAAGGGAAAGAACAAACACGCATGAAGACCAAAGCAAACACGCCTATGCTATTAAGAACTTAAGAGACCCAAACATAGTAGAAATAAAAACAATTATATATAGCTAACCAAGTATGCTCTTCCTCTTCTTGGATCAATGGGGAAAATTGAAAATCCTCTCACTTTATGGCATGAAGGATTGGATGAGTCAAGAAGCCTTTTGTCTCATCATTGATAGCTCCATGTTTCTCACAAAGTCTACCAACCTTATTGGCATGATGCTCATTAATAACTAAGTAAATCTAAATAATCTAACCAAGGAAATGAACTCTTATTATACATGATCACTTGATTCATGTTGCTGCCCATCTAATTTATCATGATCAATTCTCATCCTCTCTATAGGCACAATTTTAAAAGGATTGAATTCATGTCTATTAGAAAATTTAGGCCAATATGATATTTCTCCATCATTTAAAAGTTTATGAGTTCTTTCTAGAGTGTGATATCCCCTCTTGATGACTTTCAAATATATCATTCTCAAATTCACAATCCTCTTGAAAGAATAAACATGAAAGATTGTTTCTCCTTTGCATACTTACTTAAGTTACAATGCCACCTTCTCCATCTTTGACCAAATGATATATTCATTGAAGATTAGTATATCTTTCTCCAATGAATTCAAAAAAATCATCCAAAGTCTGATCAAGAACCTCTCCTAGTCCATCCATAGTATCTAGTAAAGTAAGAAAAGAATCAATGATCATTTCCTGCTCATCAAGTATCGAGGCAAAAGCTTATGAATTATATTTTTATTCACCAAGGTGGGCACCTATGGTGATTTCCTCCTCATTTACACTCATGAAGTCTCCTTAATCAGCCATGAATTGAGCATACTATTATTCACTTACTTTTGTCAAGATAGGTTCTTCAATACAAGGAAAACATTATTCATTAACAAAGTAATGGAATTCAACATAAAGACTCTCAAAATCAGATAGGGAATGGAATGTAAGGGGTTATTTTGAAATATCATGAGGAAGAGGGGCCAAAATTTAGGCCAAAATTACTTGATTCTCTTCCTTCCACTTTAACAACACTTCTTTAACATCAAAATTAACTTGAGGACTCTCTTGATGGAAGGCAAATGGGGTGTGTTTAGGCATAGGATATTTATTTAGGTCTAAATCTTCCATCTCACCTTGACTAAGCAGCCTCATCTTTACCTCTAATTCCTCAATTTGTTTAACTATAATATCTTGGAAGAGTCTTTCTTGGAGCTTATAGGAATCATCACGAAGATGGGGAGTACAAGAAGGCTACCATGTAGTATAATAATATTCTTAAGGAAGGGTGGAAAGGACTTGAGAAGAGCTAGCTTCATTTTTCACTTCACACTCTTAAACAATAATCTTCTCTTCTTTCTTTCCCCATGATTTCACTATTTCACTCCAGCTCATGATCTTAGGATTGGGACTCTCTTCTTGAGGAAATTTAGGATAGGTTAGTATAGGATCAATCTCATCTTAAATTTCATATTATTTTACCAAAATTTTCTCCTCTTGATGATAGGAAACAACTTCATTCACTTTCTAAAGATATTGAGCTAGTTCATGATAGATATTTCTCCAACTTATAATCTTCACATCATATTAAGGGGCTTCAAAAGGTTGAGGGAGACTAGGAAGAGTTTGCACATGCATAAGAGGAGTTTATTGAGTATGGATGTGTTTGTTTTTAGAGAAAATAGGATGACCTTCTTCAAAGGAGGGCTCACAATCTAACGAATTGAAATAGTTAGTCTCCATATAAGGTTGTTCTAATATCCTTTGGTATTAGACTGCTAAGTGAAAAGGATTAACAACATGAGTAGTTAGTTTTGGTATAGGATAAAAATCATTATATGGGATAGAAGGTTAATTCAATTTATTTTGGTGATCAAGTGCTATTTAATATAAGGGATTTGGTGTATGAGATACAGGTTTATTTTGTATGGTAGAAGAATACCTTAGGATGGAAAAAGGCATAAAAGGTTGATTGCATTAAGTGGGTTGACTCCTCCATATTAATAATTTATCCTTCATGGATTGGATGGATTGAGCTTATTTAAACAAACACTCCTCCTTATACATTAGATCTTATATATATATATATATATATATATATATATATATATATATATATATATCTATTTTCTCATTCAACCTATCTATCTCCAACATTTATTTCTCAAACTTCAACATTATCTCCCTAGCACTCTTGGATTGAGTAGGAGAAGGACAATTAGGAGAGTTACTTGAGGTGATGCCATGAACAACATGAGCTTGATCAAAACTATACTAAGGAACATAAGGGTCATATTATTCAATAATGGGATTATACATACCAAATATTATTTCCTGATGCATTAGGGTTGCTTGACTAGTTGATTCAACCTAGAGTCACCATTGGTGTTGATTAAAATGCCTATAAAACGTTGATTGGTTGAAGAACACACCAAGAAATATTCACCTCATTAGATAAATAGTCCCACTAGGCATTCAAAAAATTGTTACTTCTAGAAAATTATTAGGAATTTATTATCTCTTGTAGGGTCATTGAATTTGACCCAACCAATGTTCATGTAATTACAAAAATTCCACCACCACCTACCTTGAAGAAACTCTATAGTTTTTAGGGAAAAATTTAATCTATCAGATGCTTCATCACATAATTAGCCAAAAAATGCCATCCATTTACATATTTATTGAAGAAATATGTTACATTAGCATAGAAGAAGAGTGGCAAAAAGAATTCAATCAACTTAAAGAATATCTTGCCAACCCACCTATTTTATTACTAGCAACATCAAACAAGTCATTGCTTATTTAATTATTAGCAAATAATAATGCCTTGGGGAACCTTTGGAACATCATGATGAATAGGGAAAAAATAATTTTTATATTATCTGAGCTAAACATTGGTCATGTATGATCATGAATATTTATTGATTGAAAAAACTATTTAGTAATGATGTTTGCTGCCCAAAAGATACATCATTATATGATAAACAAAAATACCATTTTTATTTCTAAATTATATCCACTTAACTATCTACTTTTAAAATCATCTCTATAAGGCCACATGTAGAATTGAATCATGCTATTGATCAAGTTTAGTATTGAATATGCAAATCAGAAGGCCACTACGGGGAAAGTACTCATAGATCATCTTGTAGAAGCTCCTCTTCAAGATACTCAACCTCTTACATTTGGATTTATAGATGAGGTCATTATGATAGCTAAAGAATAAGATTAACAACATATGATTAAATAGTGAAATATTTACTTTGATGGATTATTCACAAATTAGGGGATCAGGGGATGGATTATTGTTTATTATTCTGTAAGGGAATCTCATTCCCAATTCCTTTTATATTGGAATTTCATGTAACAAATAACATGGCCAATTATGAAGATATAATTTTAGGAATTTGTCAAGAAGTGTAGTGGAACATTCAAAATTTATTGGTGTATGGTTATTCTTAATTAATCATCAATCAAGTTACAGGCGAGTACTAGAGAAAGGATGATAATTTGGTGCCCTATAGAGATATGGTCAATATTCTCAAGAAATAGATTGCCAACATCTAATTCAAAAGAATACCTCAATATAATTACCAAATAGATGATGCCATGGCCATTATTGGTTCCATGATTCAGATCACATATAGAGTAAGGGATTATAAATTTCTTGTTGAACATCTCTTAAGACTGGCACATGAACAATCAGCCATGGACATGATTTATGACATTATTATTTCCATGTCTCCTTGATACTCTAACCTATATGCTCTATATGATTATCTTCAATACAAAACTATGAATCTTTATTTATCATTCATAAAACAAAAATCCTTCACCCATAAAGCCTCTCATTATATCATAATTGGATGAACATTGTACCATAGAAGCTATGATGGAACTCTAATTCATATTTTACATTTGATATAATATGGACTAACATTGAGGGAATTCCATGAAGGAGTGTGTGGATCCCACATCAATGAGGTAATATTAGCCAAAATTTTACTACTTACTAGTTATTACTAGATACCAATGGAAGTATATGTAGATGCATATGTGAAGAGGTGTCTTAAGTGTTAGAAGAAATCCAATTTGATTCATGCTTTATCTAATACACTCAAACCATTAAGAATACCATGTAATTTCTCAATGTGTGGACTCAACCTCATCAAGAAGATCAATCCAACATTTTTAGATGGCCATCAACACATCTTGACTACTACTAAGTATTTCACTAAGTGGTTGGAAGCCATTCCCCTCACTTATATGATCAATAAGCAGATATCAAAGTTCATATTCAACCATCACATTTGATGTTATGGCATCCTATGGCATTATATATGATAATGTCAGATCAATCAAGAACAAATATGTAAAATCACTTTATTCTCAATACCACATCAAACAAAATTTCTATACCACCTACTATCCGCAAGGCTATAGCTAAGTTGTGGCTTCTAATAAAACTATTGATAATATATTATAAATTATGTTGGTCATAATTGGAACTTACATATATTTAACACCTTATGGGCATACTGTACCAAATTCCATATTTTAATAAGAGTTACACCCTATTCAATTTTTTATGGAATTGAGGCCATTCTTACCATCTAGGTTAAGTTTCTTTCTATCTAAATTTCTTTGTAGCACATCATCGATGATGAAGACTATAGAGTAGCTCACTTTAAATATCTAGACCTCCTTAAGGGAATGAACTTGGCCACCTTGAATAATCTTTAGGCATATCATAACTGATTAAAATTCTAATACAATAAGTGCATTAAACATCGTGAATTCAATCTTGGTGAACTTGTGGTAAAGGAGAATAAGAAAAATATAAATGTTAAAGCAAAGAAAAAAGGAAAGGTCCAACCAAACTAGTTAGGGACTTATGTATTTGTTTCTAACTATGATTTTGGGTCATATAGGCTTAACATACAAGAGGTATATAAATTTGATGAAGTAATGAACATAACATATGTCAAACATTTCTATGCTTGAGGGACCCAAGTTATTATCTACAAGGATCAACTAAGTTTTGCCACATTATACCTATTATTTATACTATACTATTTTCTTATTCTAACATTCCATTAAGCCTTTGCCAAATATTTATATTTACCTAACCCCACCTATAACATTTGGCCTTGGTTCATATTAATTTGTACTTAGGGTGTGTTCAGTGGTTGATGATAGATTTAGTTTTAGTAATTGTTTCAGAATCAAACATTTGAATAACAGTATATGAAACTAATATGACAATGGTCTTGGTAATTTCATCCTTCATTTGTCATTAGTTCCCAACTCATGTTACTAATTATAACTTGCCATGGAAAAACTATTACAGCTAACCCTTTATCTTTGTTTCTTCATTATAACTACCTATGTGTAAATTAGGAATAACACTTTTACCATGCATTGCCACATCACCTTGCCATTATTTTTACCATTTGCCTTGTTATTTACCATTATCTAATTTTTATAGTACTTAATTAGATGCATTTAATGTAGGTAAAAATACATTTACTTCAGTTACTACAAAACTATGTAGGTAGTGCTCAATTAACATTGAGGTTAGATCAATCACCCTTTTCCATGCTATCACCATTTTACAATTTTGGATGATGTTGTATCTCATAATTATCTATCAAGTTGAGACACTGAAAATACCCAAAATTATTGGAATTAATTCACCATTTTCATTATTAAAGGTAGAACTATAGTGGCTTGAGGTCTTATAGGGTTATATAGGAAGTGCTTTCACATTGAGGTTAGTTTAATCACCCTTTTTCCATGATCTCATTATTTTATGTTCATTTTAAGTTGATCACTCTCCTTATTTTATGAGTTAGACCATTATATATTTTGTAGTTCTTTATTGAGTTTTGATGCTTCTAAAATTTTAAAAATCATTGAAAACTTCTAAAAACTCCTAAACATTTGTAAAGATTTATAAAATCCTTAAAATCACAAAATCATGAAAATTGTCTTAGAAATTCCATGTGAGATATAAATCCATCAAAATTTTCTGGTATGGGGCATCTTATTTGTTCAGGTTCATTTCTAGACCACATTTGTATTTTTCCTCACATTTCTTGGAGAACTACATCAGCTTCAGGTTTGCATGGACTATATAGGCAACACTTGGATACATGGGGTATCTTGGATTAGCTTAGCCACACCTTCCTTTCTTTTCCAACCACTTCTTTACCTTAAGGATTATGGTACTGATAACTATTTTAGGCATAAACACTTGTCATTTATTTTTCTCATCTATATAGGCCTTAATCATATGCTCTCACCATTTTATGATTTGATGTTGTGAGCATTACATATTCAAATTTGATACACTAATGACGACTTGAATTTTATTTTGCTCTTAAAATTTTATGATCCCTTTTTGTTTGAATGCTCTCACCATTTTGTGAGTAAATTTAGTTTACCTCCTCATCATTTTGAGAGCCCATTCTCCTTCCAAGCCTTAGATGTAGTAGACACTATAAATTACCAGTTCAGTTAATTTTTGGAGACCCATATCTTAAATTTTACTATGGTTTTAGGATAAACCATACTCTTGTGCTTGCATTATTTGTTTATGTTGACATTTTTTATGATTGTGAAACAACATCCCCTCTTTTCTTATGACATCATAATTATTTGAGATGATTCCTATTTTCCTCTAAAAATCAATCATGTTTTCTTATCATTCATTTTCTTCTATCCCATATCCTAAGAGAATTACATTTGGCCTAAAGGTCATATTTGGATCTTGTGTCCATAGAACTATGTAAGCAACATCTACTTTCATAGTGCATATAGAGTTAGTTCAGATATCCCTTCATTTTATTATATTCCCCCATTTTATTTTTATTGTTTCATTGTATCATATGGCTTAGGGGCAATGTTTGTGTTATCTCATTTGTGTCGTTTCTCCCTATATCCTAGTGGAAATGTTGTCATCTTATTTGTGTTGTTATTTCTCTATAGCTTAGGGGTAATCTTATGCCTTGTATTCTTGTGTTTTTTTAACCTTTGTCATTTCTACCTAGCTTAGGGGTCACCCTATCACCAAGATTAACACATATATAAAACATGCATGAAAAATTTGATTTCTATTTGTACTCACATTGAGATTAACAATTGTTTGTGTATTGTTGTTTATTTAGCTTAGTTTGTTTGTTTTTATGTGTTTAGAGTAGTTTAATTACTACACTTTTCTTTGCTTTGGATTGTTTAGTTTTTTTATTATTTAATTTACTTTGTTTATTGCATTGTTTGTTAGTTTTGTTTATTCATTTGTTCTTTATCTATCTTTATTTGTTCCTTTTATTTTATCTTGCTTACATAATATTTTTCTGTTTATTTATTTTTATCTATTAGTGTTTTGTTGTTTGTTTTTATTGATGTTTTGTTGTTTATTTTTATTGTTGTTTTGTTGTTTTTTTTGTTAGTCTTTTTGTTTTTAATTTTATTTATGTTTCATTTGTTTTGATCTATTTTAATTTTGTTATTTATTTCTAAAATTTATTTATCTTAGTGGTTTTCTAATATTTATTTGTCTACTTGTATAGTTTGTTTATATTTCATTGTTTGTATTGTTTGTTCATTTCTTTTTGTTTGTATGGTGTTTAGTTTGTTTGAATTTAGTTAGTTACTTAGTTTGTTTATTTTTATCTGCTCATTTACTTTATTTGTTTTTATCTTTTTCTTTGTTTTCTTTGTTTGATTTGTTGGTAGAATTTTTGTTCTTGAGTTATCATAAGTTTCTTATATTTTGTTTACACTTAGGTATTGATTATCCATATTATGTACATAAGTTGTGAATTTCTATATTTAGTCTTACATTTTATTTATTTCTTAGATTTACTTCTAGGATTGGATTGTTCATATCTTATTCTTAAGTTGTTTATATTTACATCTAAATTAAGTTTTCCATTCTTAGGGTATATATTGACATTCTAGTTATCCATAACTATAATGCATAATATCAAAATATAAATAAAAAACATGCACATAAAACCTATTCTAGAAATGTAGTGGTAATACTTCTTTGATATATCAAAAACCATCCGAATACCCTAACACATGCTTGAATCCACGAGTAATAAAAAATAATAACAAATGATTTATTACATGTTAATACAAACATGCATATCTGAATAAACAAAAAATGAATCATAAAACATAATCAGATGAAAGCTAGCAGAACATCTCATAAACATGGCACAAGCGATAAATGAATATAGCATCTATGAACATAAACATCAACAATGTTAAAACATCCATAATGTTAATCAATGATAATCAATGCTAAACATGAGATAAACAAGATAATAATCATGGCATCATATATTATAGGAATATCATACATGACATATCTTGCCTTCCTTGGGTATTCTTATTTTCAATCACACATTTTAAATGTGTGAATGATTATAACCATCTTTTGGCAAATCATTTTATTTTCAACCCATTTAATGACTATAACTACCTATGGGTAAATAATTATTTTATGTCCTATGCTAATGATTATCATGACCTTTAGGCAAATCAGTGACCCATATTCCATTCCTAATTATAATAGACATTGGGAAAATTAGTGTTTCCCATTTTATTACTCATTAAAACCACCTTTGGGAGAAGTAGTATCCATCCCAATGCCATATCAGAGCAACAATATATGCCATTGCTTATAACCAAATTTGGATAAACTAGTGTCATACCTTTTATTATTGATTATAACCACCTTTGGAAAAATATTTTTTTCCACTCCGCCGACCCTACTAGGGTAAATGTCCATGTTACTAATTATAACTACCTTTGGGAAAATTAGTGACCCATATTTCATTATTTATTATAATTGCCTTTCAAAAAATTAGTGTTTCCTATTTTGTTACTAGTTATAACCACCTTTGGGTAAATTAGTTTCCATCGCACCACCCCACTGGGGCAACTATTTATGCCACTATTTATAATTGCCTTTGGGTAAACCAATGTCAAATTTTTTTTTACTAATTATAATTATCTTTGGGAAAATTAATGACACCATCACCTTTACTATTTATAACCACATTTGGGTTATTAAGTGATTTAACCCCCTTTACCACTAGATTGTGTCATTTTCTTCATTTTGAGGGAATGTTTGATGACTCGATTTTGTCACCTGATCCCTTGAGGGGGAATCAAGGGCTCATCAACCACCCTATGATGAATGAACCATTTAAATTAATAAATTTTGCATTATTTGAAAATATGTTATTGTGATTATGTCTCATAATGCCTTCTCAAAAATGGGGCAAACTATAGATGCTTAATTTTGGCCACTTTCATGCCTAAATTGGTATTTAGTTCAGTTTCAAATAAATCACACAATTTAAGCCTATAAATTACCTAAATTGTATAAATTCATTCATGTAAGGGATTTTATTTTCTATAAATATGATGAAGTTAGTTTATTTGACGTATTGCCTTGTATGCACCAATAACCTAGTTTGGTTTCAATGTTACTTAAATTTTTACCTAGTAATTTGACATTTTTGACCTATCAAGCTATTAATTCATAATATTTAAAATAATGGCCAAAATATAAAAATCATTAATTAAGATTAATTAAATCACAACTATTAATTAACTTTCCTAAAACATTATAAAATAAATTAGTGAGTTCCATTTACCAAATAAGGATTTTTAGCCAAATATGAAGTCAAAAGGTCAAAGGAGCTAATAAAGTTATTTATAATTTCTTAAATATGATAAAAATATAAGTCACAGCCTCACAAATATCTAAAATGAGTTGTTATGACTCATAAATATCTAAAATTGAGGTGTCAAGATTTCATGAGTGCTTTGACCTAACCTAGTATTAGCCTAACTCAACTTAAGTTAATTTTGACTCAACCAAAGTTAGTATTTAACCTAACCTCTCTAGGAATAGAGTTAATTATTAGAGATATAAATAAAATTACCCACACCATATGCCAACAATATTTTGTGTATGATTTTATTCTATTGGAATACCTTCTTGGAGCCTTTAAGAGTAGTGTTATAATGCCAAATTTATGCCAAGCTTTACACCAAGCCACAAGTGACCATTGGAGAGACGTTACCACCATGGAAGAGCATTGATATAAGACTCTAATAATCATAGGCCCAAAATGAACATCATTATTCCAACAAATAAGTATCAAATTTGACAAAGGAGGTAATAAATTTGTGTTGTCTTTATCTCTATTTTATGATCTTATTTATTATGTTATGCTCTTCCTAGTTCTTAGGAAATAATGTTTAGTCATAATATATTATTATGCCTAATTTATGCCATTTGGACTAAAAAGGGACTAATATACATCTTTTTTATTTTCAAAAACCTATGATACATAATGGCATGTCTAGTAGGATCTTACATCTTGTATGGCCAAGGAGAATGATGTGTTAACCTTAATTTTTCTAATAAATGCATGAAATTATTCAAGTTTAGAGTTTTATCAATTAAATTAATATCATTATATTTTTAATTAGTTTCAATATTTTCCCTATGTAGAGGTATATTCTCTAGTTGCATGCTTTTTTGCAATATTTATGTGTGAAGAAATTGTGGATTTAAACCTATGGTTTTGAATTTTTGAATGATGACTTTGACATACTAAATGGAGGTTTCACTATACATATTTGATTATTCAAGTTTAGAATTTTAGATTTAAAATTAGAGGTATGTGATATATACCAAAGCTCAAACTATTCTACATAAGGGATTCAATTTCATAGAAATGTGATGAGGCTAGTTTGTTTGTTATTATTTTATGATTTGTTTTTATTTGTGTATTAGTGTTTTTTTGTTGTGGTTGGCACTATTACTATTGATTTTTTAGTGGATTTCTATGCCATTGTTGTTTTTAACACTTTTACTAGTTTTATTATTATTATTATATTGGGGAAATAGATTTTGGTTAATAATAAAGTTATGATTGATCAAAGGATCATGTGTGTCTCTTTCTATCTCTTTTATTTCTAACATATTCTAAATCAAATGCCTAAGTTGGATACACCATCTTATATAATGTCCTATGGTGTGATGGTACTCAAAAAATTCATGTTCTTTGTACCAATAAAAAAATGGAAGCCCTTCAAGAAATGAATTTTTTATTGGCTAACTAATCATAATAGCTTGAAACAATATTTGGAACACAAATTTAATAGGCTCACCAAGGTCAAAACATTATTTGACAATGGGTGTCTTCTCCTTAGAGGAGGGGCTTGTAATTGTTTTTGATTTTTTGGTGGTTAGTTTTGTGGAGGTCCTAGTTGAATGTATGCATGATGTGGTTGTTGAGAGAGTGGAGGTAAATTTACATTCGGTGTTTGCACCATCTAAACATGCCATGATTCAATAAACATGTTACCAATAACATTCTTATTGAATTTGTATGGTTTAGGTTACTCATTATTGTTGACCTCTAGTGGTGTTAAAGTTGATATTTTAATTTTTTTATTTTTATGGTTTTAACCTTGGTTATGATTCCTTGATGTTGATTATAGTTTTGATTAGAAGAGGATAACCTGATTATCCCTTTCTTGACAAGGGATTTATTAATCTGTATTCCTTTCTTTATAACCTTTTAGAATGTATGATAAAATTATATCTTGAGATGGTATGATATATCTTTATATAAACTCCTATTAAATATCATGACCAATTATTTATGTGGTGGAATATGAGAAAACTAACTTGTTAATGCTTTCCAACATTAAAAGTATGCAACAAATCGTTCACCATTTTTTTTTTTTAGCTTGGCCTAAATCCATATTAATATCATGCTTGAGATTATATGAAAAGTGTTATATGATTTTATATGAAAGGTCATCAAATTCATGTACATAATTATTTAGTAAATTCAATAGCCATTACAAGGCTTTCCCATCTAGACTCCTTGAAAAGAGTAAAACTAGGTATATGTCACTATAGTTCATTAGTTGGTAGGCAACAAAGAATTATTTTAGATTCCATTTAAGTTGCCTTTGCCTTTGTATTGGTCAAATTTAGGTGGTTTATAACCTAAAATAAATGGTATTTGAAGATAATCCATGTTAAATGGATAAGAGCATACTTCATCTAGTTTGAATTTATTTGTTTGCTTTCCAATCTATATTACTTGAATTATATCCTTCATCTTATGTAACTCTTAGAATAGTAAATCATATGGAATGGCCTATTATTATGGAGGTTATGTATTCAAAGATAGATTATCTTGATCGGGGTAGGCATATTGTAGAATGTAAGTTAAATTGGCTAGAGGACTAGGTATGTGTATATTTACACAGGGTTTATACTATGGATATAAAATGCATTGATGTTGAAACACATTGTAGTTTACAGTAATTAAATAAACATGTCTAGTGAATTATGGTTGTGGTAATGGAATTTGGTTATATAGGATAAGTTGGTATTGTTGGGTCTACGAGGGAACTCGTTGTCTACTTATTAAATCATACTATATATAGGGAATATGTTGTTGATTATATCACTATAGTTATAGGTGTTGAAAGTTGGATCCTTGTTGCACGTGTGATACCCTTTGAGTGAAAGTCAACTATTTCCTAATGCCTAGTATATGTTGTACATAAGAACCATGTTTATGATTGAATGCCTATTTTTAGATCAACACTTATTATTGAATAGCTACTTGTTATTGGTTAGGAAATTGTTGTGGGTTTGGCATCTATTATCATTGACCAAATGGAATTTTATAACTAATAGTAACATGATGTTGGTTAGCCAATGTTTGTGGTTAATGAGGTATATTGGTATGTGCTTATTGTGGCATAGTATTTTTCACTTGTTGTGATGGTAAGTTGGTCTATTGTTGGTTAGTCCCCCCTATTGCAAACTCAAGGAAGTTGTTGGTTGAAGAGTATAGGTTATTTATTGATTTTGTGAAATAATCACACCTATCCCCTATTATTGTAATTCAGTATTGTTTGGAGGAATATGCTATATATTTATTGGTAGTAAAATAAACCCACATTATTTTATATTATATTTCACTTGTATTTCATTCATAATGTTTTGGGTGAGGTATTCTATTTAAACAACATTCTCTTTCATCAAAATAGGGACAATATACACCAGCTAACATGATTTAGATAAATTGGTCTACGTTCTAACTTACATATCATGAAGCATCCATTTTTTACCCTATTGATGGAGCTATCTCAATAAGCAATAGATTAGAAACAATGCTTGTGTTAATATTGTGAGCTAGGTTGAGATAGTTTTGGTATGATTGTTGTAACTATTCTATTTATTCATTCATAGGGCCCTTCCATTTTAATAGCATACTTTGGTTTTACTAAGGCATTTAGACAAAATATTGACTATACATATTTGATGTCTATTTGAATGGTTCAATTTGAGGTGCATTATTAGGAATTCTAATCAAACTACTCAGACTTTCATGTGGAAATTCTAGTGTAAACTTGGATCCCACTTAGATAGATATAATGATAACTTCATCTTTATTCTCCAAGAAATGAAACTTAAATAAGTGCAGATCATATCATCTATTTTGGCATCGTAACATAGTAGGGATAATGTTGTTGGTTTTGTTTAATGTTAGGAATCATTTGAGTAAGGTACTTTGCCATTTGATCTAGTTCTTAGCCTGGATAAGAAGGTATAGTCACCAAATACTATGCTAATGGGTCATGACTTTTCTAAACATATGAAATATAATAAGATGGATAGGGATATATCTCATAAACTATGTCATCATATGAATCTGGAACAAAAGGGTCACTACTTACAAAAATCTCATTGTCTAGATTATACATGGTACTACTACATCTATAATTAGGTTGTATACACCCTAGATTGGTTAAAAAACCACACATATCATGTCTTTACATATTATTATTCATAGGAGACTCTAGTTGGAGAATATGAGCCTTGTTCACACTATCCATGTCTTTGTTTTTTTATGTTGTTCTTGTTTCTCACTTTTGTCACCTTTTCATTATCTTAGTCAAGTAATCTATACCCCCAAAGTCCCATAGAGTTGGGTTGTGTTAGTCCTAAATTATTTTTTTGACTCTTAAACAATATAATTCTAGTGGAATATAGTAGCTAGTGCTCTTGTCCTTCTCGATACTATTGTCCAGTGATCATTTTTCTTGGTTAATATATCACAAACCCTTTTTTAGCCCCTCCCTTAAGTTTTATTTATGTTTTTTATCTTGAATAGCATGATTAAACATCCTAAATTAAAAATAAAAAGTCTCATACATAAATGAATTCATAATTCATTTTATATCAAGAACTTACTACTTTGTCACACTAAATAATTAAAATCAGTCAATAGTATAGCTTAGAATTCTACATTACACATAGATTCACATGTTTGACCAAGGAAGGGACTAGGAAAAAGTTCATTCTTACATCTACCATGCACATTGATTATTCACATTCCCTAAGGGAGAGATACATTTGATCTAAGACCCTAGCCTAAGGGTTAATGTAGGTAGCAGTCAGGACAACAAGTGTTCTAGATTATGTGATCAGACTTCCCCTAACCTAATTTTTTCCCTTTTGTATTTTAATATGTTTATTGTCTCATTTTTGTAGATATACCTAAGTTTTAAGAAGATAATAGGTCATACATCATCCTAGACAAGTGATAATAAATACTATAGGACACTTACACGACCTTGAAATCAAACTGCACTATAATCTAGAACCAAAAATTGAAAGGGATAACAATGTCAAACACCAAAGTGTCCAATTTTTGGTGCTCCTATCCTTTCACCAAATTAAATCTAGATTTAGGTTTAAGCCACCTTCTCAATCTTTCACAACCATTTTTAGCCTCTGTATCATCCACCTTAGTCTATTTCTAGCTAGGTTATATTTATTCTTATTTATTACTATTGTTGGAAAGGTTAAAAAGACAAATAAATACATAATTAGAACTATAATTATTGATATATTTTGTATTTATTTATTAAACCATACCCTTAACTAAAATAGGAATAAAACTCTATTATTCCCAAATAAGTTAAATATTTTGGTGAACCTGACTTACTTCAAATAAATCTCAAACCCTAGCTACCCCTAGGATTTTCCTTCACATTTTTGTGCAAAAATTTAATTTCAAAATTTTTATTTTTGTATAAATTTTTATACAGTTGTTTTATTCAAATTTATTTTATAATTTAAATTATTTCAATAATTTCAAATTTCTAAAACTCCAACCCAAAACCCTAGATTTCCAAACTAGGTCCTCAAACCCCAAAGCCTTCCTCTCTTACACATTTTTGATAATTTTTTTGGAATTTTTGAAATTTTTTTGGAGTGTCAAAAATATTTTAAAAATATCTATGTTAGTATTGATTCTTGCATCTATTTACTTAATATTACTTTTACATACTCTCTTTGGTGATAGCAATAAAATGGCCACTAAGGCACTTCTTCCCTCTCATCCTATAGATAAATTTATAAATTTTTGTCATAATTATGATAATGAATGGATAAAATTTTACATTAGCCAAAAATGAGGAAAATTATTTCATTTACAATGAAGATAATTACTAGTATTGTAATGAGGAATATGATGATGCATATGAAATTGATAGTTAAGAAAAAGTAGATGCATCTTATTCTCTCAAACCTATCTCTTTATTTCCCTCTTCCAAAGAAAATAATTTTGATAAATGGAAAATATACTTTTCCTCATTTTCATAGGCATAATAAATCAAATGTACAAATGAATAATTCAATTCCAAGTAAACCTCTTATTGGTGATAATTTTCTTGCATTTGAACTAGTTTCTCCCTCTCTTTTGCTACTTATATGTTCAAATTACAACAATATAAATGAAATATAATCAAATTTCCAATGAATAATTTAGATGATCCATATCATGTTCTTAAATCTACTTTGTCATCTCAAACAATGACAAAATATTATCTAAATGATAACTCTCTTACTCTCACTTCTCTTATTGCAAATTAAAATAGTGCATGTACTCCATTAAAAGATAACATAGATGCACATACTATTCTAGTTTCACATGATAATTTATTGCATATTAGAAAATAATTGACATCTTATCTTACCCCTCTCCCTAGGGATGATGGAGGTGATAATGAATATGATAGTGAACATTCAAATGAATATGACAATGATAGTGAATATGAAAGTGATACTTCTACTTCTCCTCTTTCAAATGAAAAAAAATCCCAATTATGATAATGTATAAAATAATGATGACCATTAGGAATATAATGAAGAATAAAATGCATCTCATGATTCTAAATATTCTCTCACTCCTCTCAAACATAATGCGTTACAAAATTTTGCTTCTACTTCTATGCATGATTCTATTTCAAATGATTCACATGTTAATGATAACAACACATCTTATATTCAATTTTAGTGTGACTCACTAAATACTAAAGTTACCAATTAATCTCCCAAGCTACCCCCTACTATAGTAGCACCTATTTCTCACTCACCACCCAAAGAGAATGGTATCCCACATTCCTCTAATAAGGTCAAAATTCCCATTCTTCCAAAGGTTCAAGTGAGCACACCCCCTCTCTATGATCCAATTACTAAATGTACCATTCCTATGGCTAAAATAAATGATCAAATTAAATTTTTAAATGAACCACTTAAATATACTAACATACCATCCTAAGAGATTATTTCTTTGATGCATGTAGTTGGTGAATTAAAAAACCAAGTACATCTCCTTAATTTGGAAAACAAGGCTTATAAGTCTTGGATAGATGCCAATGACTTGCATGGTAACCCTCTTATGAAGATATTTGTCAAAGCTTAGTGCCTAAGAATTTACAAATACCATCATTGCCTTACTTTGATGGAAGTAGAGATCCATTCATACACCTTAAAACCTTTTGGAAGGTTTTAACATCTCATATAGGTCCTTTGATTCTACTTAAGTTATTCTAGTAGACATTAGTAGGTAATGCACAAAATTGGTTCTTTCATCTACCCCTTGTTTGTTCCTTGCATACATATGATGACTTAAAGGAGTCATTTCTCATATATTACATAGCAAACATGGGTTGTCATGTTACATATGATAAACTTGTTGTATTGCATTATAGTTCTTTACAGTTGGTTAGTTCTTATATCTTATGATTCAAGACTCACATGTTAAAATTGATCTATAAACTAATAGATTTAGAGATTCAGCATATCTTTATTAAGGGTCTTCACTGACCCCTCCTAGAGCATATATTATATCATATAGAGTTCTCTTTTAGGTACTTATGTTGCATAGTTTTAGCCTTGGAGAAGAAATTGTGATTGATTGAGTCAGATTCAATTGATCAACTTACTCTAGATTTCATAGCATTAACTCCATCTATAGCTCCTAGAACTCAAAATCCACCATTTCCAAAATAAGGTAGGAGACCACATCCATAAAAGCAACTAGTTAAGAATATAGAGCTAGTTTCTAGAGTACCACCTATAATAGTATGCACTATAAAGAATAGAAGTAGGGCACCACTATAGTTTGATTCATAGTGGGATACCCTATATGTCATATTATCAAGACTATTTGATAAGAGGTTAATCACATTTCCTTCTACTCAATGTCAAGCTCCACATCTCCTACATAGGTAACCACATCATCCATTTTATAGCTATCATCATATTTTTAGACATAGAAATAATGATTTTTATAGACTTAGGGTTTGTATTAATGGATGTGTTTATAAAAACATCTTAGAATTCACACTAGGGGCACTGAGATCTCCTCCATCATGGATTATAGACCTCATTCCTCCTTAACTAAGTCATCCTAGTACATTCCCTCATATAAATCATTAGTTACTCATAATAAGAGTAATACAAGTTTTAGGACAAAGCCTTATTGGAGATCTCATATTCCACCTACTTAGAGGGTTTGAAAACTAGTATAATGAGAGTAACCTACATATAGAATTGTAGTTTTTAGAGTACATAGTGAAGTTCCATATACATATCCAACATATTCATAGGCACTAAAATAGAGTTTTTAGGGTCCTATCTTGTGTAGTAAGCTACTATGATTAAGAATAGAAGAACCCACATCATACAGTACTACTCAAGATAGATATTCTATACAACTAAGTATTTAGGGACCTATTTCACATAGCAAGCCACTATGATTGAGATTAGATGAGTTCCCATCATAGGTTACAATTTCATCTATATCTATTTCTCAGTTATACACATCATAGTAGAGGCTAGAAGGTGTTATTTAATGTAGCAATCCACTATGATTATAGATAGATGAGCCTCTTTCATAACACACATTTTTAGTTGTGCATCCACTGACATTGCATCTTATAGAGTCTCTACCTATGGCTATAGTTAGCACATAATAGACAACATTAGATACAGGGCATGTGCGGACATAACATGAGTGATCTAACCATATGTTCAGTTGGCCATTAGGGTTTAGATAGTGATACAATAGCCATGGGGCTAATATGTATAGAGTGATATCTTGCATCCCCTTCTACTAACAACTAACATTCCTAGTTCCAAATAACCATCCCTAGCCAAACTAAATTATCCAAATCTAGATCTTATTAATATCCTATTTTACCAATCGTAAACCAATTTACTTCATCAAATCAATTTACCAATTACAAGCTTTTTTACCCATAAATGATTCAAAATCAAAACTAGCATCACACATGAACCTATCAACAAAAATCAATTCACATCTCAAATACTTTTTTACCAAACATATGAAACCTCAACATCAATTCCAATTCAACTATTTCTCATCAACCATTGACAATAAATATACCAATATACTCCAAATTCCATAACATTAAATGCATGAGTCAAAATTAAAAAAGTAACCATATATAAAATAAGTTTTTAATACATATACACTAGTATCAAGTATAATCAATCATGAATGGGCATCAATCCCTTACTCTCAGCCTAACTCTTTACTAGTGTTAGTCCCATAATCTACCCTAGCACTCGATATCCTCACACCTAATCGAGTTATCACATGCCTCTTGTGATGACTCTCTCACTCTAGTAGCTGACCATGATCCTTATGTAAGTCTACATATCATTTCTAAAGATCTATATACTCATCCATAGTCCTCATACTAATAGATACAAAATTATGTAGGGGCATCCTATGCTAATCTAGCTTAGCTCTTAGCTCATCTCTCTCTCTTACTTCTCTAACATATGAAAATATCACTATTTCATCCCTATCAAATAGATGGGCATGGATAAAGCCCATGACCATCACTCACTCTGTCAATCCCTCCTCCACTACATTATTAGGTACATGTCATGTGAGCTCTCAAAGTGTTGAATTGATTATTATCTCCCAATAATCATCATCTCCATCTCCTACCCTAACCTATGTCCCATCTTGAGCACCTCCCACTTTACCTATGAATAAATTATGATACTACGTTAATGATATACATTGAAATTAAACTAAAGAAAAAAAATTATAAATAGTTCAAATATAATCACTACTTACCTTCCATCATCTAGATTAGCTCAAGATCCTCATACTCTAGAGCATCCCCTACCTCAATAGGGTATGACTGAGCCTACTGATGCTTAGCCCACCATGTAGTATATGCATCTATGCATCCAACATCATCCACATCTATAATATCTATGACTGCATACATCACATCCAAAGGTAATGTTGTGATTTCAACCTCAGTAGGCATCACATGAGCTCCTATCCTCATAAATTCTCATGCACTCCTTACCCACACCCATTCTATTGGGGGCACATCCTATCGTACCCCAAACTATCTAGTAACATGCTCATACTGAAAGTGCTCATATACTCCACCCCAATGATCATGTATCCAATATCTCACCCTCATGTATCATAACTTTACCCCATCCTCTACCCACCCAATAAATCCTCTACAAAGCCTCCATATGATGTTTCCAGCCACCAATCCATCTAAAACCCACCTATAATGGTCTATCCCATGGGATCAAATAACCCCTGTACTCATCTACCACTCACCAAATAGTTATGGCGGTGCCCACTCTACCCTCAATATTCTAATGAACTACACAAGTTATATGTGTTCATAGGCCGAATAATGATATAAGGTCACTGCACTCACTCTACCACTAAATGACTCTTATGTAAACATGTAGAGATATTTATATAATTAGGCTAACATAGTCCTCCCCCATGAGAATATAGTACCATATACCTCCACACTATGCATAATCCTATATATCCCATATGATATAGATACTCTACATCCATCCACAATAATAAAATATGCCAACAACACAACCAACCACTTCCACAAGCATAGAACATTAGACTACACAATGACTGATACTATCACATCACTGTCACTACTTCTCTAACGTGTACTTGATGGCACATTATAAAAATATAAAGATGAATGATCAATCACATCAGTACCCATGTCATCCTATACCCTTACTCATCACCCACTAACTCATAAATACAATATACAATACGCATCCTCCAAAATTAGAGTAATCTCATTTATAGGAAGATAGAAAGTACATGTATATGTATTCAACTTCATACATAAGGTAATCATTAGATATCAATCCTATTTTACTATACCAAGGTCACACATGTGAACCAACCCCTCCCTATCCACAACTACTCTCTTATCAGTAATAGAAGTAGTATCCATAATGTCTCGTCACCTAGCCCCTATAGAACTCTCTCTTTTCCACCTCAACTTACATCACCAAAAATAACACATCTAAAAAAAATATACAAAATTGAAATCCAAGCTATAAAAATAGTAAACAAGAAAGCAACATCATATAAAAATTATACCTCTTGGACAACATCATTATAGTAAGGATTATAACATTGGATATGAGTGCTAAAACTTGGATAAGAGCACTAAACCGTAGACAAGAGTGTTGGACTATAGGATAAGAGCACCAAAAATAGAAAAAAAATCCTAAGCTACTTTTAAGCCCTAAAAAATTCCAAAATAGGCTCGAAAGCTAAAAAAAACCCAGCATTTGAGCTACTTACCAAGGTCACATTGTCACTAGCCTAAATTTGGCCTACTAGCTATTTGAACTAGATCATGATAGGTGCTCATCTTCTCAACAATTTTTTGCTCTAGAGATAACAAATATCAACCTATTCAATGCACAAATGAATAAATAATCAATCTAATTTCCTATATTAGACAACTTTTACATTCAAAACAAAATACAATTTTTCCCACAACTTAAACCCTATAACTCCATTTTTCAAACCATTTCCTTCCACATAATCATAACAATGATACCTTTAACATCACTCAATCTTTGCTCTCTTAATACCTTGTCTTCATATTACAACATGAACATCTATATATTTATTTATAACCAGATACACACCTTGGTAATCATCAATCAAAACATGTTCCAATTTCAACAACATAAACTAATCAATCAAACAACCTTTTAATCTATTCACAACATACCAACCTTATTTCTATTACTACACCACTAGTCATCACTTTTGGCTCAACCTCCTCTATCATAGATTTTGTCACTCTCCCTAAAAGGGGGAAATCATTCATATTATTCCTATTTCTACACTTACCCAACATACCCATCCACTCTCATAAGTGAATGCACCATGGTTCTTACATATCCAACATTTAGATTACTAGATTCAGCTCAGATTTATTAAGATATATAGTGACTTAGATTATGTAGGTCACTCAACATTACTCAGGACATTTAGAGGGATATACCTTTAGTTTACAAATACACAAAGTATTCAAATATAGTGGTTTAGATTATATGGATTCAGAGTGATTTTGATATAGATAAAGACTTAGATACTAGATTTAGGGGAATGTACATGTTACACATCTCACACATACATCTTCATATAACATGACACATTTATAGAATCAGATAGTAGACTATAGGCATAGTGCATAACATAGTGTTTTGGTCTCCATTTTTGCACATGAGGCATGGAACGATATGTCATATCACATGTGGTTATATAGATTGCCAAATTATATAGATGCATCACTCACATACCAGATTTGGGGGCATGGCACAAATGTTCATGTTATTCATCACTTAGGATTATATAGATGGAATGGTAAGACATGCCATTCTCTTATTAGACATTGACTGAATTTTCAAGAATACACCCAATTCTACCTAGGTTATCATCAAGTTGGACTACATGATCATCTACAATGGTTGGTCCATTATATTACTTAGATATAGAATACATGATTTTCTGTAGTATAAAGGATAGACATTGGTTTTAGGCCTCTAAGCACTTACTAGTTCTAGTTTAGATATTTAAAGTGGGGACATGATAGATTTTCATCTTCACAACATACAAATTTTATAAATACATATAAATTACATGCATTTATGTGGGATAGAGGACATACATTGATTTTGGACCTTTGAGCATTCCACATCTTTAGTTAGATTCAACATAGGGGACAAACATTTCCATCCTTATCCATGATACATAGATTTCGCATTCAAATTCAATACAAGGGGAATCCACTCCATGTATTCCTTCTCTCTCTAGGTGTTACTTAACTCTCCATCCATTCTCTAGCCAAGAAGTGAGTTATACCCTTGTAGCACATTCACTTCCATGCAGGTAGGTTCAGGTATGAATTTTCTTTCTGCTTTCTTTTACTCTAGTATTTCATTTCATTGCATCAATATAATAAAAGTGGGGTAAATATATATACCCTAAATTGGTCAAGAAACCACACATATCATGTCTTTTCATAGTCTTATTCATAAAAGACTGTAATTGGAGAATAAAAGCCTTATTTGCACTAGCCATGTCTTCGTTTTACTTGTGTTGGTCTTGTTTATAGCTTTTGTCACCTTTTAGTTATCTCAATAAACTGATCTATACTTCTAGACTTGGCATGTGTCAATCCCAACTTATTTTTATTATTCTTGAATAATAGAATTCTAGTGGAGTACATCAATTCATGCTATTATTCTACTTGATATTATTGTCTAATGGTTATTTTTATTACTTAACAGGTCCCAAACCCTCCTTATCTCCTCCCTTAAGTTTTATTTAGCTTTTTAAAGTTAGCTATCATGAATAAAGCTCCCAAATTCAAAATAAAGAGTCTCCTATATAAAGGACTTCACAAGGCATTTTATATCTAGCACTTACTACTTTAACACACTAAATAATTGAAATGAGTCAATAGTATAGCTCAAAATTATGCATCACACATGATTTACATGCTTGATCAATGAAAGGCCTAGGCAAAAGTTCATTCTTGTATCTATCGTGTGCATTGATTATTTATGTTCCTTAAGGGAAAACTACATTTGATCTAAGACCCTAGCTTGAGGCTTAATGTAGGTAGTGATTATGATAATAGGGGTTCTAGATCATGTGATCATACTTTACCTAAACCAAAATTTCCCCTTTTTGCTTCTTTATATGTTTATTATTTCATGTGTGTAGATGGACCTAGGGTTTGAGAAGAAAATAGGTCATATAGCATCCCAAATAGGTGATAATGAAGAAACTAGGACACCTACAGGACCCCAAGATCAAACAAAAATCTAGAACCATAAATCAAAATGAAAACTAATGTAAGAACTAGACAATAACACTGGATACCAAAGTGTCCACATTTTTAATCTCCTATCCTTTCATTGAATGAAATATAGATTTAGTTTTATGAGACCTTCCCAATGTTGTACATCCATTTTCAACCTTTGTATCTATCATCTTAGTCTATTTCCAACTGAGCTATATTTATTCCTATTTATTATTATTTTTATAAAGGTGAAAAAGATAAATAGTTTCACAAATTAGGACTATAATTATTTCTATATTCAATATTGATTTATTAATCTAGACCCTTAACTAAATAGGAATAAAACTTCATTATTCATAAATAAGTTAACCCAGAGGCATTTTTGGATCTATAATTAGGTTTAATGAAAATTAAAGGGTTCAAAGGTAATAAACAACAAAGTTCATAAAATAAAGAACCTTTTTCTCAGTAAAAGAGGTGCAAAGGGTAAAACAACTAGACCAAGCAAAGGTAGAATAAAATAAACTTGAAACCGATCTAATAAATGATACTAATTTTCCCAAAGGTGGTTATAATCAGTGGTAAAAGTAACATAGAATATCAAAAATTGTCTATGGTTAAGGTTCTTATTTTCCCAAAGGTAGTTATAATTAGTGACAAAAGTGTATATATAAATTATAATAATTATAAACTAAGATCAAAGGATAACAATAATTTACCAAAAGCTAGTGATAATAGTTAGTGGAGAAACTAAGGCTAGAATCTAAACAAATAACTTAGACAAGAACTTAAAAACAAATTAAACCAAATTAATTGGCTTATTTGACACTTGGTAAATTTCTCACTAAGACTCGACATTTGATTCATAAGATACTTTTGGAATAATGAAACTAGTACACTTAAAATTTGGCATAATAAAATTAAAATAAGGCATGTGGTAATTATTATAGTTTTAATTCACACACTTGGAGAGGGTTCTTCAGGCCCTCTCCAATTGAGCTATAAAATTGGGATAACCTCATGTTGTGTGTCACTTATGTTGGGGATGAACCTCTAGAGTAGTCTGGCTTCCTCTTGGATGCTCACTAAAAACTAAAGCTAAGCCTAATGCTTTAAGGAAAGGGTTATAAAGAGAATAAGGGATATTAATAAAGTTAACCAGGGGATACACCAAACTTAAGATGGAAACTCCCATAAGATCAAAACCACACTAGATTAGTAGAGGAGAATACTAGCTTACATAAGCTTAATATGAAGATAATTTTCATAAGTATTTTATAGAAGAGGATTAGAATAGAACACAAATCTAGAGCTAAAAAAACATTGAAAACTCCCTAATCAAAGTTAGAAAGGACCATGGATGAGGAATATTCTTATTCACATAATGCCATAGTGTATAGTTTTCCAAACATAGATTCAAGGTAGAAGATAGGTAAAGGAAGTATTTATGCATTAAGAGGTATTTCTTAAAAATACTTGATAGGGTCAAACCTGATCAAGCTAAAAACACTTTTTAATATATCAAGGAATGTCCCTCTCTTTGAAAGGTAAAAGTCTAAAATTTAAGAACTCTATCTCTTAGAAAGATAAAAAGTCTAAAATATGAGAACCCTGTCTCTCAAAAAGATAAAAAGTCTAAAATCTGAGAACCCTTTACAAAATATAAAGAAAGGGATAATATAAGAGAAGGGGAGAGGAGAGAGAGAAAAGGGGAACATGTTTTTCATGATAATAAATGAGCTATCAACTTTAAGAGATGTTTCACGAATATTTTAATCTAATCAAAATCGGTTATTATGAGAAAGATATTCAATATTTGCCCAAATAGCCTTCAAATCATTTCATGGGTTGAATAAGCTACACTAAAAGATAATATTTTACCAAAAGTGGCAAGTCATGATCCTACTAGAATAAAATGCTCCAACTAATTTCCAAATCCCTAATTCATGTTTCTTTGGATCTTCCACTAGATTTCATTATGAGGATAAAATCATCATATCTTCAAACAATGAAAGACACACCATGTAGGTTCTAAGTAGCAGTTTTTCTAGGGCATAACTTGGAATGATCTTCTCATTAATCATATATCTACTATGTGCCTTGGATCCTAGACCAAAATAATTGTAGGTGAAAACCAATCTAAAGATATTTGTTTTCTTATAGATTCATATATGTATATAACACTTTATTTGATGTTTGGTCCCATCTAAGTCTGCATCAAGCTCCTTTCCTTTACTTTTTTTCCAACTCAAGCCAAGTTTGAGTTTAGGTCTTTAATATTATTCATCAAGTTAGGTTTATTTTTCTTTATCAAATTTCATCAAATGCCCCATCTCATCTATATGTTATTGGCTATATGTAATCAACTCGAATCACTGACCCCTTTGACTTTAATTTGCTCCATTTAATTTTGAAATCTGATTAAACATGAACCATGTATCTTTGGGACCGACTAACCCAAGCTTGATTTATCATTGGTTCCAAAGATTTTTTGACCATTTGACTTGATAAATCTCTCACATGATTTAAAATTGTTAATTATGCATTATTTCTCAAGTTATTGTTGACGCTAGAGATTGCACCTGGTGGCAAGAAAAAAGGTTCCTACCCTCTCCCCGCAACATGGAAACTCCTCTCTCACCTATGGGATGGCGAAGCAGGAGAGGAGAGTCTCTAGGTATGGGCTAGTTCCCTCTGATGTATCT
The DNA here is from genome assembly GCA_037957365.1 of Torreya grandis. Taxonomy (NCBI): domain Eukaryota; kingdom Viridiplantae; phylum Streptophyta; class Pinopsida; order Cupressales; family Taxaceae; genus Torreya; species Torreya grandis. The sequence continues at coordinate 1,117,042 of JARHVA010003751.1, read as the reverse complement.
TGTTTGTTTTAGGCAGTGCAAAATATAGATATATAGATATACTGGGGGGGATGAAAAGGGAAGAAAGAAAATGCAAGAAAACAAAAAGCCTACTCTAAAGAGGTGATACACCAAAAATGAAATGGCCTTCCCACCTCCACACTCAGGATTAAACAAAACATACATACACTCAGATTTGGCAGAAAAGACCAGGTCGCTGGAAATGACAAGGAGGTTCTTATGGAAAGCATAAGAAATAGGGACTCACCAAGGTGCTAGGAAATACACACTGTAAGTGAAATCTCTTGTTCTATATCTCCAAAATAGAACTCTACTCTTGGCAGCAACAGACAGTGGCACTTTATAGATCATAGGTTTGCTGGTGTTGAACCTGTGAGAGCATCAAGAGATAATGACTGGACGCAGACCAACATTCAAGGCATATTCTGCATAATCTATCCAAATAGAGGTAAAAACTATATTTTATTGATTCAGGTGGAAAATTTGCAGAGCTGCACTCTTTACAAAAATGAAGAAGATGTTTAAAATGACCAAGTCTACCAATTTATATGGAAAAGCCAAGAGGAGACTCATTGGCGCTTTGCTTACAAGTGGCTACTCGAGTCTTCATTGGGAAAGGAAAAACACTATAGCTAACATCAAAAATTCTACTAGGACCATGCTTGCTACCTTGTTTTACGTGTACCTTGCTCCTCTACCAACTATTGTTCATGGTAATTTTGCCACTGTCGATCATGTTAACTGGCATGTGCAGCAATTTCACCACTGTCATCTGTGTTTACAGTCTCCTTTTCTCTGCTTTTCTATCATGTGTGGCAATTTTGCCATTGACTACCATGTTGATGGCCATGTGTAGCAACTTTGTTGTTGACTGCTATCTACTAGCCGTGCATGGTGAAATCACTGCTGACTACCATGTTGACAGCCGTTGTTTCCCCATGGATTGCTAATTGCCAATCGTTTACCCACCTTCCCTCTAGCCCTTGACTTAGACTTGGTCAGGCTTTGCATTTTTATGAGACATTTCCCCATGGATTTTGAATTTCCATCAGGCTTATTTGGTGTGTAACCCATGGACTTTTGTCCACGGGCATTTCCCTTTGTATTTTTCCATGCGATCCAACTCCTTCCATTTGTAAACACCTGGCTTTCTTATGTTGTTTTTCTTTTAACGTGACTTAGCCTTTTGTGTCTAAGCCATGGGTTGGATCCTCTTCATTTGAAGTGCCAACCCTCCATTAAGGCATTTGAACTTGGACTCCCCTTCGGCCAAGGACAATGAATGTTGAACCAAACCTGCTGATGAACTATGTTGAACCAATGATCTAGGGGTAGAACTGAACTTCAAGAAAGATGAATCGAGTGCCGATGAAATAATGGGCCTTGAAGATTGAATCGAGACTTAAACCAGGCTAAATAAAAACATGCCATTGAACCTGAGCAACTCAAAAAGACTGGTCTTGTTATAGCAAAGGGAGAAGGTGAATGATTTTGCCCTGTAAGCAAAAATTGGTCAACAAATTGGTAACTCATAGGGGAAGCATGCCTGTTATGCTTAGAACCTAGTTGCCTCACATTCCATTGGGTTCAGAGTTAGATGTAGCTATAATGAAAGTTAACAACAACCCCGAACATATTCAAGAATCAAATACGAAGCTTTTACCCCACAAATGAAGGGAAACACACAAGGCTAAAAAACACTACTTGTGTAACTGCACTTAGGGAAAATAGGGAAAACAACTAAAAGCAAACTATTATATACAACTAACCAAGAATGTTTGCATCCCTCCTAGATTGAAAGGAAAATTTATAAATTCCCCTTCTTGGTGAGAAGACTTATGGTGGTAGGCAAGTAGCTGAAAGAAATGAGATTTGGTGACTTACTCTTCTAGCCTATCACCTGAGTTGGCTAGAAACTGAGGGGATCAAAATCAATCATGCCTCCAATATATATGTATTCTAATTGTCCTTAGAGGCCTGTTAAATGTTGGTCTTTTAAATTGGTGCTCTTCACCAAGAAATTAATGGCTACTGTCTCATCGACATAAGCCTTCTGATCTGCACATTCCTTCTGTAATGTATCATGGCCTGACTTGTTTCCTTTTGTCTTGCTGAAAACTCTATTAGACTCATCCTCTGCTTCTTCTTGGCCTTTTTGAAGAAAGTTGACTATGGTGATGTCTAAATTGGACTCACAAAATGACTACTCATCCCATAGAACATCACTTCTCTGTTTAAAACTCTCTTTTTCAAGGCATTCCTCCAAGAAGACAAACTTCTCCTTTTCCTCTCTGCTGATCAGGTTCTCTAGATTTTCAAAAATATTCTCCTAATCCTCTAACTCAAGCTCTTTAATGTAGTCATCCTCATCAATACAGCAAGGAAGTTCATCAAACAGAGAAGAAGAGAGCTTACCATGCATTTGTTCCTCTTCAAATTACTGGAACATCTGCATATATGCAAGACCTGCATCTTCTTCACTGCTGATAAGGTCTTCACAAGGAGCATCAATGATGATTTATTCTTCATTGTTGCTCATGACATCTTCTTGAATGACTATAGATTGGATCTTTTGCTCCTCACCTACCTCTTGTAAAATAGGTTCTTCCTTGAGAAGGGGCAAAGTGGAGAAAACATGTGGAAGAGGAAGCAGTCCTTTAGCTAGAATTGAATGATTCTCCTTTCTCCACTTGATCGACACTTCATCAATATTAGGCACGGCCTGATAACTCTATTGGAAATGTGTAGGTGGGGCGTGTTCATGCATGGAATATGTTGTTTGGCCTAAATTGTCCACCACACATTGGCTGAGAAATTTCTCTTTAGATTCCAACTCTGCTATTCTTCTGGCTAGATCTTCTTGGAAAAGCTTTTCCTGGAGGCTACCAGCATCATCATAGGCAGGCACAGCTCCAGCTTCTTCAAGGTTTTGAGAAAAACCTTGCTTTTCTTCTTTCTCTTTGCTGCCCCATGATTCCACTGTCTTCCCCCAATTCAAGATTTTGAAATTTGAATTCTGCTCTCCTAAATAGGTAGCAACTTCATTTTCCACAAGGTCCTGAGGCTCCTCTACAAGGTCTAACAATTTCATCACTTTTTTAAGAAGGTCTGGCTAGGTTTTCCTAGAAGAGTCTCTCTTGGAGGTGACCAACATCATCTTGTTGAGTAGGATCAACATTGAGTGAAATGTGTTGGTTCATGGCATTTTCCCCAATGGAAAATTCAAAATCTAAGGAATTTAGGAGGTTCATCTCCATGGGAGGTTGTTCTTATACCCTCTAGTGTTGGAAAGCTAGGTGCACTGGATTGGGAACAAATGTATTTAATGTGTTGGAGTGTGCAAGTGCAATTTGATAAAATGGATTTGGTGCAAAAGAGGGAATTTTCTTTAGGATAGGAAGGGGTGCGCAAGGCTGGCTACCTTGAAAAGATGGACTTCTCCATTTTGGCACCTCTTCCTTCATGGATTGTATTTCCTGCACTTGCTTAAGCAAGTCCTCCTCTTCATACATTAGCTCATGCTAATATCTATACTAATCTTCCATCATATTAATTTCTAATTCCAAGGCCACCTCCCTTTTCATTACAATGTAACTAGGAGAGCTGCTTGAGGGGAGACTCTGAATATTTTGAGTCTGATCCAAATTATATGATGGAAAACAAAACCCATGATTTTTTGCAAAAGAAGTATACATACAAGAAGTGATTTATGAAGGCACCAGGCTGCTTAACTAGCAAATTTAACTTAGAGTCACCAGATGCTGGAAAATTAAATATTTGTTGTAATAGGACCAATATCAATTCTGAAACTTTACTTCGTTATCAAACTGTGTCCCACTGGGTGTGCCAAAACTATTGACATTGGAGATTACACTCGATGGTAGGAAAATAGGTTCCTACCCTCTCCCCATAACATGGAAACTCCTCTCTCACCTATGGGATGGTGAAGCAAGAGAGGAGAGTCTCTAGGTATGGGCTAGTTCCCTTTGATGTATCTTATTTGTTTTAGGCAGTGTAAAATATAGATATATAGATATACTAGGGGGATGAAAAGGGAAGAAAGAAAATGCAAGAAAACAAGCAACCTACTCTAAAGAGGTGATACACTAAAAATGAAATGACCTTCACACCTCCACACTCAGGATCAAACAAAACATACATACACTCAGATTTGGTAGAAAAGACTAGGTCACTAGAAATGACAGGGAGGTTCTTATGGAAAGCACAGGAAATAGGGACTCACCAAGGTGCTGGGAAATACACACTATAAGTGACCTCTCTTGTTCTATACCTCCAAAATAGAACTCTACTCCTAGCAACAATAGACAGTGGCACTTTATAGATCATAGGTTTGCTGGTGTCAAACCTGTGAGAGCATCAAGAGACAATGACTAGACACAGACCAACATTCAAGGCATACTCTACACAATCTATCCAAATAGAGGTAAAACTATATTTTATTGATTCAGGTGGAAAATTTGTAGAGCTGCACTCTTTAAAAAAATGGAAAAGATGTTTAAAATGACCAAGTATACCAATTTATATGGAAAAGCCAAGAGGAGACTCATTAACACTTTGCTTGCAAGTGGCTGCTCGAGTCTTCATTGGGAAAAGCAAAAACACTATAACTGACATCAAAAATTCTATCGGGACCATGCTTGCTACCTTGTTTTACATGCAACCTACTCCTCTGCCAGCTGTTGTTGACGGTAATTTTGCTGCCATCAATCATGTTGACTACCGTGCATGGCAATTTCACCACCATTGGTCGTGTTCATGGTCTCCTTTCTCTGCTTATCTATCGTGCATGGCAATTTTGTTGTTGACTACCATGTTAATGGCCGTGTGGCAACTTTGCTATTGACTGCTATCTATCAGCTGTGCATGGTGAAATCACCACTAACTACCATGTTGATGGCCATTGTTTCCCTGCAGACTGCTAACTGCTGACTATTTCCCCACCTTCCCTCTAGCCCTTGACTTAGACTTGGTTAGTCTTTGCATTTTTGTGGAACATTTCCCCATGGATTTTAAATTTTTGTCAAGCCTGTTTGGTGTGCAACCCACAGACTTTTGTCTGCAGGCATTTCCCTTTGTATTTTATCGTGCGACCTGACTCCTTCCATTTGTAAACACCTGGCTTTCTTACATTGTTTTTCTTTTAACATGACTCAGCCTTTTATGTCTAAGCCATGGGCCAGATCCTCTTTATTTGAAGTGCCAGCCCTCCATTAAGGTGTTTGAACTTGGACTCCCCTTCGGCCAAGGATAATGAACATTAAACCAAACCTGCTGATGAACTACATTGAACCAATGATCTAGGGGCAGAACTAAACTTCAAGAAAGATGAACCGAGTGCCGATGAAACAAGGGGCCTTGAAGATTGAACCAAGACTTCAACTAGGCCAAAGAAAAACATGCCATTGAACCTGAGCAACTTGAAAAGACTGGATTTTTATAGCAAAAGTAGAAGGTGAATGATTTTGGCCTGTAAGCAAAAATTGGTCAACAGTTATCGCTAAAGATTTTGGATCTGAATGGTCACTTTGTGGGTCTTAAAAATGACGTTCATGCATATGTCTATCATTTCTTGACCAACATTACAATTTTATAACTTGAAGTGTAAAGATAATGAGAACACAAAACTTAAAGATAATAGACCTAATAATTAAAGGAATAAACCCTTTTGATACATTATCAATTTGAGTTTTCTACATGATTTTATAAAATATTAAACTCAATTGGTTCATGTGATCCTACATGATTTCTTGATGATGGTCTGGTCTTAAAAGGCTAAGTATGGAAACTTATCAAATTCTATGTTAGGAGTAAAGTTTACCCATGTACATCTTTCATTATATTATAATTCATGAGCTAAAACTAGGTGAATATGAACTAGATTCCAAAATGAATAGACCCATAAGATTATTTCTTTCTGCGACCACCACACATGAAATATCTAGTGCCATTAAAAATTCCTACTCAGTTTTTCTACCACCAAAACCAAATGTATGGATAAGCTCTAGATGTAATGAGTGGACCATATGAATTCCACATGATCTCATGTTTATCGAGAGAAATCCATAAGATCTATCCAAATTTGGACCATTTTTCATAAATTGATGAATTACACTTTAAGTAAACTTAAAGTGCCTTAAAAGATTGTAAGCTTCGTGATTTCTTCATTCCACTCATTCCATCCAAAACTATTTGAGACCATTTTTATAAATTAGTAACTCTACCTCTTCCTCTACATTAGGAACTTTAGCCATTGAGATCATGCTTGGTATGTAGGCTAAATGTGGCCAACATTTTTGGTGACTCATAGGAAGCATTCCTACTATGCTTGAGAACCTAGTTCATTTTATCTCAACTGATCCATTGGTCATGGATTCATCTCTCTACAACTGAGCTGATCATGAAAATGATGTGAGTCTACCTCTTTCTATAACTTCCTCTTTAAATAACAAGGACTAAAACAAAGAAACAAAGGAAAATCCATGTAGTCAAATGTAGGAAAGAAAGAACAACTAACCGACTAAACAAAAATGTGTAGAAGGGCACTTAGATAAAATCATTAAACCTATCCTAATGTATATAAAAGTTCAAAATTTATAATTACTTCTCACCTAGATCAAATGGAAAGGATTTGGCATCACTTATTTATGATGGACTAGGTTGGAAAACACCTTGCCTTTGAGAGCTTATTATATGTGAGCTAAAATGCCTGGTTGTTGATTCCTTTAGCATATCTCAAGTGGATTAAAAGAGGAAAAAATATCTTGAATGTAGACATATTGGTCTATTTCTTCTAGGATTGATCCAAATTGGACTGTAGGGCCCCCTAAACACTCCTCTTTTGAACTAGTGCTTGGTTTATTTTCTAGACTTAGAAAAAAAGTTCTAAGTCATGCCAAAACATAGCCTCGTCTTGGCCATCCAAGACAATGCCAATTTTGACACCATATTTAATTTGATTGATTTGAAGGGGATAGTATGGTAGTTTATCAATCCACATAAGGCACAACATGTTATATCCTTGTGGCTTTGAATCTGATCATTCTCCTTCATTTTAAGGTATCAATATTGATTTCAAAAGACATCTCATCTTGTGATTGGTCATCACCCTCAACCTAATGGGAATGTTACTCTTCATGTTTTGAAGGAGGTATTGGCTTTTTTAGAGCCTCTACTTGATCCATGAATTCATATTATAGATATTTTTAATAATTCATCTTCATCTCTCTTTTCATTTATTTCTTCCTCAAGCTCATTTATGATCTCTCGAACATGGTCACCTAATTGATTGAATGTATCAATCTCTCCATCTTGCTCATTTTAATCTATGGCCATACCAGATGGAAGCTCTTAGGAACAAAAAAATATTCCGTAATCTCAACCACATATTTTATATACATATCTTCAAAAGTGAAAGCATTAATACTACCTTTAGGCTCTAAAATATCAAAGCCATACCAAGATGCTAGATTAAAACCTGACTCTTCCCCTTTTGAAAGAAGTGGACTACCTACCATGACCTATTAATCATATAAACTTTTGATGTCTTCCTCAGGATCCAATTTAAATGAAATTTCCTCCACTATACTTTCTAAAATAGGCTCTCTATTTGTGAGGGAGATGGTGGGGAGGTGAAGAAGTTTAGCTTGTTTGAAGATATGGAGAGTATCCCTCTAACTAGGCACCTTAGAGGTTATTTTATGTAGATTTCAAGGGAAGGAGGGAGAGTCTTTAAACTCTTTTACACTAAACTCATTTTACTAAGCTATAGTTGTTTGATTCATCTCTTGCACAATTAACCCTACTTCTACCAAGACTAGTTCTTGGACTTTCTCAACTAGCATTTCTCTTTTTTATTTTGTGACCTCCTTGATTTATTTCCATGATGAAAACATGGTGAAATATTTTTAAACCTCCTCCCCTTCTTGAATAGGTATGGGAGAGGGTGGCTTCATAATGGAGGGTATAAAATAGTTGGATTCATTGAAACAGGAGAGGATCCAAGATAGAAGGACTTCATGTTCCTCAGTTGATAGATGTGAGGCTCAATAAGGTTGAATATATGGGTAAGTAGGTTGATATGGATGATAGATAGGCTCACTATAGGGCTGGTAGGAATGAATATATGATTTTGACACTAAACTTTGAGGACCATTTGGGGTGAAGCCATGAATATTAGTAACTCAATATGAAGGATAAGGAAGGAATGAAAATGCATTTTGATCAAATGGGTGGTGATTGTATATACCAAATGATGGTGATTAGGCACCTGGGATACTTAAAATATATGATATATATTTGAAGCCACCACTGATGTTTTTTAGAATGCCTTAAAAGGCTGATATGTAGAAGAACAACACCAAAAATTCTTCCACTACTTTAGACCTTAGTCCCACCAGATGTAACAAAAATTGTTAAAGGCTCAATTTGCACTCTTAGAGAGGGTTATTCAAGCTTAATCCAATTTATTTATAAAATTGGGACAACCGTAGGCTATGCGTCACTTATGTTCAGAGTAAACCTCTAGAGTAGGTCAGCTTGCTATTTGATGCTAACCTAAAACTAAAGCTAAGCCTAATGATACATGGGAAAGGGTTAGAAATAAAATAAGGACTCCTAATTAATTTAAATAGGTGATACACCAAACTTAATATGGAAACTCTCATAAGCTCTAACCCACACTCGATCAATAGAGGACAATACTAGCATACAAAACCTTGAGATCAAGCTAATTTGCATAAGTATTTCATAGAAGAGGCTCATAAGAGAAAAATAATCTAGACCCTCAATCAACATTTAAAACTCCCTAACCAAATTTAGAAATAAGGACCATGGATAAGGAAGATTCTCCTTCACATAATGTCATAGTGCACAACTTGCCAAACATAGATTCAAGGCAAAAGATAAGGTAAATAAAGTCTTAATGCATTAAGAGGTAGTTCTTAAAAATAATTGATAGGGTCAAACCTAATTTTGATGAAAATAATTTATATTATCTCAAGTAATGTCCCATCTCTTAGAAAGATAAAATGTCTAAAATTTGAAAATCCTATCTCTCAGAAAGATAAACTATCTAAAATCTTAGAACCCTGTCTCTTAGAAAGATAAAAAGTCTAAAATCTGATAACCCTTTACAAAATGGAAATATAGGGATAATAGGAGAAGGGGAAAGAAGAGAGAAAAAAGGGGAGCATGTTTTTCATAATAATCAATGTTATATTAGCTTCAAGATATGTTTCACCAGGATTTTAGTCTAATAAGAACAAGTTATTATGAGCAAGATATTCATGATTTACCTAGATAGCCTTTAAAACTTTCCATAGGTTAAACAAGCTGCACAAGAAGATAAGAGTTTTTCAAAAGTGGTAAGTCATGATCCTACTAGAATTAAATTCTCTAACTCTTTTCCAAATCCCCATGTCCTACTACTTTGGATCTTCCACTAGATTTCATTATGAGGATAAAATCCTCATATCTTCAAACTACCTAGGACATATCATGTCTATTCTGACAGGTATTTTGTCAATGGTATGACATGGAATTATCTTCTCATTAATCGTATATCTACTATGTGCCTTGGATCCTAGAGTAAAATAACTATAAGTGAAAACCAATTTAAGGATCTTGGATTTCTTATAATTTTATATGTGTATATAACACTTTATATGATGTCTAGTCCCATTTGAGTCCACATCAAGATTTTTTAATTTTTTTCCAACTATAGTCAAGCCTAATTTTGGGTCTTTAATCTTGTTCTCTGAGTCAGGTCAATTTTTTTTCTTAGATTTCATCGAATACCTGAACTCATCTCTATGTTATTAGTTGTAGGTAATTGACCCATATCATTGATTCTTGTGACTTTATTTCACTTTTTTAGATTTTAAAATCCAATTAAATGTGAACTGTGGATCTTTGGGACCTACTACCCTGAGCTCAATTTCTCATTGGTTCTTGGGATTTTTTAACCATTTGACTTGATCAAGCTCTCATGTGTTGGACACTTGTCAACCATAAATTCTTTCTCAGGTTTGCATAAAGTATTTTGGATCCAAATGGTCACTTTGTGGATCTTAAAAATGATGTTTTCATAGATGGATACCATTTCTTAACCAACTTTGTAATTTTATAACTTGAAGCGTAAAGATCATCAGAACACCAAACTTGTAGAGAATAGACCTAATGCTAAAAGGAACAAACCCTTTTGATCTATTGGCCATTTGATCTTTCTACATTATTTTTTAAAATGTTGAAGTTTATTGGTTCATGTGATCCTACATGTTGTCTTGATGATGATCTGGTACAAAAGGGGTAAGTATGGAAACTTAGGAAATTTTGTGTTAGGAACCAACTTTGCCCATACATATATTTCATTATGTTATAGTGCGTGAGCTAAAACATTGTGCATATGAGATAGACTCCAAAATGAATAGACCCATATAATTTTTTCTTCTTGATACCACCACATATGCAAGATCAAGCACCATGAAAATGCCTACTTAACATCTTTGCTATTGGAACCAAACATCTAGATAAGGTCTAGATGGAATGAGTAGACTAGATGAATTCCATGCTCTCCCATGCTTATTTAGAGCACTGAATATGGTATCTACAATTTTGGACCATTATTAAAAAATTGATGAATTACACATTAAGTGAACCTATAGTGCCCTAAAATATTGTGAGCTTCATGATTTATCCATTCCACTCATTCCATCCAGCGTTAGTTTAGACCATTATGATCAATCAAGAACTCTACCTCTTCCTCTACATCAAAACCTTTAGCCACTGGGATTATGCTTGAAATGTGGACAAAATGTGGCCAAAACTAATAACTTAGCTCAAAGGATTCTCTAATTAATCATGAAAAATAACTCATTTTTACCCTAGCCTTTAGAGAATTTGAGCTCTAGTTTCCTACACATAGTGATGAGAGAAAATAGACTATGAAAGAGCTTGAAATCACATATTTGATTAAGTAAAAGAGCACATAAAGCCACCACATGATGGGCCACTGGTGAGTAATGTCACCTTTGTCATTAATTTTCATTTATTACATTTGGTAAGATAGAAAATTGTGAAGTCACCATTTACATTGTAGGGAAAACGATGCCTTCATTAAAGAAAATGGTGACTTCAATTGAAGTCATCATCACTAGAAATGATGGTATTGCCAAAAAATGTAGAAATCATTGAAATGGTGATTTCACCCATTTTTAGGTGAAGTCGCCATTTTTTTGAAAATGAAAACAATGTTTTCAACTAAAAATGTGTAAAATATCTTAAACAATGGCTTTAACTTAGAGAAAATAACAACTTTTCTTTGAAATCCAAAAATAATTGATTTAAGGACCAAAAAGGGACCCAAACTCTATAAGAGGGTTAATTAGGCTTAGTATGATAGGTTTAGGCTTAATTAGCTACATATAGTTAGGCTGACATTAATTTTTTTGATTGTATGAGTGATTAGTTGTTCTAATGTGCCACTACAAATTTGTTAAACCCCATGATATTTTCACTATTAACACTATTTATCAAGTTTGATAAATGAGGTAAGAAATTTTTGTTGTCTTTATCTCTATTTTGTTATCTTGCTTATTATGTTATGCTCTCCCTAGTTCTTATGAAATAATGTTTGGTCTTAGTGTATTGTTATGATTGATTTTTCTCATTTGGACTAACAAGGGACTAATCTAAATCATGTTTACTCTTTGAACACATAAGATACATAATGGCACATCTGGTGGTGCATAACCATTTAAATTAATGAATTTTTCATTATTTGAAAATATGTCACTATGACTATGTCTCATAATGACTTCTCAAATAGGAGTAAACTATAGACACATAGTTTTGGAAACTTTTGTGCCTAAACTAGGATTTAATTAAACTTCTACAAAATGACATAATTTAAGCAATAAATCACCTAAATTTCCAAATTTTATCTAAATAAGGGATTTAATTACCTAGAAACATGACAAAGTTAGATTATTCGGGATATTACCCTTATGCACCAATAACCTATTTTAGTTTTAACCCTAGTCAAATTATGACCTATTAATTTGATAATTTTATCCTAACAAACTATTAATTAAAAATATTTAGAATAATTAATAAATACCAAAAAACACTAAGAAAGGTTAATTATATTGAAAATCTTAATTAGCTTACCTAAATAATTTTTTTAAATCAAATTAGTGAATTTCATTTACCAAAATAAAAGGAATTTTTAGCCAAATATGAGGTCAAAAGTCAAAGGAGCTAATAAGTTTATTATTTCTTAAATATTCCAAAATTATAAGTCACACCTCACAAATATTTAAAGTGAGTTGTCATGCCTCACAAATATATGAAACTGAGGTGTCAAGATTTTATGAGTGCTTTGACCCAACCCAAGGATAACTTGACTCAACCTAGTTTATTTTAGACTCAACCAAAGATATAATTTAACCTAACATCCCTAGGGTTATAGTTATCTCTTAGAGATATAAATACAAGTTCCTACACCATATGCCAACAATTTTTAGTGTGTAAGGTTATTATGCTTGAATACCTTCTTGAATCTTTTTGAGAGTAGTGTTATAATTCCCAATTTATGCCAAACTTCATAGCAAGTCACAAGTGACCATTGGAGAGATGTTACCACCATGGAAGAGCATTGCTAGAAGATGCTAATCATCATAAGCTAAGAATGAACATCCTTATGCCTATAAATAAGCATCAAATTCAAAAAAGGAGGTAAATTATTTATACTGTTTTATCTCTATTTTGTGATCTTGATTATTATTTTATGCTCTCCCTAGTTCTTACACAAGAGTTTTTAGTCCTAGTGTACTTTTATGCTTGATTTTTTTCATTTGGACTAACAAGAGATAAACCTATGTTTTTTTTACTATTCAAACACCTAAGATACAGATTATACACATGAAAAATAATGTAGGTATGAAAAAAAATGGTGGGGTTTATACCTCATCAAGGACAATCTTGGTCTAAGTACTTATAAACTAAAAAGTAATGAAGGACATATTTTCAAATAACCCACCAATTTTTAATTTTTATACAAATATTTTTCTTAAATATTTACTATTATATATGTTTCTTACATACATATATTGTAAATAGTAACAATTTTTCCAAGCTATATAGAAAATAAAAAAAAGTTTATAATTACTTTATTCTAAATAACCTTAGTTCCTATCGCTAGTCCTTAGTTCTTTATATACTTATTTTTATTAATGAGTTGAAATGTAAGACTATGGATAGGACCCTACCATCCTCATAAATATATTTTAATTTCCTAATAAAATCTTCATGTCTCTTTTTTATCATTGATTTGTCATTTTAAAAGATTATTTTCACTTGTTTGATTTATCTTTTGTGAGTTGTAGTATAAGACCTTGGATAGGACTAGGCCTTCCCCACAAAACATTCTTATATTAGTTTTCATATTTTCACCTATTTGGGTTATCTTTAATGAGTTATAATATAAGACCTCAGATAGGACCAAAAATTCCTCACAAATCTTTCAAATCAAATAAAATATTTGTAGTTAAGTAATTTCCATGAAGAATTAAGGTAATGGTTTAAGTATTGTGACTTCATACTCTATAAATTAGTTATTTTGTTTTTAGGTAACAGCGTAATTAAAAATATTTTGCATGTATCCATATACTTACATTATTTATTATGGTATGTATTCAAACTTACCTATCACTATATCATTTTCATATTTTTACATTTTTGTGATTTGCGGTAACTCAATCGTTCCATGTTCATTTTAATATTTTTCCTTATTTTCATTCAATTTTGGCTAGACCAAGGTTGGTGTAGAGATAACAATCATATTTAACATGAAAACAAAAGAGTCTTAAACATAATTTTATCTAAGTTATTTTATTTAGCTATCAAGTCTAAGTTTTATAGTGATAGTCATTTTTAACACCCATATTTGGTTTTATGAATCCATATGGAAGAGGAATAGAAAATGCCATAAAATTTTAAAAGATAGTTGATTTAAAACAAAATAAAACGATAAAAAGGTATTTATAAAATAAAAATTCAAAATTTGACAAAAAAATGTGATTAATAATCACATTTCCTATTATAATCAAATATCAAACTCTATAATTGGCCTCATGATAGAGTTGAGGTCCAATGGGGTGTGATAGGATAATATATTAAGATAGGATATCTAAAAATTATATATAGTGCTACTTAATTTCTCATAATTACCCCACATTAAAATTATACCAACTAATTTATAAGGGTTCCTAAATGAAATATAACATGTTATGGGAATGGAGATCTATTTTGATTTTCATACATATAGCCTCCCTGGGATGATATTTATACTTCATTAGATAACCAAAATTTGTGTGGCTAAGGCAAGTTCTCTAGAGTTATGAATGTCAAAAGTCTTCTTTTTCTGATAATTTTATTTTCTTGTCTCATTTATAATAAATATTTTCTACCTTGGTAGCACATACATTTCCACCACCTCACATTTCATATTCCTCCTTGACAAGAAAGTTTGTTTCTAAATCTTTTTTCCAAACTTCTATATTTCCTATTATTCATCTCTTATTAGAGATTCTCATAATAGATTTATTTTTTTGTAATCTATATTAAGAACAAAAGTTACATCTTTGAGTGAATATGAATTACTTATTTAAACTTTATCTTATCCTTCTCATTTTCCCTTGGTTTTATTTAAAAGTATAAGTTAGTTTCTCACCCTTTATGTAGATAATTTCATTCTATTTTTGTTGTTTAGTTTATCAATTTTTTGAGTATGGATTGTTACTTCACATTCATGAATGTTTTTTCACTTTATGTTCTTTTTCCATCTTTATTTAAGTATGGTGTGTTACTTATTTTACATCGATGTTGGATTTATTAGTTAAATTATATGTGTATTTAGTTTGATCTGATATGTTACTTTTCTTACCTAAGGTACATTTATGTGTGTTTGCTAGTTATTTAGTAGCCTTATTTTTTTAGTTACCAAATTTATTCTCAATTTATCCTTTTTTTAGTGATATTTTGGTTCTGACTTAGCATTTGTCATCCTAGCTTACCAATTGTCTAAGTAACTTGTTCAATCATGCAAATTTAATTTATTTTGATTTCCTTACATTTATTTTTCTCTCTATTTAGTTTTTTATTATTAGGGTTTGTCCAAAACAATTAATGCACCTTATACAATCAAACATACAAATACAATAGAAAACCATTTAGTGATAAAGGTAAGTCAAGGCATGTATATGATACTTTCATTTATTTCAAAAATTTATTATAGTCATTTCAATTTCAAAATTTAACTTTAGGATTTTTACTATAATTTGTTAGCTCAACATTTTGTGTTGTTATGCTCTTTATCAAATCACCATACCATGTTACAACTATATGATACGCGATGAGCTTTAAGTGGGACATATGTATACACACAATATCTTTAAAATTCATAATTTACTATCACTTTATCTCTTGAAGGAACCTCTTGAGTTTCAATCTCTCTTAGTGCATGCCTTAAAGGGTAGCCTTAGAAAGGGGTGGGAAGACCTTTGGTGTTTGTCAAGATTGCTCATCCCTATACCATTACCTAAAACCACTACAAGTTACTTTTATCCAACTCCCTAAGAAATTAAAACCCACTTATAAACTCCTCTAAATGGTTAACCTTACATATAGCCCATAACTAAGAATACACCCCTTTTATTCATTTTCCAACTATTTCATCTTGATCAATCTTGTTGGGAATTTAGTGCATGTTAGAAAACTCCATCATCCCAACCATCCTAATTTGAGGCCTAACAACTATATTTATTGCCAAAAAAGATCGACCTGGTCGGCCATGTTAACTAAATTATAGAAAGGGTTTAAGGTCAATATATGTATATAAAAACCCCCTTCACTTCATTTATAAAGAGAGGAACATTTATTTCTGCTTTGTTACAACTCTCAGTTCTACTATTTCTACACTTAAGGAGTTTTTGCTTAGGTTTTTGCCTTGGAGACAAAGAAGTTTGTCTTATGGGAAAGTCTTGGATACAAATTAGGAGTATTTAAACTTAGAGATGATTTCTATACTGTGATCCTTAAAAATCCATAAAAACCTATTACAAAGCACCATTGTCTAAGGGAGAGATTGAGGCATGACATGTTCAATTCAAGGTAATTATTCCTAACTTTAATCTTTCATATAGAAGATATATTACACAAAGTAGTATGATGAATGTTATACTCCTTGTTTAGTTTACTTCTATGTTGACACGAGTAGAGTTCTCTTTTCATGTTTTATTTTATTTTTTAATAACTATCCCTCTTTGTGCCATAATATTTAGTGAGAACTAGATTAGATTTATTGTATGTATTTTAGGCCTAGTTAGGGTTATTGCATAATGTCATTTACTCGAAGGCTTTAGAATCCTATCCTTTGGTGTTGTGTGATAATATATCCCTTAGTTAGGTTTAGTGGATATAAATTGGTCATATCCCAATATAAATAACCATGTAATCAATTATTTTGGTAATATTACCTTCTCTGATCTTAAAATCCACTACGTAAGAAAAGTTTAAGATCCATCCTAATTAATTGCATACACAATCTATGTACTTTTGGATGTTAGATTTTACCCATAATCACATCACAAGGATGTTGGGTATATCCACATATATGATCATAATACATCCATATTATATCACTCTATGCTCACTTTACATTATCATGTTTGAACTCATATATGTATTTAGACATGCCTTTATCCATACTTATATCTTTTGTAATGTACTTGATATGATAATTACTTAATTTTTTTCATTAAGACATATATTTGGGGACTAGTATATTATGTTTATTCTAGTTCTTTATGATTTTAGCTATACACTTCCTTGATTATCTTGCATTGCTATTATCTTACTTTTTTAAGCATTTGAATATGATCCATTATTTATGGCCCCCATGCATTTGTTTTCCTCTTTGACATTGGAATATGTCATTGTTTGTTGTATGATGAAATTTGAATATGTCATTTATTACTTTTCATATATTTGACTAAGTCATGACCCTTTGACTGTGAAACATTTAAACATGGCACTTGTTTGTGGTCTCCTTGGACCTTTATCTCTTAGTTTGATTTTGAGTGTAAATTTACGTGGGTGTTTGATTGGTTGTTGAGTTTATACTATTACTATATATATGTTGTCATGATCTACATCATGCATCTTAGGACTTGGTATGATCACATTCTTCATGCTTCATTGGTATATGTACATATACATGTTCCCTCTATATGCTACATAGTATGTTCATAGTTTATATGGTTATCTTATCCTTTTGATGTAAAGTAACTACCAGTTACTAATTTCCCTCACCTTAAAAGAGGAGAATCTTAGTGGGGTCATGACATAGAGGCATGAATTCAAAATTACTTCACAGATTCAGATTGTAATAGCGACATGTTTTATAAACATATTTTCCATATTTTTCATCATTTTGAATTTAGTTGGGGCATTTTTAAAAACATGTTCTCCACACTTATTTAGTATTCAACATACCTATATTACAATGGAGACATGTTATGGAAACATGTCCTCCACATTAGAACTTATCAATTTTTATATTTTTCTATAAATAGTGGAGGCATGTTTTGGAAATATGTTCCCCACACTTACACAATTTCAAATTGACCAAAACTAATAGTTATAAGATTTAGTTACACATTTATGGTAGAATTATATATATTGGTACCATTATTATACATAATTTCAACATGACACATATATAAGGTGTATATGCTACGTAAATGGCACCTAAATTGCAAAATCAATTTAGTTTTAAGTTATAAACACTTTCAAAGACTTTCATCGGTCACCAAGTTGAAATTTTATGGAATATATTGAACTAATCTACCATAGTAGTCAATTAATTGTTTAGTACGGTTGAGGTGATTAAATCACTAAATATTACCAAATTTATAGGTTAGAATTGATTACATCATCTAGCCTCACCAAATTTAGAGTGTGAGTTGAATTGGTTCACTCATAATCACTAGGTTATAAATATGATTGGGTTGTATGGTTGAGCTAATCTCAACTATCACATGGTAACTCACCTTTTCTCCAAGGTTGGGGGATGGTGTCCTCTAATATCTCCCTATATATTTATAAATACACTTTCTAGATTTATATTTATCATAATATTAGTTTGAGGGGTTCATAATGATGCATATTTCAAATCAAATTCATAAAAGGCAAGATGGTTGCATTGATACACATGTGTACTCATAAACTTTTCTCTCTTTCATTTTTATTTATTTCAATGCTTTCAATTTTAGATTATATGCATATATTATATAATGTGAAATGTTATTATTTGAAGTTTAGTCACAAAAAAATCACTCTATTTGGACTCAAGGAAAGACAAAATGTGTTATACATACCCAGGTACCCATTTATTCTCCTTTAAATTAATAATTTCATTACTAGATAAAAGGGGGGAAATGAAGATACTATTTCTAAATTATATATCACCTCAATTTTATACACTTATAAAATACATATGATGGATGTACCTTCATTTTATAGACCTATCCCACTACCAAAAGGCTCACATACACTATATTTTTGTTCTTAATTACTTATATCTTAGTCCACCCAGTTTTATTCTAATGACTCAAAAATTATATCATTCTTGCGACACTATAAACTTGCTTGTCTCTAATATTTACAAATTTTTGACCTATGCCTATTTTATAGTAGACCACACACTTGCATCTTAACTATATTCCTACATTGACATAAGTTTCTTATCTTAGCACAAGTATCCAATGTTCTATAGTGATCTAATTTATAAATGAAACACATCCTAAAGATCAACATAAGTACTTTAATGTGAGATATTCTCCAAAAGAATTGGTATAAATATAATATCAACCCTCATTCATTACTAACCTATAAATACCTATAAAAATCCTAATACAACTTACAAAAATTATTCTATTGAGCACTCAAGTGAGAAAATATTCTCTATTTTATCCTATTTCCATATTAGTCACATGGATAATGCATCTACACATCAAAAGTACTGAAGGAGCATTATATGGGACATATTTTCCAAGTTAAAGGATAGATCACTATTATAATTGCTTATCACAGATTACATGATTCATACACAAGCTAAAAAGTAACGGAGATCTCCATAATTCAGAGGCCCTATTTGGATTATTATTTATGTAGGTAGCACTCATTGCTAGAGATGTATTTAGGGAAACTCAACACTATGTGCCCACTAACCCTTTTTATCACAACCACTATGAAGATGAAAAACTAGTCTTTTTATATTTGACAAGGAGAGATAGTCCATGAACTGCATATGAATGCACCAAAGTGAAGGTAACACATAACCAATGAGCATCCAAGTAATCACATCCAATTTCAATAGGTATTCTATATTATACACCTACATCTAAGTCAAAAAATATAATTTTTGTAACCATATCAAGTCGATGCAAGTGTCTATGGATACAAATGTATAATTTATAGAATCAAGTGACTGATCTAAATTCTAAATATAACCTACTTCCTTCATTTTCTATATCTAGTTTTGTATTAACATCATAACCAAAGAAGTATATTCTTTAATTCATCATTGTAATATTTATCATAGTTATACTTTATACTTTTAGCATATCTCAACATAATAAATTTAATATATAATTTATTTGAGTTTCAGAAAAAATTGGCTTCCTTTAGAGGTAATCTACCATCCTTGTTTCCTAGGATATATTTACCTATTTAACCCTAGATTCCATACATCTATATTTTATGGTTAGACATTTAGATATAGAGTTTTATTATATTTCCATCTTACACCATAGGTTATATAGTTCCCCATTTTTTTATTAGTGTAGGATTTTTCCCAGTATGTGGTTTTACCTTCACTATCTAATTAGCTTGTTTAGGTTAATAATAAGTCGTTAGCAGAAATGTAATTTAAGTAATTTTATAAATATGAGTTCAGTTAAGTACATTTTTGGGTGATCTATTTCCTCACTATATAATGCATATTCCTATGTAATTTTTGGCTAATGAATGTTTATGCAAAATTTGGTTGTGAAGACAACCTTCTTCCATTTGAGTTATTTTTCTAATCTCAATATTGCATATAGTTTCAACTTCATGCATTCAATCCTATGCAGATAAATCCTTGAATGTGTTCCACTTCAATATGGTATCATAGACTTTTTGGTAGCTAAATTCTATAGCCCTTATTATGAGATCTAGCATTCTAGCTTGTTCAATGTTTTTTTCATTGATTTCATTTTTCAAGGGTTTAGTGGGGTTTATAAAAATTCCATGTAAATCAATACCTGAAGATTATGTAAATTAAAAAAAAATAATGCCATTTAATTTAGAAGGTGTAAAAATGCTAGGAATGGATGAAAACATGACCTAGTTTCATAACAATCAATTTTTTGGCCATTTTTTGAGGGTTTGAAGGCATTGTTTTGAATTTTACAAAAATATGTACATCTGGTGACTTTGAGGAAAAACCATTTTTGGGTTTTTTATGGATTTGTAAAAAATATATGTGGGTACTTGATATTTTTTGTGGAATCTATAACAAATATGCATATCTAAGTTTTATTCAAATTTATCAGAGTATCTAGCCCCTATAGGCACTTTGGCATGTTTATACCCCTTGATGAATATTTCCACCCTTTTTAAAACTTTATGATAGTTGGTGTAATTTTCTTAGTGGGAAAATAATTTTGGGTAGACATTCAGGTGGTTATAGGTAAATAGGTCAAAACTTGACCCCTATATAAGTAACTTGGTGATGACCTGACCCTCCTATCAACTGTTGAAATAGGATCCAATGTGTCTACAAGTGTATCTAGTGGACTTTATGACCCTTTCCTTAAACAATGATAGACTATGACCCCATTTATCACACCATCATTAGAATTTGAACACTCTATAACAATGTAGTATAGAAACTAACATCCCTATATGCATTATTATTAAATATTAACACCCCTACCTACATGCATATTAGAATTTGAAATATCTTATTACATGTATAACATATATTTCCACACCTAAAAGTAACTTGGTTAGGATATAACCTATATATAATCACACTATAGGCTTGCATCCATGTTATCCTTTAGCCTTTGATCACATGAGATTTTAGCTCTTGGTCAAAACCAACTGAAGTGGGCTTAAATTTTCCTCACAAAGTTGGGCCAAAATTTTTACACTCCCAAATTTTTGCAAAGTGGAGAATTTTTTATACAAGAAAAAAAATATTCAACCTCACATAATGTTTAGCCAATAGATAATTTTGTAGAGCCATTTTTTTTCAAAGTGAAAGTTTTTAAGCCTTATGCATTGGTAATATTCTCTTTCCTTAAAAAATTTAAGCCATATACATTTAAGGGGCTGCACATCTAAGTCTTTTAGCACACTCAATTCAACACATACTTCCTTTTTACACCATGGATTAGAGTCAAGTTTTGCTTCTTACACAATTCAACTATCATGAGTGGAAAGTGAAAGTTTAAATCCTCTTGAGGAGAAAATGATTACACATCATGATGGGTATAAATAAAGAACCAACACTTTATATAGAGAATGTGAAGTCATTAAAAAAATGTGACAAAGCCTATAGTATAGTATGCCTATTTATGTCTCTTGACACAATATTTCATATTGAATTTACAACTACTCTTAATGAATTTGGAACACATTGTACAAACTCTTTAGGAAGTAAGAAATAATGAGAGGTAATGAGTTAGAGAATGAGCTCACTAGTTTCACAAATTTGACACATACATGACTTCTTCATAAAGTTTAAATCACTATGTTGTAGCTTAATCTATCTGACATTGAAAAAAATGATGATCAACTAATTTTTCCATCCTTGGAAAATTGGGATTTGACTATTTTATCTTCGTTTCTAACTTCCACACCACCAAACATGCCCTTGGAGATATATATATATATATATATATATATATATATATATATATAACATGTTATCCTTTTATGTATTTGTTTTTGACTTGACTCAAGATCAAGACAAACTAATTTAAATGGGTAAACTAAATCCATCTAAATCAAATTCCTTAATTATGAGTCATGACAAATAGAAGGATTCTAATATTAAGGAGAATAAACAAAACAAAAAGAACCCAACACAAAGAAAGGGTAAGAAATATGATGCTAAGTCTAAATCATCAAAATAGTCATCTAATTTAGATATTATACCTTAAAGAGTGATTCACTTATGTGTACTTTAATAAATCTCAACATGATGAAACCAAATGAATGAATAAAGAGTTTGAATAGTTAAAAAATATGATCGAGAAAAATAATATTAGTGTTGCTAATTCATTAAATCAAAGTTCATTAGCATATGAGTATTATAAGGCTACATATAATAGAAAGGGTAAAGTACTTGTTACATTTTCATCCCATCCTTCCATAAGTGTAATTAATTCTAGTGCCTTATAACACATGATTTCATCAAAAGTCTTTTTCTCATCCTTAGAGCCTTATTTTATGTTGTCCATCTTATTGGGTGATGATTCTTCCACATAAGTTAGTGGGAGAGGATCTATTGAATTGAATTATGGAACATTTTAGAATGTAGTATGTGTTCCCTCATTATCCATAAATCTCCTATCTATTTATTAGATCACTCACATCAGTTTAGGTAAGAGAGTTTAGTTCACACCTAATTCTATGGATATTAGATAATTAGACACTAACACTATAGTTTTATTTGGGAAATTAGATCACCAGTCATGATTTTATTCTCTCTCACATTTTTCACCTGATCAACCCTCTGATACACTACTCACTATTTTATCTAGGGTGAGTAAATTTAGACATGAGTGATTTAACCATCTCAACTATCACTACATGGAATAACTTACTCATCATGACATGGTTTTAGGGTTACCATGTGTTCATTTTTATGATGGAATTTTCCAAGGTTGCATACTTGGTAAGAATCCAAAAGAGAATTATGGCAAAGGCAAATCATGGAGAGCTACATAGATATTGGAGTTAGTTCATAGTGACATTATTACACCGTTACCATCTCCTTCATTCAACATCACTAAATACATGTTTACTTTAATTTATGATTTTTTGTAGTATACTTAGGTGTAATTTATTAATCAAAAATATGAATTGTTTGATCATTTTTAGGACTTTAAGGAATTTGTAGAAAAATAGCTAGGTAAAGCCATCAAGATTCTATGCATCGACAATGGTGGTGAGTATGCCAATAATTATTTTGAATAAATCTATATTTTAGAGGGGAATAAAATATAATATATAGTTATATATAGTCCTCAATATGATGGTGTTATAGATCATAAAAATAAGTCATTGAAGGAAATAGTCAACTATATACTACACTCTAAGTCTCTTGCACCTTAATATTTTGGTCTAGGACCATGAATCATGCTTGTTATATCTAGAACTAAATTCCTCATAAAACATTGAAGTGAGTCACTCATTTTCAATCTTAAAGTGGTCATAATCCCATAGTGATTCGATTGTTTAGATAAACTGATATGGCTCATATTCTAAATAAGAAACATAAAGTAATGGAACCTTAGAGTTAGCCTTACATCTTCACTAGATATCCTAAGGTTTTAAGGGATACATGCTTCTCCATCTTACCATTCTTGAGTTATTCATTGAGAGGAGTGTTCATTTTCAAGAGAGTCTTATAGATTCCACATGTGACACTCCTACCACTTCCTTGGACACACTAGTATTTGATGATTCAGATTAACTCGAGCAACCTCTTGATGATTTAGATTCTTCTTCTAGTTTTTATGATGTGAGTAGTGATGGTGACGCACCTCTTCCTAACTCTTAGAGCACTATTTATATTTTGGATACATAAAAACTACAAAGTGATAGCCATTAGGTTATAGATCCATTAAATATCATGGAAACACATTCAAAATTATAAGATGCCCTAGAACATTCATTACATCTACTTATAATCCATAGTCATTTCATGAGGCATTAGACACTCTTGAGTGGGATACTGCTATGGAAGAGGAGTATGGCTTATTTCTTAAGAACAAAACTTAGGATTTAGTCCCTCTTCCTAAGGGAAGGAACTTATTTGATGTAGGTGGATCTACCAGATAAAATTTACAATAGATGGTTCCATAAATAAGTTCAAAACATATTTGGTAGTAAAGGTATTTTTATCAAGTAACTACTATTGAATATACTAATGCATTTAATCCAATTGCCAAAATGAACTCAATCCAACTCATTATTTCCATTTCCATAATACATCACTTGTATATTCATCAAATGGATGTGTAGAGTGCCTTTATTTAGTATGAACTCAAAGAGGAAAGATACATGGATCAATTACAAGTATTTGTGAAATATTCTTTATTAGTTTGAAAACTTTAGAAATCTATATATGGCCTCAAACAAGGTCCTCGAGCTTGTTATGCCAAGATAGACCAATTTATTTATTTAGTTGGGTTTACTAGATACCATTTTAATATGAATGTCTACATTTTATGATAAGCTGACTCAATATTAAGTCTAGTTCTATACATGGTTGACCTATTAATCATAGTGAGTTATTAATCCACTATTACAATAGTGAAAACTATTTTATCTGAAAAGTTCTCAGTGACTAACTTGGGATTGTTACATTACTTCCTCAAGATTGAAATTTCTCAGTCTGACTCTTAGATGATTATTACACAATCCAAGTATGCTCTTGATTTACTTACATAGTTTAATATGGCCCACTATAAGATATATCTAACTCTATTTATATATAGAGTGAAGTTTGAGATTGATTGTCCATCTCATTTATTTAATGATACCTTGTATCGATAACTTTTTGGTAGTCTCATTTACCTTACATACACTGGACCTGATATTTCATATGTAGTGCGAATGGTATCTAGAGTTATGTAAGAACCACATGATCTACACTGGAAACCATCTAAGAATATTTTCCACTATATTAAGGGCACTCATAGTTTTGGGATTCACTACGCAAACACATCGATGTTGACTTGATTATTTAAAGAGATTCATATTGCGCTTGAAATATTTATAATCATAAATATACTTTAGGCTATAATTTATACCTTGGTTTATGTCTGATTAGTTAGTCAAGAAAGAAATAGAATGTTATATATCTAATTAGTTGGTTAAGAAAGAAATATATTATATTATACAAAGATAAAATACTGAGGAGATGTTACTGCTATAAATAAGGCTATTTAGCTTCAAGGTATTCTCACCAAGTTTGGCTTCCAATTTAAATGACCAACAAAATTATTTTGTGATAACTAAAGAAAAATATAAATCTATAAGAATATAGTCCTCCATAAATATACCAAGCATATATAGATTCACATGCATTTCATTCAAGAATTCATCCATGAAAAATTCATTGATCTCCAATACATCCAAACAATGAAACAAATTATTGATATATTCACCAAGCCTTTTACTGATAGAAAGTATCTTCATTTTCAAGATTTTATTAGGGTTTGGGTAACTCCTTTATGTACTTGGGTAGCTCAGCAGGGCTTTTTTTTAGGACCCAATCATAATACCCACCTAAGATACACTTAAATGGGGTATTAGTGTAATATTTTCCCACTATGTAGTATAAGCTTTGATAACGCTAGATTAGATTGTATTTTATCCATTAGAAAACCTATCTAGGATTATCACATAATATTATTTTCCTAGAGGATTTGTAACCCTCTCATTTAATGTTATGTTATAAATGATCCCTTAATTATATTTAGTAGATCTAATTTGGTCATGCCCTTGATATAGAAGTATCATAATTTATGTTAATTAAATACCTTCTCTGAGTTTAGATTTACTAAGGTTATATGTCAATATTAATATGTTGAATAAATTATGCTGACCCTGATGTGAATCTAACCCTTTAATTTTAAATTTTTCATTTATAGTCAACTAGTTTGTGTTGATTGACTTAATTTTGTTCTCTATTTTAATTTTTTTTCATTTAAGGTTATCTTTGTTATTCTTATCGACTCAATTTTGTCCTCTATCTACAAATTTTAATCTATAGTCAACTAGGTCACATTAGTTAGCCCAATTTTATTCTATGTTTTAATATTTTTATCCACAGTCAATTAGGATGCACTAGTCAACCCAATATCATTATCTATTTATAGATTAGGGATTTATAGTCAACTAGGTCATGTATATCGACCCAATTTAGTTATCTATCTACAAAATTTCTTACATAGTTTACTAGATCATGTTGGCCAACCCAGTTATATTCTATATCTTTTGATTTTTCATCTATAGTCAACTACGTCATGGAAGCCAACCTAGTGCATTTCTATACTTTTTATTTATCCATTTTAATAAACTAGGTTGATATAGGTTAACCTAGTTTTTTTTTTGTTGTTTTAGTTTTTTAGCCTTATGCAAACTAAGTCAACCATGTTTTAACCTATTTAATATATATATATATATATATATATATATATATATATATATAGAGGGTTTTGTTATCATAGGATTAAATCAATCTAGGATGACTTAATTTTAGTGATAAAATTTACAACTTCATACTCTACCAACTAATTTGACATGGTTAACCTAGTTTTATTGTTCAGGTTTCTTCTAACTAGAATAATAATTCAATTATTTCAATGATCTTAGTTATTAATTTTTTATTTTAGAAAACTACTAAGTACATCATATTTCCATTTTTTATTGCCAATTTTTTAGTTCTACTAAAATAGTATCACATAGTCAACTAAGTTGATCTAATTGAATTAGTTTTATGTTTGCTTGTCTTACCAATAAACTAAGTTGACCCTAGATGACCTAGTTTATTTTGGCATTTTTTCAACAAAATATATTGATGAACATCGACCTTGTTTTGTTCTATTTACTCAATTAGATTGACCTTGGCTAACCTTGTTCTCTATGTTTCATTTTTTACATAAGTAAGGAAAATACCTTTATTTTATTAGTAATTAATCTAAATTTTTAATTTTAAAAGAGTTGGATGTTTATTCTACTTTAAAAATTGAAAATTAATTTTTGACACTTGTGTTTCCCTTTATTTTCATTTTATCTAGATTTTCTTAGAAATTATGTACTACCAATTTTAAAACTACTTAGATAATATCATTAAGGGATACAAAATTATTTATTTATAGTCCTTATCTATAATTTACATACGTCATGTCATGAGGGGATTTACCTAATATTTAGATATAGTATAAATCTAATCATGGTCTTTAATTTTCACATACCTCACAATATTTAAGAAATGCTTAGGATTTCCCTTCGTATTGAACCTTAGGAATCCAACCATCCATTTTAGCTTATGTTGTGTTGGTTAGCAGTTACTGTTAATAAGTTACTTCTAATTTAACCTTGAATATGGGTTTTATGGGCTATGCAAAATGTATAATCATCCATATACAATTCTCTAAAACATTTTTCCATCACCATCTAACAAAAAATAATGTATCTTTGAAATCCTAAAAATTAATAAAATCCTTGTAGTATATCTCCATGATTTTTTTATTGAATAGATAGTTATATAGTTATATAGTTGTTCTCTTTAATTTATGTTTGTTTATTGATTCTTTATTTAATATTGTAAACTTTGTTAACCAACATTGACATAGTTTTATGCTATTTGATCCAACTAAATTGACCAACATCAACCTAATTGACTGTGTTTAAATAGACTAAGTTTACCAAGATTAACCCAATATTTGATATTATAATTATTTGATGATGTTTTTAGACTACATCATATAGTTTACAATCATTTTTTCCATATCCAAATAGGTTGACCAAGATTGACCTAGTTATATTATATTTTTCCTATTTGTCCAAATAAGTTGATCAGGGTTGACCCAATAAGTTTTCATCTCTTTATTGTTATCTCCAAGAATCAACTAAGTCAACCTTGGTTGACCTAGTTCATTTACATTTTCAATTATTATAATCTATGCCAACCCTGGTCAACCTAGTTTAGTAAGTCGTCGACTATGTTTCATTTCTTATATTTTATCTACATTCTTAGATAACATTATAAAATCATGTATAAGAATCATTTTTTCTTATATTAAACCATTAATATTTTACATGGGTTATTCCATCCTACCCAATTTATTACCTAAAAATATAATCTCTCATGTTATAAATACTTATGATCACCATCTAGATCAATATAATGAAACATGATCCACATTATTCAAAATGATGATCTAGATGATTCTAACATGAATGATATATTAACCAAACTTCCTTATTTTAACATTGGATCAATTGATACTAACATAGGGAATCCTCCCATAGGGAAACCTCATATAGGAAATCTTCATATCCTTAATATTTGGAATGCTCCACCTATCGACACTAACATTCCACATCCTACCACTAGAAATCAAAACCTACCCATAAATACAACTCAAATTATTACCTAATTGGTTAAAAAAATGAATGTTATGAAAACAAATAACAATTCCCAAATGTTCCAAATTCAATATCATATCTTATAAATGATAATTCAAACTCTGATTATTCAGTCCTCAAAATAATCAAAATTTTGTCCCTATTCTCTTAGAGATGATAATGAGAATATCATCCCTCAATCTGTCATACATAAAAACATGCTCAAAAATATTCAAAATAAACCTTTATCTCCATTCATTGTATCGATAGATATTGGAAAGGTATCTCTACCTATTTATTAATATGGAACTAAAGACTTTACTATCTTCCTTAAATCATTTGGCAATCTCTATAAGGAATTGGTCTAAACCAATACATTCTCTACCAGTAAACTTATAAATTTTTTTATTGGAGATGATTAATAATGTTATAATCAACTAACCCAACATTAAATATGGAAACTAGAGGATATTGTGAATGTTTTAGTCAAGAATTTGTAAAAAATTATCTTCCCTAAAATTATCTCAGTCACTTCATTAATGCTAAGAAATTACCCATGGAAATAATTTTATCAAAATATGGAAATCATTAGCTCACAAAGCTGACCATAACATGAGTGATGATAATATTTTAAAAATTTTCATAACTACCCTTAAGTCCTCTCTTCAATATAAGTCATGGATTTTATTCTCCTAAAAAAATACAAAAAAACTTTTGATCAAGAAAAAGATAATATTTCAATAAAAATCGATTTGAACCATATCATAATGAAATCAAGGAATATTTCCAAACTTCAAATAAAAAAATAACCAGTATAAATTCTCAATATAACTTCCCTCCAAAAATAATGGGAGTAGTCAAATTTGATATTCCAAATCCCTCCCACATACCCTTAATAGTCTTAGAAATGAAGAAATTATTATCTCAATCTAAACCTTCTATAACAACATTGATCCCCCATCATGATACAATCCTAATAATTTTTTTTGTTTCCACACTAAAATTAGTTATTCTCATGAGACATGCCATTCACTTATAAATTTTTTGGTTTATTTCATGTTAGCATATGAATTTGGTTATGATGATATGATCATACCATGTCATCTCGACTATCTCAAAGCTTCTCAAAAGTGAAACTTCACAAAATCTACTACACAAAAATCTCAAAACCTTCTTCTAATCCTAATAAACAATACTATAATTAAAATTTTTGTACTATTGATGCTAATTAATATTAATTTTATACTAATTATAAATAGGTGAATTTGACTAAATTCAATTATCATCATAGACCTACTCAAAAATACCCTATTACTAAACCTAAGAAGTTATCTAACAACGATAAACTTATTAATGATACTACAACTTCTCAATCATCATCTTCATATCCAATTTCTAGTGATGATCCACATCCACTAATGGAACGATAGATAATTAAAAAAATTACCTCACCTAATCAACCTAAGCATCACATTTAGTCTTATTCTAAACCTCACTATAATGTTTTAGATGAACTTAATTCTATGCCTTTTAAAATTCATGTTATGGAGTTAGTAATAACTTCTCCTTATCATTATAAGTTTATTATGCAATAACTATATGACATCGAAGAACCCTTATATAATGAGTCTAAGATCCATCTTGAAGTTCCTCAACCCATTGAAGTGCATGCCATAAAAATAATTTCTTCTACCAAACCCTCCACAAAATTTCATGGAATGATATGCTTAGTGATTAAATTGTCTTTTACGATGATGATAAGCCTAATTTTGTCCAAATTGGTATCAATAACATTTAATTTTTTTTTAAAAATTGCTAATGAAGGATCTGGTACAATGTTACTTCTAAATGAATTATCCCAAAAATTATCATTAATGATAAAGGAAAGTGAAGAAATCAAGAAATCAAGAAAAAATAATACCTCTCAAGGTGCAAACCACAAATGAGACAATAATTTTAAAGTTGGAAATTTAACATATTAGAGAAAAACTTATGTGATCTTATAAGAAGGCTTATCACCAAAATATCCATAACTATAATTTAGAAGCAAGAGTAATTTGAGAAGAAGATAAAGAGCTTCAAGTTTCTCTTGTCACTCAAACCATACAACGGTTGAATTGGAAGAATTAATTTAGTGGCAGAATGGGATAATCCCATAAGGTGTGGGACCCTTTCACTCCTTAGGATGAACCTCTAGAGAAGGCTGACTTCCTTATATTCTAAGTGCACTGATTTAAGACCAACACATAGATCTAAAGAATAGAAAGATAAATATACCATTAATATAAACATAATATTTTGAGGGAAGTGGAAGGGAGAATGTGAGAGATTGATAAAATAAATAAATAGTAATGTACTAAAAATATATTGATCACCCATACTTAATGAACACACTATAATTTTCTTAGAATGAGAAAATATCACATAGACTCCACTAGGGACACTCCAAATACATAAGTATTTCGTATGGAGGCATAGGAACATAATGAAGCATTGAGAGAGATGAAGGTTATCCTTAGAAAAATATTACATAGACATGATTTCACATAGAATATGACCTACAAGTGAATTCCAAGTTCCAAATAAAGGTGATTGGAATGGATAGTAATGAGAGGGGTGAACATTACCCACATACAAAGAGAAATAAACACAAATAACACACAAAATACAAGAATAATGAAGGGAGGTGAACTCAATTATCATTAAATTTCAAGGTTTATAAAAAATAAGTGCTCCTAGAGGGTAAATTTTTTCATCCTTTTTGCGCTTAAAAGGTCCTCCTGTTTATAATGATAAATTTGTTTGCTTATATAGGCAATTGAAGATTTCACAATCATTACTCAACCTCACCCACTATTAGGGATGTTACAATATTAAAATGATGATTGGAAAAGTGGTTGAGATATTTATTATAAGTGAAGGAACTCCCATGGTCTATATTCAATAAATGATGCCTGATGTTAGTAGCTACATTTGCACTAAGGTCTATAGATATGTCAAATCAATACACTATTTTAGCTGCAACATTGACCAATTTTTAATCATACGTTTCTCTAATTTAAAAATAACATAATTGTAAAGAGGGAGAAATCATATTTCCAACATAACTAGAGGCATAAAAAATGGAGATGCGGTTCAAAATATATAGCTAGATAACCAACATGAAATCATACACAGTCGCATTAACACCTTTAGAACATGGAAAAATAGAAAATCATAGAGCAAGATATGAACAAAACCCATTATATATTATATCCCTAGAAATATTTTGAATATAAAATCAAAATTATATTTTTAATTTTATTAAATAATCAAATTAACCCCTGTGCATTTCCCTCTGAATGTTTTCTGGTGAAAAGTTGGCTAAGTGATAAATCTTCTTAAGAGGTCACTTTGCACTATTATAGCTATTTGTTGGAAAATCCAACCACTATAAAACTGAATGCATTACCTTCTCATTCCATCAAGGTACAATCATAAAAATTTATATGAAATTTATACTTCATTTTTTATTATTAAAATGGGCTACAAAATTTCTCACTAGGGATATTTATCAATTGGAAGATGTAGAAAATGACAAAGTAAAAATCCATGTAGAAGCTGATTTTGATGGCTACATATTACAAACATTACATTTAGTATTTTTTAACTATATTTTTCATTAAAATTTAATTATATTTTTATATCACCATGATTAATTTTAAAAATATTTGACCTCCTTTACCCCTATGAAAATTATCTTGAAATGTGTGCACTGAATGGGTCTAAAAACTAAAAACACATAAATTGACTAAGTAAAAAAATAGATTAGAAGCTAATTTTCATCCCTATGAATTTTACATTTGGGATATAATTTTATTTAAATTTATTTATGTACACATTATTACCAAATTTATCTATCATCATGTGAAATTTTAATGTGATTGGACTTTATTTGGTTTTGCAAAAATATGTTTGGAAAGTGTTGCACAGGTTGATTTAGCAACAAGAAAGACAAAAATCTATGCACTAGGAATTTTTCATTACTAAATTATTTCTAGGCGAGGCATAATTATCTACAATCACATTCAACATTATATTCTCCTTATATTTTAATATTATCATACAAGTTTTGGAGAGAAATGACTATGATTTGGCTCTATGGAATTTGTCTTGAAAAGCACTGTGCAGGCTAATTTGGTGTAGAGAGCTCTAGTTTTTTCACATGAGATCAAGGTGAATTGAATATTAAAAATTATGGAGACATATGTGATCCAATTTCATGATAATAAGATATCTTATATCTTTATAATTTATCCATTAGGCAAAGATTCATATGAAGCATCCATCTCACAGTCTAAAAATGTAAGACAAATGCAACATCCTCGACCTTCTACCTGGGACAATATTTAAAAATGAAAGTGCACCTAAAAAAACAAGAAAAGTGAACAACACAAACTATTTCATAGGCACTTTGACTAATATAAAACAACTAAAAATAATTACAATGTTCACGTAGGCACTTAGGGAAAATAAAACATCTAACCTTCCCTAAACTAACTAGTTAGAAAACTATATAAACAAAGCCACTAACTAGTTATAAAAAATAAATACCCTTTATTACTAATATTTAATGTTTTAAATTCTTAATGACAACCAATCAAAGGTGGATAAATATTATATTTTCAAAAATTGGATGATATGCTTCTCTAAGAACATAGACAAAAACACTTACCCAATCTATTTGAATGAAAATACAACCATCTTGTTGTGGATGAGCGAGTTGATTTTGTTTTTTTATAATGTTCAATTTTGTGGTCAAAATTAAGTACAACACATGATGTATCATATTTTTTGGATTCTAACTAGGCCAGGTACTTGATATGGCACCCTCTTATCAAGATAATGTTTGAGCAATCAAAATTTCCCTACATTAGGAATTTTACTTCTCCACTATTCTAGTTATTAGGATGCTCTTATTCTAGTGGCTCATTTGGAAATATGACCACTTCCACTTAAAATTCTTGTTGCTTCTGAGTTTATTCTTTATGAGGTGCTGGTTTGTTGTCAAGGCTTAAACAAAAGTCCTCTAGCTCATCCAAAAATAAATCTTCTTCAAGCTCTTATTTTTTTTTCATAAGATACCTCATCAAAATTGTATGCTTGATTTCTTCATCTTCCATGCTGAATGGAATCTCATTTTTACAAGAGAGGACCTCATCATCTCCCCCCTAAATACAACCTTGATTAGTTAAAAATGGCTTATCCTCATCAAGAATTTAATATTATTCTCCATCCTTACCCATTGGGTCACTTCCCTACTACTCTAGTTGGTTAGGTTCATCATCTTCTTGTAGTAAGTTTGAAATTTGTAATTTAGTGGCATAAAGAGGGTTGCGTAGGCTGATTTGGGAATTAGAAAGACATAAATCAACACATTAGACATTTTTCATGACTGTGATCTTTTCAAGTGAGGAATAATTCTATGAGTCCACATGTAGCATTGTATTCCCCTAACATTTGAATACCATCATACAAATTTTAGAAATAAATGAGCGTGACTTGGTCCTATAGAATTTTTCTTGAAAATTACTGTCTAGGTTAATTTGGTGTAGAGAGATCTACTTTTTCAAAAGGGATCAAGGTGAATTATAAAGTCAATAATTTTTATTGAGGAAGTGAGTAGACAAAGGATAGTTTATAGATCAAGAGTAAAGAAATGATAGTTACAAGGATTCCCATGATTACTTGACAAGCCTCCTTTGTGTGTGCCACTTGTGTTCTAGTCTCTTAAAGACTGTAGGGAAGTGTGTGCCAAGTGGGGGAAAAGGTTACTTCTAAAAGTAACTCCAAAATCCTAAAGGGATCAAAGAGGTGAGTGACACATCATCGAATATGTATTTATGTTAATTTATAATTCACATAAATAAAAATTCCATATATATAAAGGGAACTTAGGATATATAAATTATCTTAAATAAAAGGTAGTCTTAACATTCCCCCTTAAACTTTATTTAGGGGTATACAAACAAAGAAAGGAGGAAACATTACAAACTCTCCCCCTTGATAAAAAATTCCTTTAATCCTATCATATTACACAAGAATAAAAATGTTTATTTACATAATGGCATAGTGAAGATTTCAACTATTTGTTCTTGAGAAAGACATAAAGAGAGAATATTTTGATTGTCTTCAAGAAGTTTACACTGAAAGTGATGTTGAATCTCAATATGCCTTGACCTTGCATGGAAAACTATATTTTTATTTAAAGAAATGGAACTTTAATTATCATAAAAAATTAGAGTATTAAATATTGAAGGTGTGCAAAATATTTAAATAGTATTCTAAGCCAAATAAATTCCTTAGCACTATGATTACAAACATTATACTCTGATTCTATGGAATATAAAGATACAATAGTATGCTTTTCACTATTCCATGAAATGGTGCCAAAAACCAAAGAAAAATAAAATTCATTTTTTGATCTATGATTATTAGGATGACTGACCCAATCAGAATCAAAACAACCTACCAGGGAAAAACTTCTATTCAAGGTACAGTTGATGCCAAAAGTTAGACTACCTTTAATATAATGAAGAATTACTTTAGTATTTTTAAAATTAGTAGTTTCAGGTGTATATACATAAAATGATAAACTATTCCAATGGAGAAAGTAATATCAAGATAATTATGAGTAAAATATTTCAAACTACCAACTAATTATCTATAGAGAATTGGATCGACACTTTTAATTTCCATGTCAGTAAGCAATTTTTCACTAGGTTCACAAGAAGTAGAAACAAGTTTACAATTGATCATATTAAATAATGATAAGAATTCATATGCATATTTAGATTGATAAATTTAAATTTTATCTTTGTCTTGCCAAACTTGAATGCCTAAAAAGTAATGTAAGAGTCCCAAATCAGTCATTTCAAAGGTATTATTTAAACATTTTTAATGTAAGAAAACACAAAACTATTACTACCAGTTGTGAGTAAGTCATCAACATATAAAATAATTATAATGATTCCATTCGGAGTGTTTTTTAAAAAATAATCAGGCTTATTAAAATTATGAGTAAAGCCTTGAGATATGAAAAATTGATATATTTTAGAGTACCATTCTCTAGGAGATTATTTCAAACCATAAATTACTTTATTTAATTTGAAAACAAGATTTTCATTGCCTTTCATAATAAAACCATGGGGTTGAGACATGTACATTTATTCATGTAAGTCACCATTTAAGAAAGTACTATTAACATCCATTTGTTAAATATGACCATGCATGTGAACATCTAAAGCTAAAACCATCTTAATTATGGTCATATTAGTTATGAGTTATAAATATTCACTATAGTCAATTCCATCAATTTGAGAAAAAACTCTAGGAACTAGTCTAGCTTTATGTTTTTCAACTTGACTATCATAATTAAACTTAGTTTTAAACAACCATTTACAACTTACCAAATGATGTCCTTTATGGAGAGGGAATAAGTCCTAAGTGTTATTAGAAATCAAAGAGTTGTATTCGTCATGCATTGATTTTTCAATGAGGGTGACCTTGAGCTTATTTTAGTGTTATAGAATCATTATTGTTCAAAATTTTATACAAAAAAACACAATTACAAAATTTTTACCTAGTTCTAAGACTATAATTAAGGTCTACATCAATTCTAGAAGCTTCTAAAGTAGTCTTGGCCTACTTAGGCATAGATTTTGGTGGAGAAAGACTTGAAAAAGTAGAAGGAAATTTTGGAACAACATCATTATGATCATCATTTGATTCAAAATTTAAAAGAAAAACCAAAAAAAAATTTATTAAGAATCTGAATTGGAAGCACAATAAAGTACACCATTTTTAGTAATTCTAACATCCTTTTTAATCATGATTTTGTTAGTTTGAGGATTTTATACCATATAATCTTTAGATGATTCATCATAACCAAAAAGAGACAACAGTGTTTGCTTTAGAATCTAACTTTTTTCATTTTTAAGTGGGAATATGAACAAATGCATCACAACCAAAAAACACATAAATGCTTAAGTTAGATTTTATATCACTCCAAGCATCTTCAAGGGTAATATTTTTTAAAAAAATTGTGGGATTCCTATAATTAGATAGACAACATAATACATAAATTTAGTCTAAAATTTGTAATTTATATTTTTAGCATGCGACATACACCTAACCATTTCATTGATAGTCATATGTTCACATTCAATAACACTATTTTTTCAGGTGTGTAAGAAACACCTTTCTTATGTTTTATACCATGTCACTTATAGTAAGAAAGAAACTCATTGTTAACATATTCAGTCCCATTATCAGTTCATAATATGCATAAATAACAATGAGATCATTTTTCAACAAAGGCATGAAACTCAATAAAAGTGTCTAAAACATGATCTTTAGTTTTCAATAAGTAAATCAAAACTCACCTAGTGAAATCATAAAAAAAAATTAAATCATACTTTCACTATTAATAGAATGAGTTCGCATAGGTCCAAAGAGATCACTATGAACTAAATTATGTTTTTCATTAGCAAGCAAAGATTAATTCTTAGGAAAAAATTCTCTATGAATTTTACCAGCCATACAACCACTAAAAACAAAATTAGTGGGAGGAATTTTAGGGAAACCTTGCACCATATTGAGTTTGTTCATAAGTGCAGTACTTTGGTAGTTAATATGTCATAATATTTCATTCCACAAGTTATAATCATGATAAGTAATGAAAGCATGAGAAAAAGAGGAATAAGAGAATCCAATAAACTTGAACAAGTTATCATTGTCTAAAAAACTAGTGGTAAATACTTGAAAATATTTCTTGGTAGATTTAACATAATAAGCATCATAAAATAATAATAATAATTTATAGTCCTATTTTCATAATTGAAGATTAGAAATAAAATTTAAATTTAATTAGGGAATAATCAACACATCATGCAATTCACCATTAGGAATTTTAATAGTTCTTATGGATTTGTATACACCCTAAATTGGTC
This sequence comes from Torreya grandis, assembly GCA_037957365.1. Lineage (NCBI taxonomy): Eukaryota > Viridiplantae > Streptophyta > Pinopsida > Cupressales > Taxaceae > Torreya > Torreya grandis. The sequence continues at coordinate 1,079,555 of JARHVA010003751.1, read as the reverse complement.
AAGCAACCACACATATCATGTCTTTTCATAGTCCTTTCATAGGAGATTCTGAATGGAGAATATGATCCTTGTTCACATTAGGTATGTCCTTATTTTACTTATCTTCATCTTATTTATTTCTTTTATCACCTCTTTGTTATCTCAATCAACTATCTTATACCTCCAGGAATACCAAGACTTAGTCTATGTTAGTCCCAACCTATTTTTCTAAGTCCAAGAAGAAAGAATTCTATAGGACTATAGCATCTGACACTCCTATCCTTTCTAGTGTGATTTTAAAATGATCATTTTTCTTGCGTAAGAGATCATAAACCCTTCTTATCCCCTCCCTTATATTTTATTTAATTTTTTTATGTTGTCTAATGTGAATAAAGTTCTCAAATTTAAAATGAAGAGTCTCCTATATAGAGGAATTCACAAGGCATCTTATATCTAGCACTTATTACTTTGGCACATTAGACATAATAAAAATTAGTCAATAATATATCTCAACATTCTACATCACACATAGACTTGCATGCTTGATCTAGGAATGGCCTAGGTGAAATCCATTCTTGAATCTATCATGTGATTTTATTATGTATGTTTCCTAAGGGAGAACTACATTTAATCTGAGACCCTAGCTTGAGGGTTAATGTAGGCAATGATTAGGATAACATGGGTACTAGATCATGTGATCAGTTTTCCCCTAACCTAATTTTTCACCCTTTTGATTTTATTGTAGTTTTTGTTTGTGTGTTTGTAGATGGATACAACGTTTTGATATTAAAATAGAATTACAATGATATCTATTAAAATCTAACCTCCAAAATTTCATACACAAGGTCACAAAAACATGATAAACAAAACCCAAAAAGCTCAAAGATCTTAGACAAACGTGCTAGAGGTGGACTAAAGCATTAGTGCCACTCTTGTCTACTTTCAGCTCTCCTATCCAATCATAGAATGAAGGCTAGATCTATATAACAGATAGTGTCACAGTCCTCTATATCAATTTATATCTCCTGAGTCATCTATTTCAATCCATTTTTAGACAAGTTTATTTTTTATCCTCTTATAAATTACTTGATAAAAATATATATTTTACCATATAAAACTAGATTTTCCCCTTACTACAAACTCAATATTTAGGAACTAAACACTATAATCCCCTAAAATAATAAAACATTTGGTGAACCCAACTTACTTCAAACAAGTCTAAAACCCTAGGTACCCTTAAGGTTTTTCCTTCATATTTTATGCAAAAATTTAATTTCAAATTTATAATTTTTTGTATAAATTATTTTACATTTTTCTATTCAAAACTATTTTATAATTTAAATTATTGACATAATTTTCAAAAATTCTAAAACCTGAGCTCAAAATCCTAGATTTCCAAACTAGGCCCCCAAACCCCAAGTTTTCCTCCCTTATAATTTTTAGAAAAATAGTTTGAAATATTTGAAAATTATTTACTTTGTCAAACATAATTTCAAAATCTCTATGTTCATAGTTATTTTTGCATTTATTTGTTTAATAGTACTTTTCAATAGTCTCTTTTGTGTAAGAAATAAAATGGCCACTAAGGCACTTCTTCCCTCTCATCCCATAGATCAAATTTTGAAATTTTCTCATAATAATGACAATGAATCGACAAATTTAAAAAATTGCAAATTAGCTAAAAATGTGGAAAATGATTTTATTTGCAAACAAGATAATTATTATTGTTGTAATGAAGAATATGATGATCTACATGAAATTTATAGTGAATCACAAATAGATGAATCTTCTTCTCTCAATCCTATCTCTTTTATTCCCTCTTCTAAATAAAATAATTTTGATAAATGGGAAAGGTACTTTTTACCTCATTCTCCTATGCACAATGCACCAAATGAATAAACTAGTCATGCACTTCCAAGTGAACCTATAGTTGGTGATAGTTTACTTCTATGTGAACCTAATGTCTCTCTTTTTCTACTTCAATGTTAAAATTAAAACAATATAAATTTAATAGAATCAAATTACCACTCCATAGTTCAAATGATACATTTCATGTTCTTAACTCTATTATGTCCAAAGAAGATCTAAATGATAAATCTCTTTCTCTTAATTTTCATGAAAATAATGCATGTACTCCATCCATGGATAACATAAATGCACATGATATTCCAATTTCAAATACACTTTATTACATATTATAAAAGAATTAAATTATTCTCTTACACTTCTCCCTAGTTACACTAAAAGTGATAATGAATATGATAGTGAACATGAAAATGAATATGAAAATGAGAGTGATTATGAAAAATATTCCAATGATGACAATGCATGGAACAATGATGAATATTATGCACATAGTGAATAAGAATATGCATCTCATATTCTAACTCTTCTCTCACTCCTCTCAAACATAATGCACTTTCAAATGTTTTTTTTTACTTCTATGCATGATTCTATTTCAAATAATGGACATGTTCATGCTAATAGCACATATTTTACTCAATTAGAATGTGATACACTATATATATATATATATATATATATATATATAGTGATGGGTGGCTTGGGATATATATATATATATATATATATATATATATATATATATATATATATATATATATATATATATATATATATATATATATATATATATATATATATATATATATATATATACCAATAAATATCCCAAGCCACCCATCACTACAATAGAACCCAGTTCTCACTCTTCACCTAAAGAGAATGATAGCCCACATCCCTTTAGTAAGGTCCAAGATACCATTAATCCCAAGGTTCAAGTGAGCACACCCACTCTTTATGATAAAATTTCTAAATGTAGCATTCCCATGGCTAAAATTAATAATCAAATTCAATGATTAAATGAACCACTTTAAGATGTTAATGTACCATCCTAGAAAATTATCTCTTCAATGCATGTAGTTGGTGAATTACAAAACTAAGTACATCTCCTTACCTTGAAAAACAAGGCCTATAGGTCTTGGATAGATGCTAATGATTTACAGGTAACCCTCATTTGATGAAATTTATAAAATATTCATTACCTAAGCATTTATAGATACCATCATTACCTCACTTTGATGGAACTAGAGATCCATTCATATAGCTTTAGGCCTTTCAAATGGATTTACCATCTAATGTGAGTCATTTGATTTTACGCAAGTTATTTTGATAGGCATTAGTGGAGGAAGCACATAATTGGTTATTTCATCTAATCATCATTGGTTCCTTACATACATATGATGACTTATAAGAGGAATTTATTAGACATTACATAGCAAACATGGGCCCTCATGTTACATATGATAAACTTGCAACTTTACATTAGAATACTTCAAAGTTAGTGATTATATCTTATGATTCAAGAATCACATGTTAAGATTGATATAAAAACTAGCAAATTTAGAGATTCAACATACATTTATTAAAGGGCTTCACCAACCTCTTCTTGAGTATCTACTATATTAGACAAAGTCCTCTTTCAGGCACTTGTGTTATGTAGTTATATCTTTGGAAAATAAGTTGGGATTGATTGAGGTGAACTCGATTGATTAGATTTCTCTATATTTCATATCAGTATCTAAAAATCCTAGCATCCAACATCCACTATGTCCTAAACAAGATAGGAAACCACAACCAAAAAAGCAACTAGTTAAGAACAAAGACATAGTTTACAAATCACAACCTATAGTATGCACTATAGATAATACTAGTAAGTCACCACTATTATTTGATTTAGAGTGGGATATTCCATGTGTCATATTATCAACACTACTAGATAGGAGGTTAATCACATAACCTTCTACTCATTTATGAGATCCACATCTTCTACAAAAATAGCCTCATTAACCCTTTTGTAATTATCATCATATCTTTAGACATAGATATGATGATTGTTATGGACTTAGAGATTGCATTAATAGATTTGTTGATAATGGCATCATAGCATTCACATATGGGGAACCAAGATCTCCTCCACCATAGAACCATGGACATCATTCATCCATAATCGAGTCATCCTAGGACATTCCTTCATAAGAATCATTGGCCACTCATCATGAGAGTAATGAAGGTTATAAGATAGATCCTCATAAGAGATCTCTTATTATACCTATTTGGAAGGTTTGGAAACCAATACAGTAAGAACAATCTACAAATAACAATGTAGTTCAAGGAGTATATCATATAATTCCATATACATATCTAATAGAGTCACAACTACTGCAATAGAGTACCTCTCATGAGAAATATTCACTATGGCTAGATTTTTTGGGTCCTATCTCATGTATCAATCTATTACAATTAATATTAAATGAACCCACATCATAGAGTACTACTTAATAAATATTCACTATGACCAAATTTTTTAGGTCCTATCTCATGTAGCAATCTTCTACAGTTAAGATTAAATGAGACCTCATCACATGTTTTATCTCTATCTTGATATATAAATTAGTCATACACATCACAATAGAGGCCAAAAAGTATATTATTAAGGATAAATAATCCTTTTTCAAAACACACAGTTCTTATTGCACATCAAATAAAGTTACATTTTACAAAATCTCCATGGCCAACTACAGTTACACAATAGAGAGTATCAGATATAGAGCATATTCCTACATACCATGAGTAGTATGGGCATTTATTTAGTTGGAGATCAGGGTTCAGATAGTGATACAACACATAGTGATACAATTCACATTCATATCAACATTAGTTCATAGCTTCACTTAGTAGGGTAATGATGGAGCCAAAGGACTAGCTAGCCTTTATATTATTGAGAAACGTATTCATAGGGATTAGACACATAGTCCAAACATCAATCAACACACATATATCCACCTATATTCACTTAGAGGGTAATAATGGAGCCAAAGGTATATCTAGCCTTTATATTCCTGAGCCTCTCTTAGGGAAGCAATATATATATATATATATATATATATATATATATATATATATATATATATATATATATAGTGTGTTATCTTACATCTCCACATACTAACAACTAACATTCCTAATTCCCAATAACTATACATAGCCAAAAATAAGGTTATAAAAATTCTAGGTCTTACCAAATCCTATTTTACCAACATATAACCAACTCAACCCATCCAAACATTTTACCAACCTCAAACTATCTCAATTTATCTCAACAATTTCCCAATTACAAAAACTAATAATTTCTTTAGTTACATATAATTCAATATTAAAATCTAGCATCACACTTATCAAAATAAACAAATCACATATCCCAAGTACAATTTTACTAAACATGTGCAACCTCAAAATCAATACCAAATCAAATACTTATAAACAAGCATATGCAATAAATATAATAATATATTTCAAATCCCATAACACAGTATGCATGAGTCAAAATCTAAACAATATCCATGTATCTAGTAATCTTTTCAAAATATATACATCATATCAAGATACAATCAATCATGAATAGGTGTCATGCCCTCACCCTTAGTCTCACTCTCTCCTCTAGTACTAGTCCCATAGTCTAACCTAGCACTTAATGACCTCACAGCTCTTCAATATCCTAAATGCCTCTTACACTAGCTCTCTTACTTTAGTAACTACCCATGCTCCTTGCACAAGTTTTCATATCACCTTTGAAGCTCTATGTACTCATCCATAATCCTCATACACACTAATCCATAATCTGATGGAGGCATATTATGCCTATCTATCTCATCCTTTAGCTCATCTCTCTCTTATTACTCTAATATATGTATCTATCACTATAACAACACTATTAAACAAATAAGCATAAACATTAGTTGTAACTATTGCTTACTCTATCAAACCCTCCTCTATTGCATCATCAAGAACATGTCGCATGAGCTCTTAGAGTGTCAAATCAATGATGGTCTCCTAGAACCCATCATCTCCACCTCTTCCCCTAGTAGGTGCTTCATCCTAAGCACCTCTCACTCTATCTACACACAAAAGTACAACCCTACATTTGATATACATTTTCCAAAAAAGCTAAAATAAGAAAAAACTTATAAATAATTTAGACATAATCAATGCTTACCTCCCATAATCTAGATCAAAGTGGATGCTCATACATGAGGGCATCCCCTCCTTCAACAGGATACAATGGAGCCCATCGATGCCTCATCCACTATGTGGTATATATTTATGTGCCTCTAACATCATCTACTTCAGGAATATCTATAGCTTCATCTTGTTTATCCAAAGGTGATAGTGCTAACTCAACTTCAGTAGGCCTCCCATGAGCTCTTACCCTTGTTGGTGCCTATACACTTTTCACCCAAACCCATGCTACAGGGGGCACATCCTATGGTACCCTAAACTATCTAGTCATGCATTAGTATTGAAAGAACTCATACCCTCCAATTGAGCAATAATGTAACCAATAATTGACCTTCATATAACAAAATATCACTCCATCCTTGAGCCACCTAGGGAATCCTCTATAGGGCCTCCATATGATATCTTGCTCCACTAATCTATCTAAAATTCACCTATAATGATCTATCCCAAGAGACTAGATCATTAATACACTCATCCACTACTCCCCATATGGTTGTAGAGGTTCCCACCTCTCCATCAAAAATCTTATCAACTACATAATGGCTATATGCTCATAATCCCAACAATGGAATAAGGTAGCTACACTCACACCACTACTGAATACCTCCTGAGTAAATTGGTAAATATCCTTGTATAAGTGGGCAAGCATAGTCCTACGCTATGAGAACATAGTGCCATACACCTTTATGCTATGCATGATCCTATGCTTCTTATATGCAATATATGCCCCACTCTCATCCATAACAACAAATGAGGCCAACAACATGGCCAACCACTTCCATTGGATCAAAACACTAGACTATACTATAATCGATAGCAACACATCACTATCACCACCTCTCCTATGTATGTCTGATGGCACACCAACAAAATACAATGATGCACAATAATTAACATCAACACCTATGTCATCTTGTAAATTCACATGCCATCCACTAACCAGTAAATCCAAAATATGGTACACATCATCTAGAGAAATTATAATTTCTCTATTAGGAAGCCAAAAAGTACATATGTCTGCATTCCACCTCTCACATAAGGCAATAATCAGATACATATCCCACTACATAATACCTAGGTCACATGCATAACCCAACCCTACCCTATCTATCACAACTCTCTCATTAGCTAAAAAAGGTAACAATCTCATTATATACATCACCTAGCCTTTACAAAACTTCCTCATCCATACCTCCCCTTGTAAAAACACTAGAAAGCAACATATATGTTAGTCAACCATGCCAAGGAAAATAGTTAAGCTATAAAATAATAGGAAATAACTCAAAATCCTAGAAAACTAGCCCCAATGGATAATAGTACTACAAAAAGACACTACCACTAGACAATAACACTAAAACCTAGACAATAGTGATAAACACTAGATAGGAGTGTTGACTCCTTGATAGGAGCATTTGAACTAGTCAAAAATTTCCTAAGACTCTTAAAATAGCTCAAAAATGTCTAAAATAAGCTTTAAAATAGGCAAAAGTCATGCATTTCAACTACTTATTAGGGTAATACCTCCACCAATCTCAACCTAGACTACCAACTGCTCAAAATGGATCATGATAAGTACTCATCTCCTTGGCATATCTCCTACCCTAGAGCTCCAAATTAAAAACTAGTCAATGCACAAATGAATCAAGAATCAATGAAACTTTTCTATATCAAACAACTTTTTCATCTAAAGAAAAATACCATTTTTCCTATAACTTCAACCTCATAGCTCCATTTTACAAATTGTTTTGTTCCATAAAATCATAAAAATGATGCCTTCAACATCACATAGACCTTTTTCTCTTACTGCATTAACTACCTACTATGGTACACATTTCTCTATACCTCTTTTATACCTAGACATTCAACTTGGTACTAACCAATCAAAACTTGTTCTAAATTTAACAACTTAGTCTAATCAATCATACAACTTCTCAATTAATTAAAACTATGCCAACCCTGATTCTATCATTATGTTACTAGCCATCAATTTTGGCTCAACTTTTTCTATCATAGATCTCATCCCTTTCCATAAAATAGGGGCATCATTCCTACTATTCCTATTCCTACACTTACCTAGCATGGTTTTCACACCTCATAAGTAATCCAAGTAGGAATGATGGCAACCTATGCTCATAAGTGGATACACCATGGCTCTTACACCTCCAATAGTTAGATCATCAGGTTTAGCAGAGATTAGTTGAAATATATAGTGATTTAGACTACATGTGCCACTTAGCATGATTTTTACACCTCCAATATTTACATTATGAGATTTTTCTTAGATCAAGCAAGATATACAGTGATTCATATTATATGGGTCATTATACATTACTTAGGACATTCAAAGGGACATACCTTCAATTTATAGATACATAAACTCTTTAGATATAGTGGTTCAAAATATATGGATTCACAGTGACTTTGATATAAATTTATACCAAATACCATATTTGGGGGCATATACATTACTACATGTCTCAAACATACAACTTCATACAATATGACATAGTTATAGGACTAGATAGTAGCTTATAGGCATAATGTAAAGCACAATTATTTGATCTCTAGTTTTTTCACATGGGGCATGTCACAATTGATTATATCACATGTGGTTATATAAATTATTAGATTACACATATGCATCACCCACATATCATATCTGGGGGCATGATATATATGTTCATATTATTTATCATCTCTAATTATACAAATTGGAATTTTAAAGACATGCCACTCTCTTCTTTTACATTTACTAGAGTTTCAAATTACACCTATCTATACATAGGTTGTCACTAGGTTCTATTGGTCCATAGCATTACCTAGACCCAGACTACATGAATGTGTGTGGGATAGAAGACAACTATTAGTTTTAGGCATCCAATCACTTCTCAATTCTATTTCATATTATTCAGAGTGGGGACATGACAAAATTTGCTCTTCATAGTATACAGATTCTATGCACACATTTCATAATACATGAGTATATGTGGGATAGAGGATAGACATTGGTTTTGGGCCTCTAAGCATTTCTCATTTCCATCTAGATTTAACATAGGGGGAAAACATTTTCCTCCTTCTCCATGATTACATGGATTTTATATTTAGATTCAATACAAGGGCATCCATTTCAGGGATTCCTTCTTTCTCTATACATTATTCATATCTCCATCCACTTCCTTGGCTATGAAGTGATTTAGACCCCTTTTCAACAAACTTATCTCTATGCAAGTAGGTTCAGGTACAATTTTTATTTTCTTTCTTTTACTCTAGTAATTCATTTCATTTCATTATTAGAATAAAATGCAAGCAAATGTATATACTCTAAATTGGTCATGCAGCCAAACATATTATTTATTTTCACAATACTTTCACAAGAGACTATGTCTGGAGAATATGAGCCTTTTTTACATTAACCATGTCCTTATTTTACTTATCTTGGTCTTGTTTATTGATTTATCACCTCTATGTTATCTTAATCAACTATCCTATACCTACAAGGACCCTTAGACTTGGTCTGTGTTAGTCTCAACCTATTTTTTTGAGTCTTAGACAATAGAATTCTATAAGACTATAGCTCTTGGTGCTCCTATCCTTTTTGATATTATTATCCAATAGTCATTTTTCCTTGCTTAATGGGTCATAAATCCTTCTTAGCCCTCCCTTAAGTTTTATTTAAATTTTTGATGTTGGTTAATGCAAATAAGGATCTCAAATTTAAAATTGAGAGTCTCTTATATAAAGGACTTCACAAGGCATTTTATATCTAGCACTTACTACTTTGGTACATTAGACATAATAAAAATTAGTCAATATTATAGCTTAGCATTATACATCACACATAGACTTACATGGTTGATCAAGGAAGGACCTAGGTGAAATTCATTCTTAAATCTATTGTGCATGTTGATTATGCACATTCCCTAAGGGAGAACTACATTTAATCTGAGACCCTAGCTTGAGGGTTAATGTAGGTAGCAATGAGGACAACAACGGTTTTAGATCATGCGGTTATTATTACCCTAACCCAAATTTTCCCCATTTTGATTTTGATGTATTTGTTGTTTGTGTGTGTGTAGATGGATATAGGGTTTTAATATTGAAACATACCTATAGCGAGCTCTATTGACTTCTAGCCTTCAAAATTTTGTAGACAGGGTCACAAAAACACATCAAACAAAACTAAGAAATATTAGATTTCCTATAAAATAGTATAAGAGGTGGAATACAGTGCTAGTGCCACTCTTATCTACTTTCAATACTCCTATCTAATAATATAATGAAGGTTAGATCTAGATTCTGGACAGTGTCTCAGTCCTACATATCAATTTCCAGCTCCTGAGTCATTTATTTTAGTGTATTTTTAGATACGTTTATTTATTATTTTCATGTAAATTACTTGATAAAAATCTATATTTTACCATATAAAAAGATATTTTCTCCTTACTCCAGACCCCTTATTATTTTGAAACTAAACACTAGATTCCCAAAAATAATAAAACATGATTCAACATTGTAAAAATCATGATTTTCAAGACTTAAGTTATTGTTAGAAATATCTAGTTCCAAAGAAGTAAATAAATTTGGATGAGATGTCATATGTTGAGTATCACTAGTATTAAAAACTCATTCAACAAGAGAATCATGCAAAGCACAAGCAAAATTAGTTCTAGTATTATATTTCCATTTGTTTTGATTTTTAATATTACTAGTTCTAGCATTGTCATTGACCTTAATCTTTCCATTTTTAATTATTGACACTTGGATTTCCACTGTTGAGGAGATGCCTAAATATCCTCATCCAAGTGGCACCATGGAGACATTTCTCTTGTTGTGGGTGACAATATTGATAAATGAATCTCTAGATAAGGGGCTAACTCCCATTGATGCACCTTTAAAGAGCTCTCTCTAACTAAAAAAAAAAATGGTGATGCACTAATGTATAATGTCCTCTCAATTGACTAAAAATACTACTTGAAGACAAGCAAGGTGATTCTCACACAATACTCACAACTTAGGATTCACTATTACATTAATGTTTAATATGCTAGATTCAAGAAGGTATATGATTCTTAGGAAGGGAATGAAGTATTCCAAAGAGGGATACAATAATGGAATACTTCTAGGATATATCTACACTTAAAAAATAATACTAGCAAAAACTTGCAACAATCTCATTTTTCCAATTTGGTAGACCATCAAGAGTACAAGCTAGAAAAGATAATCTTTCACTAGACTAGATCGACAAGATTCAAGTTATTAATCAATATTATATCATATGAGTGGTAAAAAAACTTATAAATATCTTAAAGAGTTATTCAATTATAAATTTGGCCATAATTTTCCCAATAACCAATGGAGGCTACTAAAATAAACCAAAGGAATGCATATATATAGCTTTTGAGAGAGAGGTTGAGTAAATAAAGTTCAATAGTCACTTGGACATGTTTCCATATGTGAAAGTTAGTTATAAGTACATGTGGAAGAGAGATTAGGTGAGTTATGCCATGTCAATAGGTCTATTTATTCAAAACTAGTCATAAGAATGGTGAAAAGTGGCATGAGACCTTTAGAATTGACATAGGAAATAATTTCCATCAAAAAGCATCTATGAGAATTCAAAACTAAAATAGAGGAACCGATACATAACACTACTACTAGAAATGGGACTTATGATGATAGTTATAAAATTATTTTCCTAACTTGTAGGCATTCTTTAGACACCTATGTTTGTTGATTTAGTGGAAGCTCTTTGATTTGGTCAGTTGATAGCAATGGATCAAACCATCAAGCTATCCATTTTTCCTTTTTTGTCTACACCAGATGCTTAGGATTCAACCATTTTTTACCTCCACATTTATGCTCATGTATTTTCCAAGTCTTTTGACATAAATGGCTATTTCCCATAGTTTTAAATTGATGTTTATAGGGCCTTCACCTTCCTTATTCATTCAAAACACTTTCCTTAGACTTAAGCTTATTTTAGACCATTGTCAAGTGCTCTTTAACTATGGAAAGTGCCCTCAAAATCATGAAAAGTGCCCTTTTAGGACCTCTGCATGGGATACTTTTTCTTGTAAGATATCTTTCAAGGAAATTATTTGGTGTACTTAGCTTCAAAGGTGTCCTTTAAAAAAAATTGTCTCGGCCAGTTTTCCTAAAATAATTCCTTTAGGCATTTTGATTTTGACAATTTTTACAAACAATTTCCTAAAAAAATTCCTTCAAGATTTTTTCCTAAAGAAAATCCTTTTGCATTTGTTTTGGTATTTCTTCTAAGAGAATTCATTTGGCTCTTTGAATCGGGTCTTCTCCTTTTAGATTTTTCCTAAAACAAATCCTTTTACCCCTTTTTTGCATTAATTCTTTTAGACTTTTGAATAGGTCACCCTACTTGAAAAATACCCTTCAAAAATATTGTGATACACCTTTCAAAACTTTTGTTTGGTCCACCTTCCTACAAAAATACCCTTCAATTTATTTGTAAAGTACCTTTTAGTTTTCTAAAAACATCTGTTTGGAAAAGTTGAAATGACCCCTTCAAAAAAGTTTAAAATGACCATTTATCTAAGATGGAGGTGCCCTTCAGAAAATTTGAAGTGCCCTTCAAAAAAGTAACAAATGATCCCTTCAGCTTGAAAAGATCCTTCAGGGAAATTATCTGAACAATTTTCCTTAAAGAATTAGTCTTAGTCTTCAGTGAATCTATCTCAGACAAATTGTTTGAAAGAATTCAACCCTTGGCCAAATGAAAAGTCTATAAGAAATAACACTTAGTCAAAAGAAAAAGACTCAAAAGGATTACTATGCAAAGGCTTAGCAAAAGACAAAAACCAAACTTTCCAAAAGAATTGACTTGTACATTTGTTATGGCATTTGTAGAGAACACTTATTTTGAATGAAACCTACATATTGGACCTAGCCAAAGGTATAAAATTAGGGGGTAAAGTTTTAACATAGGGCTACCCAATTTGGGCCTAAAGGGCCAAAATTTGGTCAACAAATTGGTGATTCATAGGGGTAGTATGCATGCTATACTAACCAAAAGAGTAGCCAAATTAATCCATTGGGCATTGATTCAACTAAGCACACTCAAACAAGGAAACATTAGCCATGACTCAAAACCTTGAATAACACACTAGACCAGAAGGAAAACCCATGCTACAGGACATAACACATAACAAAAACAAAAAAAATAAGACACAAAGCAAATCAAGACATAAGACAACTCACAAATGTGTGTAATCACTTAGGTAACATAAAGAGAGTAGGAAGCTATGTACAATGGAAAAAGAGAACCTCAATAATAGTGATTTAGATATATCCCATTGATTTAGATATGCATCTCCTCTCCATCCGACTTTGATAGTTGGAAAGCATTGTGTTGTTTGCATTGTGTCACATATGGCCCACTCCACAAAGCATCAACATTTGTGTATATTCTAGGCTTGGCCTTTTCTTCATCCCATTTTAGTACAATGTCTCCTTCTTTGAAATTCCTTGGCATGGATTTCTTGTCAAAATACTTCTTTGTTTGATCTTACTGAGTTGTCATGGTCTGCATAGCTTTATTTCTTGTCTCCTCAAGCAACTCACATAACCTGATGCTGATGTTATCATTATTCATCAATTGAATTTGGTAGGTAAGATATAAATCTAGTAATTAAAGTGAGATAGGAAGTCTAGCTTCCCTTCCATAGACAAGTGTAAATGGTGAGTTTCTAATTGCTCTCTTTGGGGTGATCCTATTAATCCAAAGGGTTATCTTCAACTTGGTGTCCCAAGTCCTTTGATTTTCCTCCATTATTCTCTTTATGATCTTGATTAAGTTCTTATTTTTGGACTTAGCTATTCCATTCCCTTATGGATAGTATTTTGATGAGGTACTAAGATAGATACCATGCTTTAAAACCCATTCACTTGTTCTTGTTCCTAAGAAAGCCAAGGCATTATCTAAGATTATGGTTGAAGGAGATCCAAACCTTGTTATTATACATTCATAAAATTCAAGGACTGTGTTTTCATTTTCCTCCTTAAGAGCTATAGTGTCCACCTATCTTGTAAAATAATTAGTGGTTGTCAACACCCACTTATGACCAACACTAAAAGGTGGATTGATTAGGCATATGAAATTGAAACCCCATTCTATGAAGGGTTGCTTAACCTAGATTGGATGAAGAGGCAAGTTATCTAGCTTCTATTTTCCATAAAAAAAACATACTTTTGGAATTTACTTACCCACTCATGGGTGTCCTTGAACAGACTATGCCAAAAGTATCTAGCCCTAATTATCTTAGTAGCTATGGTTTTAGGAGAGAAACGAGCACCAACTAGTCCATCATGGAATTCAAACAATACTTTATCAATCTTATCTGAATCAAGACACCTCAAAATCACACCTAAAAATTCATTTTTTAATAACACTCCATTAACAAGTATATAAGGAATGGATTTCAACCTAAAGTACCTTCTCTTGGTCCTATCAAGACCTTGTGGACCCTGACCAGTTTGAAGGAAGTGGATCATGTCCTATGTCCAATTTCTCATAGATGAAGGTGTAGCTATAATAAAGCCATCTTGAAGTACCAAAATAGCTTCTTTTTACTCTTTCAAGTCTAAAGTGAGATGCTCACATAGTCCTTTACCTTTCATTAACTTGGTAGTTTTGATCTCCAAATCATATTCTAATACCCTTGTGATCCATCCTACCCTCTTTTCATTCAAGTCTCTATTCAATAGAAAGTGTTTAACACTAATATAAGGCAAAAAAATGTGAATCTTTTTATTAGACAACATATGCCTAAACTTCTTTGAACTCCTTATGACTGAAAGCACTTTTTTCTCAAGATATGTGTATCTTGTTTCATAGCCTTCTAAACCTTGGCTAAAAAAGGCAATTAGTTGTTCCAAATTCTCATCATTTTCTTGGGTAAGCTTGGAAAAAATCACCTCTTCATTCCCAAAAGTTTACACATTGAAGTCCTTGGGTAATGGCTTGTTTTATCTCCTTAAAACATTCTTTCTTCCTTCTTTTCCAAGTGAATACTTCATCTTCCATTAGCATGGAGGTTAAGGGCTTGACCAATTTAGTGAAATTAGGAATGAATCTCCCAATAAAATTAGTCTTACCAAAGAATATTTTTAGGCCCTTCTTATATTTAGGGAAAGACAATGCCAATATGGCATTCACCCTTTCTAGATCAATGGATAAGCCTATCTTGGAGACAATATATCCCAGTAGTTTGCCTTCATTGATAGAAAACACACACTTTTTTAGGTTTAGATAGATTCAAAACTCTCTACACCTCTAAAAAATATACCTTAGGTGGTTCAAGTGATCTTTTTCATCATTGGAAATAATTGTTATGTCATCAAGATACACCAACATAATGTCATTGATTAGTCCTTGAAAATCCATATCCATTACATGTTGAAAATTAACTCCAGCATTAGAAAACCAAAAATTAATTTTCATATAATAATATTTATCTATTTATTAGTAATGGTTATCTTATACTGGTCACTTTCCTTTACCAGAATCTATTTATACCCAAAATACCCATCAAGGAAAGAAAACCTTTCACTATTAGCCACAACTTGCAATATTTGTTCCATGGAAGGGAGTGGGTATTTATATTTCAAAGACGCTCTATTCAAGTACCTAAAATCAAAAAACAATCGTATCTCTCCATTCATTTTTCTAATAGGAAGTAGGTTTGCCAACCAAGATGAATGCTTAATGACAAAGATGATTTTAGACTCAATCAGTTTGGTGAGTTATCACCTCATGAGAGGTTCAATCTTGGGATTGATTTCCCTTTGTATTTTCTTAATATTGTTAGCATTCTCATCTAAATCTATAGTATGTTGAGATATATTCATATCAAAACCTTTTAAATCATTATACTTCTATGCAAAGACATCAAAAAATTGTTTGCATAACTCAATGAAATCATGTTTCTCTTTGATAGTACATACCTTCCCAAGTGCAAGAAATTTATCTTTAAAAATCTGAACCTTCTCATATTTTTCTTACTTGGTAGATATTTTTACCTTATCTTTCTTCATTTGGTCATCATCATTGAATATGCTCTGAAGAATGACTAGGCCTTTAGGAAGCTTGTTAGACTTCAATTGCACAGTATGCCCTCCATATTGTTGTTCTATTTTAGATTTATTCTTGGAAGGAAAAAAGCTTATTCCTATATAAAAACTGTTATTTTATGGTCACTATCAAACACCTACCAATTGGTGACATTATCTAGTATGGAGGGCCTTACAATCACTTTTAGATGAGGTTGGTTCTTGTCCTCTTTTATCCCTTTTAGAACATCAAATTGAGCTCCAAATACTGCCAACCTATCAAAATGCTTGTTATCTTCTCTTGAGATATAATTTATTTTTAATTATTTTAAATCCTCCATAATATCCCACACTCTATCCTTATAGGACTTAAGCAAAGAGTTTTTTGTCAAATTGTGCCCTCTAGCTTGATTGACAACAAATTTTCTATCACCAAACACTTAAAATTATTTGACATCTCTTTTCCTAGCCCATTCAAGGCCATTAATATGGGATTTATATTTCGATAAATTATAGGTTCAAGAGAACTAAAATTTTAAGGTTTAAAAATACCTTTCCTTTGAAGGTGAAACTAACATTGCTCCACCATTGGCCCCAATCTTGCTTCTAGACCCATCAAAGAAGAGCCGACACAAGCCATTCACATCCTCACTTGAGTTCATAAAATTAGGAAATCAAAGAATCATTTGCATGCATATAATATATTCCAATACTATATTATTCAATAAAATTGTAAGTATCATAATCATAGTTGTCATCTCCTCACTCATCTAGGAAAAAATCAAAAACGTCCTTAGTGGAAGATTTCAAAGATTGGTCAATATGAAATTCCTCTTCATCAATGATATCATACTTAAATTTCTCCACCATAGGTAATTAAGGTTATAAATGATATATATTAATAGGTTTTGACTCCATCTTCACTTTGGTTTTATAAGTTTTCCTAAACACCATGTAGGACCGATTGGCTACTAAATATCAACCTATCTTGGATGTGAAGTCTCTTGATAAGTAAAGAGAAAAATAAGGAGAAAAATATGCCACCAGAACATCATGAAGAATTAAAAATTTAGTAAAATAATTAAGGAAAAAAGTAAAACATTTAACTATCCCCAAAGTTTTGGTTGGTGATCCATCCAATTGCAAAATTCCTTAAGTCATTGGCTCGTACTTGATGCCTAGCTTATCTACTATGAATTTGGGCATAAATAATGTGCTTTATCCATTATATATAATAAAATTATGAATTAATAAATCAAAAATAATTATATATAGGTAAAAAGAGGAGTCTTCTCATCTATCTTCACTTGATCATCCATCGACTGAGTTCCATTTACCAGAACCACATTATCATTTCTAGATGAGCAAGTTTGTTTATCCAATCCATGCAATTCCTTTTGAATTATTTATTTATATCCTAGTAATTTTAGATAATCCCAAAATTAAATTGTAATATGAACCTTCTTCATCTGGTCCACCACATTAATGGAAGGATTACTCACCTTGGGGTTCTCTTTATGAACATTGGTACTTTGTGATGTAGCTTGTGGATGTAGAGTTGTAGTAACTGGCCTAAAGTTTGGAATCATTTTATTTTCTTTCACTTTAGGAAATTTATTAGACTAAATTAACATATGAGATGATTTAAGAGTCAAAACATGTCCTTTATTAGCTCCTTGATCTTCATCAATAGCCCTCCTTTTGGACCTAGTATTAGAGGTAACACTGGTATTCCAATTGCTTATATTTCCCAAGTAATTAATGGCACAAAACTCACCCTCTAAATGATTTATGAGGGTATAATAAATATGGGATTTTAAATTTTCCACCCCTCCTTTCACATATCCTTAAAAATTTTAAACTTGGAAAGATTGACTATCTTGTATTACCATGCCTTGATTGTGCATCTCATTTGCATAAGCAACATGCCCTTGAACATGTTTAAAATATTGATAGTTGGGATGTTCTTGGACCAAGTTGTTTTAATTTGGGACAATGGATTTTTAGGATTATGTATCATTATTATTATATCTTTGATAAGGATTGACATGGGTGATTTGCCCTTATCTTTGTGCAGTGTTTTGGAAAGGAGGTTTACCTGTTTATCCAAATTGATAATATGTTTGATATGGAATATACCCTTGAGTTTGTTGTATTTTTAGGGAAACTAACTAATTTTTAACACTTTTAATAAATATTTTAAATTCATGGATTTTATTTTAAGGAGCAATGGTAAGATTTTATTAATTAGGTAAAGGGGCTAAAGTGGGCAATGCACCTTGACTAAGAGAATGTAAATCAGGGAATTGTGGCATTGGAGGTATAAGAGATATCTTTCCAACTTGGGAAAGACAATTATAGTAATTTATGGCTATTTTATAGATATAATGCAATTTATTTCCACCCATATATTGAATCATCATGGCAATGTCACTATTCAATGCTTTCAATTAGTACAAAAATGCATAGTTTGAGGTTTACCTCAAAATAGTTACGATTCTATCCCAAGGCTTTTTTAACCTATTATTAAAGTATTACATGAATTCATTTGGTTCTATATTTATTGTGGTCAATTACTTAGCTAGAGATAGGTAGTCACTCTTCTCCCCAAACCTATTAGTCAATAAATCTCCCAACTCCTCCCATGAGCTAATGTAATTTATAGGTAGAATCCCATACCAATCCAAAACTTTTTCTTTGAAAGACAAGGCTAACAACCTAATAGCTAAATATTATTTGGTGTTTTTATGGATATTACAAAAGTTTTATGTATTCCAAATGTGCTTAATGGAAGTAATAGGACCATCCCCACTAAAATATGGGAGAATTTTGAGGGTTGATCCAAGAATTTGATCATATTGGACAAGATGTAAGGGAGATGCACCAATAAAGGTACAAAAGGTTGTCTTATAGCCATATTAAAATAATCACTATGGATATTTGGAATGGAATGTAACAAAAACATATAACTTTAAACACAAAATCTCTTTTGTAAGGATGAGTGTTGACAAACCTAAACCTTTTGGTGGAATATGGAGGTAGTTACACAAAATCAAAGGGTCTCTCTTTAGTATTAGATCTAGTTGTCACCTTTAACATGGAAAATAGGACTGATCATTAGACAAAGACTTGAATTATTCAATGGAGTCACCAGGTAATGAATGTAGATGATTCTTTCATCTTCAACTATGTCAATACCAACACCAACCTTGGACAATATTGTAGGACTTGGAAGTCCCATCAGGCATCTCAAAAAAAGAGTTAACACTTGAATTCACACCCTTGAGAAGATGTCTAAATATCCTCATCCAAGTGGCACCATGGAGACATTTCTCTTGATGTGGGACAATATTGAGAAATGAATATCTAGATAAGGGGCTAGCTCCCCTTGATGCACCTTTAAAGCTCTCTCTCTAACTTAAAAATTTTAATATGAAAAGGGATTAAGATAAACAAGTAAAACAACAAAATATCAATGCACCAATGTATAATTTCCTCTCAATTGATTGAAACTAATACTTGAAGACTAGTAAGGTGATTCTCGCACAAGACTCACAACATAGGATTCATTGTTACATAAGTGTTTCATATGATAGATTTGAGAAGGTATATGATTATTAGAAAGGGAATGAATAATTATAAAAAGGGATACAATCATGGACCAATTCTATGATATCTATAAACGTAGGAAATAAACTAGTAAAGACCTACAATAATCTCCTTTTTGGAAATTAGTAGACCATCAAGAGTACAAGCTAGAAAAGATAATCTTTCACTAGACTAGACCAACAAGATTCAAGTCATTACTCAATAATATAGCATATGAGTGGTAACAACACTTGAATATTTCTTCAAGATTTCTTCAAGTACAAATTTGGCTAGATTTTTCCCAATAATTAGTGGAGGCTACTAAAACAAGCCAAAAGAATGCATATATATATATATATATATAGGTTTTGAGAGAAAGCTCAAGTGAAAGAAGTTCAAGAGTCATTTGGACATGTGTCTATATGTGAAAATTAGTTACAATTGCATGTGGAAGAGAGGTGAGGTGAGTTACACCATGTTAGGATGTCTAGTTATTCAAAACCAGTCATAAGAATGGCGAAAAGTGGCATAAGACCTTTAGAATTGACAAAGGAAATGGTTTCTATTGAAAATAATCTATGAGCATTTGAAACTGAAAATAGAGGAGCTGACACATAACACTATAATGCGAAATCAGACTTATGGAAATAGTTAGAAAATGCTTTTCCTAACTACCAACCATCATTTAAACACTTGTGTTTGTTTATTTTATGAAAGATATTTGATTTGATCAGCTGTTATCAATGACTCAAACCATCAACCTATCCATTTTACTTTATTTATCTGCACTAGATGCTCAAGATTCAACCATTTATTACCTCCACATTTGCTCTCGTGTTCCCACTAAGTCTTTTTAAATCAATGGCTATTTTTTGCAAATTTAAATTGATTTTTTTGGGGCCTTCACCTTCATTATTCATTTAAAACACTTTATTTTAACTTAATCTTCTTTGAGACCTTTGTGAAGTTCTTTTTAACTATGACAAGTGCCCTCCAAATCAAGAAAAGTTCCCTTTCAAGACCTCTACATGGGATACTTTTGCTTGAAATATATATTTTAGGGATATTATTTAGGGTACTTGGATTCAAAGGTGTCCTTCAAAAATATTTATTTTTATCTATTTTATAAAAATAATTCCTTTAGATATTTTACTTTTGATAATTTATGCAAACAATTAACCTGAACAAATTCCTTTGAGATTTTTTCCCAGATAAAATCCTTTAAGATTTTTTTCAGGATTTTATTTTGAGATCATTCATTCAACTCTTTACATCTAGTATTATCCTTAAATATTTTTCCCAAAATAAATCCTTTAGCCCCATTTTTACATTAATTCCTTTGAACTTTTGAATAGGCCACCCTGCTTGAAAAATACCCTACACAAAAAATGGGATGCACCTTTTAGAAATTTTATTTGATCCACCTTCCTATGAAAATACCCTTCAAATTTTTTGTAAAGTACCTTTTATATTTTTGAAAACATCCCTTTAAAAATGTTGAATTGACCCCTTCAAAAAAGTTGAAAATGACCTTTTTGGAAAGATGGAGGTGCCCTTCAGAAAAGTTGAATTTCCCTTCAAAAAAGTTGAAAATGACCACTTCAACTTGAAAATATCCTTTAAAAAAATTATAAAAACAAGTTTATTGAAGGAATTAGTCTTAGTATTCAAGGAATCTATCTTGGACAAATTGTCTAAAAAAATCTGGCACTTGGTTGAATGAAAAGTTTGAAAGAAATAACACTTAGTCAAAAAAAAAAACTCAAAAGGATTACTACTCAAAGGCTTACAAAAAGACCAAAACCAAACTTTCTGAAGGAATTTAACTTGTACATTTGTTGTGGGATTTGTATATAAGACTTCTTTCGAATGAAACTTATATACTTGACCTAGCCAAAGGTATAGACTTAGGTGGTTAGGTTTTCAAATAGGGGTGCCCAATTTTGACTTGAAGGGCCAAAATGTGGTAAAAAATAATATCACATTTTTTTTTACATTAATGATCTTCATCATGTTTATTTTTGTCACAATAATTGTACGGTAACTTTCTTATGTTTTGAGTTAGATTTTTGATCATTTTTGTCATGTGTATTATTGGATTTAGTATGTTATTTTCCATTCTTATGTTGGTGTTTAAAAAAAAATCATGATCATTAGTATTAAGACAACCAAATTAAATTGACTTTGTTTCTTATTGATGTAACAAAGTGCAAATTAAATAAAATATCAACTGAGAAGATAAAGTAAGAAAATCTAGTTGCAAGTGAACATTAATAATAAATTACTAAAAAGGTTGAGGTAAACATTTTTTTCATGATAATATGAATTAAATTCAAATATGAAATTTTAACACCTTAACTAGTGAATTGAGAATGAAAAGAGTGAACTTTAATCAAAAAATCATCCATAGTTTTGAAATCATTATACTTTAAATTAGCTAGTTGATCTTGAATTTGAATTTTTTGGGATTCATTCATAACATCATAAATAGATTTAAGCTTAGACCAGACAATGGATGCAATAAGACAACCATCAATGTGCACATTCAATTTTTAGGTCATGGCCATGTTAATCAATCCTAAGGCATCATCATTTTTAGCTTGTTATTTTTCTTTAACGTTGGTTGTGGTAGTCTTTTCATTAGGTTTAGGGTCTGTGTGATCCACTACATGAACAAAGTGTTTAAAAGTGAATATATATTGAATATGTGATAATAATAAATGGTAATTAGTGGACATGAGTTTAAATTCGGTCAAAAATTGAGTAAAATCATGATAATGAAGGAGGCATGAAGGAGGGATAAGAAGGCAAAAAAAAGACTTAGCCAAATTGCCAAAAAATATCTTAATGATAAAATGGGAGCCTAAATGGTTTAAGAATTACACAACACACAAGAGTTTGAAAAACTATATGGTTTTCACACACACACACACACACACACACACACACACACACACACACACACACACACACACACACACACACACACACACACACACACACACACACACACACACACACACACACACACAATTTCTAGTCAAAAAGATAAAAGTTATTATTGAACAAATGAAATTTTCCAACCTATCAAAAAAACCTTGAAATTTGGAAATATAATTCCATGCTAAAGCACTAATTTAAATGAAAATGATTGGTCTAATTTTTTTTTTTTTTAAATTTTGTTTGATAATGGAAAACACAAGTGTAATATTTAGAATATGTAAATTATAATGTATGAAACCCAATTAATTAAAAAATGATTTGCATAAGATTTTGAAAAAATCTCTTTTATGTTTTGAATGATAAATAAACAATAATGAAAAGACAAGTTAACAAATTATTCAAAAAAAATCGCAACATAATGGAAAACACAAGTTTAATATTTAGAACATGTAAATTATATTGTATGAAACCCAATTAATTAAATAATGATTTGCATAAGATTTTGAAAAAATCTCTTTTATGTTTTGAAAGATAAATCAATAATAATCAAAAGAGAATTTAACAAATTATTCAAAAAAACTCGCAACATAACTAGTGACTGGGAAATGTATATGTAGGAATTAGTAAAAAAATAAGAGTACATAAAATAAGGAAATAGAAAACATTAGATCTGAAAAAACTAATGCAAAAAGATAATTACATAGAGCACCGAGTATAATGAATGTGAATAGCATCTATAAACTTTATTCATTGTCTTGTGTTAAAAAGCATTTTATTTTTCTTGGTATTTGAAATTTAAATGAAATTAAAAACAAACAATTCCAATCATGAAGTGTAAAGCCATTTAACTACATCCAATGGAAAATACCAATGAGGCACCACCTTCTACAAGTAAGGATAATAAAATTCAATATCTATAAATGTTAAAAAACTAACTTACCATGTCAAGGAAGGTTAATGGAGATGCTTACATTCAATGAGAGATGCCAAGGAAAAAAAGAGAGAGGCTAAAGGAACACAATGATGCCAAGATATGTGTTGTAACAAAATAACTAAACTACACTTTCTAACAAATGTAGAAAGGTGAAGTCAAAAGATAAAATGATAAGATGACCATAATACCAAATATTTGAGCCAAATGGAATTATAAAAAATTTCTTAAAGGAGATACCAAACATGAAGACAAATAGATGTAAATTCTTTTTGAAAAAACAAAAAATAGAGCCTTGAGAAAAAAATATCAGATCCAAAGAACACCACAAAGGTTAAAAATGAAAATAGATAATGATACTAATAAGCAAAAATATAGAAATAATAATAACTTAAATGGATAGGTTGAGAAAAACCACATGAAGAGGCATAAAATGCTCCTGATGAGCAACCTATAATAATTGATTAAGAGGAAAAAGACTCAAAACAAATATTTAAAATGAGAGAGATTAAAAATATCTGAAATTTCTTACAAAACCTACATGAACTCAAAATAATGTCATAAATATGAATCTAGCTCTGATAACATGAAGCTATTATTGCAAAAATGTTCATCAATGACAAAGGAAAGGGCAAAATTAAAGAAACCAAGAAATATTATTACCTCTCAAGTGTAAACCACAAATGAGAGAAGGATTCTAAATTCGGAAACTGAACGTATCAGAGAAAAACCTATATGATCTTAATAAGGCTTGTAACCAGAATATTGATAATTAAAATTTAGAATTAAGATAAAATTGAGAAGAAGATAGAAAGATTCAAGACTCTAGTGAGAAATGAGGAAAGGAAAGCTATTTTATACAACAAAAAGAAAGGTATGAGAGCTACAAAGAATCCCATGATTACATTACAAGCCTCCTTTATGCATGCCACTTGTGGCCTAGTCCCTTAGAGAGTGTAGGTAAGTGTGTGATAAGTGGGGGATGGGGTTCTTATGAAAGTGACTCCCAAATCCTAAAATGGAATAAAGAGGTAAGTGGTACCTCATGGATTCTAGATTTATGTGAATTTATAATTCACATAAATAAAAATTACATACACATAAAGTTAACTATTATTAATTTGACCTATCAAGGCCAAATTATTACTCCCATCTTTACAAATTTTTAATAAACCATTAAATATTTATTTAAATCTGGTCAAACTGAGGAATTGTGGCCTATAAATTACTAATTTTGGTTTAAAAAGGTCTAAAATGCATTCTTTAAGGGTAAAAATATGTTTGAAATAAGGGTAGAAGAGTTTTCCAACTTCTTGAAAAGACTATTTATATTATTGATGATGATTTTGATCTTCAAAATATCCAAACACCATGAAAATACTTTTAGATATGCAAAATGCAGTTAGATATGTAGACAATGCATGCATAAGGGTCAATTTTGAGAGAAAATTGAGGTTTTTAGGAGCTAAAAGTGGTTTCAAGACCTCACATTTTGTACACAAGGTCATCATGAGTTGCGAAATGTTATGAGAAATTTTCATTGAAATTTGAATAGTGGAGATAATTTTTTTTGTAACAGTCCTTAGCATATCTGTTGGAGATCACCATTAGAGTAGACATCATTTTAGAGTTCCACAAAGGTTTCTAAGCCTAGATAAAAGTTTAAAAATAATGGGATGATGTTTTTACATCATAATTATACTTTTTAAAAGTTTTATAACTGTATGTTTTATGCAAGCAAATAGGTATATAGGCCAAAAAGGGGTTTTTTAACTTCTCAAGAAAAATGTGCTTTTAGGGTGTTTTGATAACATAGTAAAAAATACATGATGATTTTTTGAGGCTTTGGGAATTAGGTGAATAGTTATTTTTATTTTAGTGATTTTTTTATTTTTTGTAGTTCTAGACACCCTTCCTAGCCTCCTATTTAGATGTCTATATTATTCACCATGTCTGGAGATTGGCCAAACACTCTTTTCATGTTTTGAGGACCCATATATAATTATAATTCATGAACAATTGGGATCATTTGCTGGGATATGCTTTAGGAACAATCATTAAGAGTGTCGGTAGCCCAGAATGTAGTGAAAACCCTAAATATAGATTTGTCTATTTGATAAATTTTAATATATTTTGCATAGGAACCCAATAATTTCAAATATATTAGGGGGATTAGTTTGATACACATAAATGGAAACATGTTTGGATTTGGAGGTTTATCCTTCATGAATCATCATTTTGAAGATTTAGCTTAAAAGCCCTCCTAAACCCTCAAAAAACTAATTTTGAAAAAGGTTGATTTCATTTCCATAAAATCATATTGGATTAACTTAAAAATTTTAAAAATATTAAGTTAACTTAGAAATAATTCTATAAATATCAATTTTATGCATGGATCTATACAGATGAGGGTAGAAATCATATTTTAATGGAAAGAAGCATGTAAAATGAAGTACAAGATGGTTCAAGGAAATATAATTAATGGAGGTCAAATCATAACACTTTTTCTTCATCTTAAAATTTTTATTTGATCCAAAATCATCTTGGATGTGTCCCAACTAGCTTGATCAAAATAGCAAATATGTAGGAAAATAAAGCAAAATAAGCCTAGTCAACCTTATTGACTAAATGGTAAAGGTTTTCTCATCAAAATCACATATTTCATGACGAATAAAGTTTTTATAGGTCTAGTTCATATTTTTTTCAAGTTTTATGGATTCTTATTGCAGGTAAAATGGTGTCTAATGCATAGAGTAGCCTTTTGGCCTAATTGGTCTAATAGGCCTAATTTGTCAAGTGTCAAGTTTGAGTTTGGCATTGGATGTTTGTTTAAGGAGTTCCTTTTTTAATTTCAATGCCAATATTTTGTTTTTACATGGAAATTTCATACACTTATCACTCTTCAAGGTAATTTTAATTTGGAGTTGACTAGTATTGCATTTTAGTTGACTAGTTGACAAGTCATACATCTATTCTTGGTTAACATGTCATGCAAGCCTTTCAATCACTTTCAACTCAGATTAAAGTTTATTTCTCCATCCAAGATGGCACGTAACATTCCATGCAAGAGATTTTGACTTGTCAAACTTGGGCCCACCACCTTATTCCTATGCCAAAGTTTGAAGAACATGCATGTTTAATGGAGTTTGAAGAAATTTGAAGATTTGTTTAAACATTGTAAAAGGAGTTAGTCTTGATTTATTAAACCAAGAATAATATTTATCCCTTTTCAATAATAAATTGTCTTCGGTTAAAATTTTGACATATATATTGGCTTTTTCAAGCCATTTTTTTTAATTTCTAGAGGTGAACCAGAAATTGTAATGTAGACCATACATCAATAAAGGAGATTTTTATTTTGTATATGAGTTTTGATAGATAATAAAGTGTAATTTATTATGTATCATCATATAAGTGATATTATATCTCCTTTTGGTAGGTCCATTCCTCACCTATTGCTTTCTATCTCACCTTTTGTAAGTTATTTGAAGAGGTTAAAAAGGAATTTTATAATCCAAAGTTATATTAATACTTCATATAAAATATTTATGATTAAGGGGAATATAGTAATTTTATTGATTCACATGTGTGCATTAGTTTTAGTAGCTTCCAGAGGATATAAACAATTCAAGTGCATCACCTAATTAAATAGGTTTTCATTTCAGTTTTCCCTTCCCCTTTTCATCCCAAAATCATAGTAAATTAGATTTAATTGATAAATATTAAGGGAACCATACCTCTCTAGAGGTTATTCATAATTTAGAGTCACCCACACTTTGAGAAGATCTAATTGTATCAACTGGAGAGAAGGTGTGCCTTTCACATCTTCAATCAGGGTGTACTTCAGAGTGATAACAGTTTATGGCATGCCTTGTAGGACTACTTATTTAGACTTTTGAATTATTATCTATGTATTTAAGTATATTACTCATTTATATAGTTTTATTTTCAAATTTTTATACTTTTCATGCCACCAAGAGTTGTCAAAATATCCTCTACAAAAGGGAAAGAAACAAATTTCTCTAAATTATCCTTCCAATCAGCAAAGTAGAAGAAAGCCTCTCAATCAAATCCAAATCCTACACCTTCTGTTACCCCTACTATTGAAAAAAATCCTCATATCCAAGCCAATATTTTTTATTCAAATATTATTTTAAATCTTATACCTCAAATGGTTATTTCTAGAAGATAGGCTTTTGTTAAATTCAATGGTGGTAGTCATCTAAATCTCAATCAATGAGATGATATTTCAATTCTTGCTTTGAATGCTCTTCCTTAATTTACAAGATAAAATCTAAAAACTCCTATAGAATATATTACATATATTACTAACATTTTCTTAGTACATCATGTGACATAAGAAAATGTATCAATGAGGTTATTGGCAACTTCTTTTAAAGGGAAATCCCTTCAGTGGTACAAAGGTTTAGCTCCTACATCAATCAACAACTATAATGAATTTGGAGAGGTTTTGTGCAAACATTTTTAAGAAAAAATTGATCATCTTTCAATTTTGGAGTATCTTAAAATAATTAAGAGATTCAATCATGAATTCATGGTGCATTTCAACTGTAGATTCTTGAAGACTTGGGACATAATTCTTGCAGTGATGAAGCTTGCACCCAACTATGCTTTTCTATACTATCTGAAGGCTATCAAATCATATGTGGATATCATGATTCAATCCATGGGAGGAAACACTTTAACGAAAGATTTTGAATTAGGAATAAAGGCCAAAAATGGCCTTATACAAGTAGTCAAGTTATCTCCAAAGCCACCAATGCCTCTTTTTCCAAAGATCTATCCTCATGCTCCAACTATTACTCCAATTGCAAAGTCATCAAAGTTACATCAAATAAAAAGTGATAAAACTAATATATTGGGGAAGATAGAGAGTCTTCTCAAATCTCAAACTAATAAGTTGGTTGTAATAGAGAGGTAATAAGCTCCACTAAATAGACCATATCAAAATACTAATCAAAATTATCAGTCCAATAGGCCATCCTATCTATCCAATCATCAAGGAAAAGGGACAATTTCTCAATCAAGGTAGTATAGTCCTAATGATCTAATAAATTCAAGATATATTGTGTAACTCATATCAATTATGCTCAAGAAGGATAATGAAACAATCAATGGGATCAAGTAAACAACATGGCAATGGCTCCAACTAGTGAGAGTTCTCATCAATATTTTATCTAACAAAGTTTACTTTTTCCTTAATTTAAAAAATAGACACCTTCTCAAAATAAGGAATCCTCTTTACTCTATGGAGATATTCCTTTTCACTAAAGTAGAAGTGCCAAATCAACAATGAGAAGGTAGTGGTAAGGCACCTATTGAGACTACATTTGTGAACTTCCAGGAAGGTGAGAATTATTTTGAGCATATGACCATAAATCAAAGTCAATATTTACGTAATACTGATAATTTAGTTCTAGCCCATACTAGATCCAAGAAAAGAGAAATTGGTGAAGGTTCACTTCTTACGAGGTCAGCCCCTTCTTCTTCTCATCCATAACAAAATATGTCTACACATGAACTACCTCAAAAAAGTTTCAATCAACAAGCTCAGGATCCAAAAGATAAGAATGTGAAAGGTCCTTACTTGCCTTAGTTTACACAACATTTATGAGCTCCTTATGCTCATTGTAATCAAAGGCTACCACTTCACTCAGTATTTGGATCATATGAAGAAGACTTCAATAACAATTTCAATGTGGGATACACTAATAATCCTAGGACAACCGGAGTACTTGTAATGGGATATTTCAAAGCTCAATATCATTAATTTACCACCTAAAAGAGAAAGAGTAAGTTCTATCCTAATTAATTATAATATAGTTTTTGAGTCTCAACCTCTTAAGGTGACTAAGCCTCCTCCATTTTATCTTTTTGTTATCATTGAGGATTATCTTATTCATAGTTGTATGCTTAATAATGGGGCTAGTACCTTTGCCATGCCCAAATAAATATTTAACAAACTAGGATTGAAGTATGAACCCCATGAGAAAGGTGTCTTGAAACTATACGGGTATCCTACCAAGATTGTAGGTGTGTTTAAAGTTATGAAATTCATACTTGCTACTTGTCCACATTTCACCATTTTATAGGATGTTGTTATTCATCTACCTCCATATTTTGCATTATGTATCAAGAGATTTTATTTCAAAAATAGGAGGTTACCTTTCCTTAGATTGGTCATACATGGTTTTTAGTACCAAGTATGGAACCAAACTAACCATAAGATCTAATCCTATTTCTAGATTTCATCTTAAACCATATATGTCAAATGTAAATTATAGTATTTTAGAAGAAGATGATAACATCATTGATCAATAACCTTCTAAGCCTCTTTTAGGCATACCAGATCTTCTCCTAGATGAGTGGGATGTTGAAAATCATGAACATGACCCCTATAAAAGTATTGAAGATGTTAGTTTTGGAGTCTACTGTATGCATGAAAAGGGTGACTTATTGCCTAGTCTCACTAGCTCAATACATGGTGAAGAAGGACTTTGGAATCTATTATTTGATGGATATAGAAAAAGAATGGAAGTTGGGATGGTGTAATGTTAGTTTCACCACAAAATCAAAAGTATTATTCTTTTTTTTTTTTTTTTGGGTTCAGTTTTACTTCAAATACTATGGAGTATGAAGCTCTTATTTATGGTCTCCAATTGGCTAAAAAGAGGGATATTAAGCTCTTGCAGGTGAAGGGTGATAGTGAGTTATTATTCCATCAAGTAGAGGTTTTAAGTGCAAAAATAATCCTATTTTTAATGCCTACAAACATAGAGCTTTGTATATCATGGAATATTTACTTGCATTTGACATTTGATCCATTCTTAGAGGAGTAAATTAGCATGTTGATAGACTTGCTACCATAAGAGCACAATATGATATTTCTAATCAGATTAAAGATGATAAAAATCAGACCCAAATAAAGGTTTTATGTAGGTCTTTAGTCCCAAATAATGATGTAAGTTGGAAAGTTTTTTATTTTGATAAAGAAATAGCATATTTCTTACAGAATGAGGTAGAGTTTTGCCAAATAAATCATGATAAACTATATGATCAATATGAAAATCAGATTATGCAATTGAAATCAAACAATATGCCTAAATGTTTGGTGAATTTATAAATCATTTTAAATGAATATTATCATCTAAGGAAAGATAACGTGATAATTTATTCTAAGAAAGAGCATTATTTAGTATCACTAAAAGTAATCAACTCAAGTTGGTTAAAGTGAACACTGATTCTAAGAGAGTAGATTTCATTTCATTATGTCAAGAATTCATAGATGTATTTTCTTGGGAATACCATGATTTGAATGGTTTTGACCCATGTTGGCATAAAATACTACTGATCTTGAATAGGATGTAAAATCGATAGGACAAAATGAAAGGCCTATCAAACCCAAGGTTGAAATTATCAAGAGGAAGAAGCTTACAAAGCTGATTGAATTATGTATTATTTTCCCTATAAAGCATTCAACATGAGTAGCAGATCTTGTACCAGTAAGAAAGAAGAATGGAGAGATAAGATTATGTGTAGATTTTAGAGATCTAAATAGAGTATCACTAAAAGACCACTATCCACTTCCTTCCATGGATAAGATCTTGCAAAGAGTATCATTTTAATAGAGGTTTTCTTTACTAGATGAATACTTAGGATACATCTAGATATTTGTTAAAGAGCAAGATCAGTATTAAATAGCTTTCACCACCAAATGGGGTACTTTTGCTTACAATAAGATGCCTTTTGGACTCTATAATGTTGGAGCTACCTTCCAAAGGTAATAGATGTTACTTTTCATGGTCTTTTGAGTGAAATGGTTTTAGTATATCTTGATGATATTATAGTGTTTTCAAAGAATCTTAATGATCATCTAACACACTTGAGATTTGTTTTTGATAGATGTGGACAATTTGGAATCTCATTAATTCCAAACAAATGCATTTTTTCTAGTGCATGAGGGGAGACTTCTTGGGCATGTGGTGTCCAAATCTAGTCTTTCCATTAATTCAAAGAGGATAGAGGCAATCGTTACTCTATCATTGCCTAAATATAAGAAAGGATTGCAGAGCTTCTTAGGTAAGATAAGCTTTATCAAAAGATTTATTCCTAGTTTTGTAAAACTAATAAATCAACATCAAGAGTTCACTTGGAGTAAATAAAGTAAAAAGTCTTTTGACACTATCAAGAAAGTAATCAGCCAAGCTTCTACTTTGCTCAATTTGGATTTTGGTAAGGATTTCTTCTTGTATGCTCTCTCTACTTCCAGTACTATTTCATCCATGCTTATGCAACAAAATGATGAAGGTTTAGAACAATCCATTTATTTATTTAGTCAAAATTTAGAGGGATATGAAGAGAGGTATTATTTTAAAAAAAACTTGTTAATAGGTCTAAAAAAATTTAGACATTTGGTTTCAAATAATAAAATTATACTAATGGTAGCTCATCTAAGTGTGTTGGACTTCATTTTCAATAGAGATTTGAGAGAAAAAAGATTTGGATGGGTCACTAAGTGCATGGAATATGGAATTAAATTCAAGGTTAAAAATCTGGTCTAAGGTAAAAGATTATGTGAACATCTTGTATAAGATGTGAAATAAGAAAAATAAATAATTTTGACAATTTAGAACACTCAACATGAAGCTAAAAATAACCCTCCTAAAAATTAGACACAGAATATTGCTAGATTTAATCAAACTAGAGAGTATTAAATGGATTTGAATGCATCAAAAAGAAGACACTTAAATCTGCAATCAGTACCATACATTTTGATTGATGGAGTTCTTTTCAAAATAGACATTGAAAGTATGATTTAAGGTGTGTTGAAACTAGTCAATTTGACAAGCTTTTTGAGCAATTTCATGATAGTATTTTTGGAGGTCATTTTGTGGACAAGACCAAAACCACAAAAATAATTATATTTATTTATTTTTGTCCTAATTTATTTATATATACACATGCATGGGTTAGGAAATGTACAAAATGTGCAATTTTTGTAGGGAAATAAAGACTAGTTGCTATGCCACTAAAGCCAATTCAATTTGAACAACATTTCATGCAATAGGGTTTACACTTCATAGGAATGATTAATCCTCCATATAATACTATTAATAAGTGGGTCTTGATATTTGAATATTATCTCACTAGGTGGGTGGAAGTAGTGCATTTGAAAGAAAAAAAATGAGAACTATGTGCTTGAATTTTATGAGAGTCTAGTCACCCATTTTGGAGTACCTTATACTATAGTATGGGATAATTTTTTGGCATTAAAAATTGTAAATTTATATGAGTGGGAACTTGAACATGATATTTATTTGACATCTTCATCAAATTACTATCCACAGGGTAATGGACTAGTTGAGTCCACTAACATGAACCTGATTCAAATCATCAAAAAAATAATGTAAGATAATAAGAGATCTTGGCATACAAAGTTGAAGACTAATTTATGGTATTATAAGATCAACCCTAAGAATGAAACTATTCATTAACCATATATATTAGTTTATGGAAGAGAATCAAGGCTTCTTATCCTATTGGATCTTGCACACCAGCTAAAGCTTTTGGAAAGTGATGCAATGGAAGTTAGAATGAATGAACTAAGAGAATTGGAGGAGATAAGAGATGATGCTATGCACACCATGTGGTCAAATAATAAAAAATTCAAGAATAAATTTGACAATAGATCTTAATAAAAAGAAATTCAACAAGGAGACATAGTAGTCAAATGGGATGAAGAGCATGCAAAGCCAGGTACGTACTCCAAATTTGATAGTCTTTGGAGTGGACCTTATATTATCATTGATTATAGGAAGAATAATGATTTTTAGTTATCTAGATTGAGTGGAAAAGAGATTCACATTCCTATTAATGGAATGTTTTTTAAATACTAATATTAGGAGAGTTACTTCTTTATACATAGTCATAGTTTCATTCCTCTAAGTGTTTTTCTACACATGCTTTCAATAGTTTTCTTTTTCCCAGTTATTGTTGTTGTTTTTATTTCCTTTAAGTTCATATGTGTACATGATTATCATTGGTTTCATAATTTTATCAAGTTATGTTTTGGTCTGTAAGCTTTACCACTTCCAATGTTTGTCTTGGTCTATCCTTGCCAAAGTTTTTGAGTTCTTTTGACTAGTAGGTTAGTCAACCCTCGAAAGTCACCAAAATTGTTAGTAATTTGACTTTTCAAGACAAAATTACTACTCCTATTATTAAAATATTTTAATAAACCATTCAATATCCCTTTAAATCTTATCAAACCAAGGAATTGTGGCCTACAAATCACTAATTTTGGTAAAAAAAGGGTCTAAAATACATTGTTTGAGGGTCAAAGGATGTTTGAAATAGGGTAGAGGAGTTTTATAGTTTATTATAGAGAATATTTAGCTTATTTATGATCATTTTAATCTTTAAAATATCCAAAAACCATGAAAATACTTTTAGATATGCAAAACTCAGTCGGATATGCAGACAATCCATGCCCAGGGATCAATTTTGAGAGAAAATTAAGGTTTTTGGGAGCTACAAGTTGTTTCAAGACCTTAAATTATATAAAAAATGTCATCATGAGTTTTGGAATCATATGAAAAAAATTTATGTCCATTTTAATAGTGTATATACTGTCTATTTTGTAACTGTCCTTAACATGTCCGTTGGAGATCATCACTAGAGCAGGCATCATTCTGAAGTGCCGCATAGGTTTATGAGAGTATTTAAAAGTTTAAAAAGAATGGGAAGATATTTTTACATCATAATAATTCTTTAAATGGTTTAAAATCTCTAAATTTCAATAAAACCATGCTTATATAGGCTTATAGAAATAAATAAGCATATAGGCTAAAAAAGGGTTTTTTTGACTTTTCAAGAAAAATCTGATTTCAAATTATTTTTATAGCATGGTATATACCCAATGATTATGTTTCTATGAATTTGGAGGTAGGTGAATATTTATTTTCATTTTGGCAAATTTTTCATTTTTTACAGTTCTAAACACCCTTCCTAATCTCATGTTCAAATGCTTGTATTGATTACCACATGTGGAGTTTGGATGAATGATATTAGTATATTTTTATTAAACATATGTAATTATAATTAATTAAATATTAGGATAATTTAATGGTATGTGCTTTATGAACAATCATTACGAGCATAGGTAACTCAAAATGTAGTCAAAACCCCACATGCAGATTTCTCCATGTGATAAATTTTAATATATTTTGCATGGGAACCCAATATTTTTATGGATGTTAGGTAGTTAAATGTGATACACATAAATTGAAATATTTTTTTATTTAGAGGTTTGTACTTTATGAATCATCATTTAAAAGATTCAGCTTCAAAGCCCTCCTAAAGCCTCAAAAAACTAGTTTTAAAAAATACTAATTTTATTACCATAAAATCATATTAGATAAACCTAAAACCTTTTTAAATGTCAATTAAACTCATATATTATTTCATAATGTAAATTTTATGCATGTAGTTGTACGGATGAGGGCAAAAATCATATTTTTCATGTAAAAAAGAATGTAAAATGAAGTACAGGATAGTTAAATGAAATATAATCAATGAAGGTCAAATCCTAAGAATTTTTATTCATATTAAAAAAATTTAAGTCATAAATCATCTTGATTTTGTCCCAACCAGCTTGATCAAAATGGCCAGTTTGTAGAAAAATGGAGCAAAATAGGCATAGTCAACCCTGTTGACTGAATGGCGAAGGTTTTCTCATCAAAATCACATATTTGATGATGAATAAAGTTTTTCTATGTTTAATTCATGGATTTTTCAGGTTTCATGGATTCTTATTTTAGTTTTAATGGTGTCTAGTGCATAGAGTAGCCTTTAGGCCTAATTAGTCTAATAGGCCTAATTGGTCAAGTGTCAAGTTTGAGTTTGGGATTGGATGGCTATTCAAGGAGTTACATTTTGAGTTTCAACACCACTTTAATATTTCTCCATGGATATTTAATTAATTTCTCACTCTTCAATGTCATTTTTCATGCAAGTGATAGTTAATTTGGAGTTGACTGATCTTGCACTTTGGTTGACTAATTAACAAGTCATGCATCTATTATTGGTTAACATGCCATCCAAGACTTTCAAGGACTTTCAACTCATGTCAAATTTTATTTATTAATCCAAGATGTGGTGTATCATTCCATGTAAGATAATTTGAATTGTCAAACATGGACCCACCACCTTATTCCTATGCCAAAGTTTGAAGAGCATGCATGTTTAGTGGAGTTTGAAGAAATTTGAAGATTTGTTTAAACATTGTAAAAGGATTTAGTATTGAGTTAGTCAACCAAGACTAATCCTTCTCCTCTTTTAACGCGACATTAGCTTAGGTTTGAATTTTGACACATATATTGGCTTTTTTAAGCCATTTTTCATTATTATTGGAGTTGAAGCAGAAATTATAATATGGACCATACATCAAGAAATAATATTTTTATTTTGCATGAGTTTTAATAGATAATAGAGTGTAATTGATTATGTATCAGCATATAAGTGAGATTATATCTCCTTTTGGTAGGTCCATTCCTCACCTACTACTTTATATCTCACCTTCTACAAGTCATTTGAAGAGGTAGAAAAGGAATTTTGTAATCCAAGGTTCTATTAGTCCTTCATCTAAAATATTTATGCTTTAGGGCAATATAGTAATTTTATTTATTCACATGTGTGCATTAGTTTCAATAACTTCTAGGGATATAAACAATTTAGGTGAATCACCCAATTAGATAAGTTTTCCTTTTAGTTTTACCTCCCCCTTTTCATCCCAAAATCATATTAAATTAGATCTAATTGATAAATCTCAAGGGAACCATCCCTTTCTAGAGGTTATTCTTAATTTAGAGTCATTTACACTCTAAGAATATCCAATTGTATTAGTTGGAGAGAAGGTTTGCCTTGCACATCTTCAATCAAGGTGCAATCCATATTGATAACAATAACTTAGGATAAATAAATTATCCTAAATAAAGGGTAATCCTAATAAATTCTCTTTGTTTAATTCAAAAAATTAGATATTTCAAAGAAAATATCAAACAAACTTGACTCATGTGTCATGGATTTGAAAAAACCAATAAAAAACCACTTGGTTGAATTTGGATCCATCCTAATATTAGACCTAAGATAATCCACATCAAGATCATGTTACTTAATCTTAATTTATCTTACGACATACTTTTAGGTCATCTATCGACTCATTGTATGTGAGTTATTACATATTCTGGTAGTTAAAGTTTCAAATTCATACATAATGGGATACACTAAAAACATTAAGATGATCCTAATGTTTGAATCATATAACTTCCAAATCCCAAATATAAATATTTTATCCTTGCTATTGCTTAGATCAATAGTCCTCTTCATTAATTTTTTAATATGAATTCATGTCTACATGTAAGTCTCACATATTCATATGATCATAAACATAAAAAAATATAAAACCTTTTGAATACCACTCAATTATCTCCTTACATCATGGAATGGATCCTTTATCCTCGTATACTATGAGATCAAACCATTCTGTTTATAGATGATATTACCAATATTCCATTGACATAAAATGCACATGAATCCTCTTATAGAGAGGATGGTTTTTCTTGCAATAAATATGGGCGACCAAATTATTTCAAGATCCTTTAACCATGTCTCCTCATACCTTCAATAATATGGGAATCTCTATTACATATATTCATACTAAAATGGATACATGTGATATATCCCAATCTTATGATAATACATATATTATGTCTAAAGCTCAATACCAAGATTTAGATCTCCTACATTATAAAAATACATGCCTTCATTCATGATGTTCATGTCACTCACATATCCTTTGATAGTGAACCATAACTTGAAGGATATGTATACCCTATCAGTTGACCTATGCTATTTACTCCATGATTCATCCAAGAATTCAATCGATTTAATGTAATCCAACCTATAATTCCTAATGGCATTGATCAAATAAATTTAGAGCATCATGATTTATTATCTCTAATTCATCATATCAACCAAAATAATTGTATACCTATTACTAATTATTGAATCACCATATATGATTGTGATTCTCCCATAATATCAATACTAGATTATATTGCATAAAATTCTATGCCTACTCCTAAAATTACTCTAGATACACAAGATACAACCCTTTGAAAATGGCATTTAGAATTTGATAGTCACAAAAACCAAATTTTGGATCTTGAAGTTGATGTTGAATATTATGGACATTTTCATATGCTCCCTAATGATGAAGATATTTTAGGACTACTCCATGCAATTGAACCCCAAATTCCATGTGAACATCATAATCTTGGTCATTTCCAAGAAAACACTCCTTATTTTAACAATTTCATCATTATTATCTATCCCAAAACACATCTTATTTCATTTTACACCTTCTCACTACATCTTGACATCTTAGAATGAACATGCTCTGTCAATCCTTTGGAAGGAGATCAATTTTTACCTTTATTAACCAATGAAAACTTTGAAAATTTGGACTCACATAATTATTATCAAGATTTTATTAAGAAGAAAGTGTGAGTGGGTGTTCATACTAATCAAAATCAATGGTGTGTATTAAGTTTAAGAGGTCAAAGTGATATTTTTATAGCATTGTTAAAGATTGATGGAGCATGTGTGATCAAGATTGCAAGATTGCATGAAATGAGGCTAAGTATTCAAAGTTTAACATTTAGGTAGTGGTTAACTATGAGTTAATGTTTAATTAATATCGATGGTTGGTTATTAATATAATATTTGAGGAAACAAAATGATTACATGGTGTTCAAGGTTTAATTGTTATCATTTGAATTTAAATATTTGAATTTAATAGATGAAAGACCAGTGTCTAATTTTTGGGTTATAACTTTTGATCTATGTAGTATTTTCTCATAGTGTAAAAATAAAAGTTTAATAGAAA
This sequence comes from Torreya grandis, assembly GCA_037957365.1. Taxonomy (NCBI): domain Eukaryota; kingdom Viridiplantae; phylum Streptophyta; class Pinopsida; order Cupressales; family Taxaceae; genus Torreya; species Torreya grandis. The sequence continues at coordinate 1,040,967 of JARHVA010003751.1, read as the reverse complement.
TATATGATGAACATTTAAATATACATTTTAATATTTTAAAGTCTATATAGTCAAATATATTATGTTTCAAAGTTGACTATGTGTTCATTCATGTTATGCAAGTAACCCAAGAAGGATGTTTGAGCTCATATTGATGTTATTTCAATGTCTCATGATGAATTACACATTTGGGAGTGTTTTAGACTCAAATATTATGCTATTTTTTGAATTATTAAGGTTTTAATAATCATATGTAATATGAAAAAAGGATTATAACTTGACTGTGTATTCATTCAATGTGATTGTGTGCATAAAATGTTGTTTGAGAGAATTGTGCTTAAGAAAAAAGGTACTGTGATGGTTATTATCACTCAAATAAGACCTATAGATCATGTGGAATGGTTCCATGAGTTGGAAAGTGTTATTTTGTTTTTTATTTTTCTCAAAGAAGTGTTAAAGAGGTGAATGATCTTGATATTCAATATATGTAGAAATACGCTTAAGGTAGGGAAACACCATATAATACTCCTTTAGGAAGGAATAACTCCACAAAGTCTCTTCGAGGGGACAACATCCAATATCTTCTTACAATAGAAGACTCAATTCTTACTTGATATCTTTCTCATGATAATCATCTCCTAGATATATACATCTATCTAACCCATGGATGGGTAACCTCCTAATCCAATGTAGGCCGACCATTACCCAATGTACTACTTCCATAAGTTACTATATTATCCTAATATAGTGTACCCATATAACAAAGGGGATGTGTGCCACATGTCAGCATCTCCATCAACCCATATACATCAATATATCATATCCCTAGGTACATAGCATACTGTGATGGTTATTATCACTCAAATAAGACCTATAGATCATGTGGAATCATTCCATGAGTTGGAAAGTGTTATTTTGTTTTTTATTTTTCTCAAAGAAGTGTTAAAGAGGTGAATGAGTCATCATAAGACCTAAAGGTGACTTAGGATTTTTGGAAAGAGATTTGTGATTAAGTGTGACCCATGTTAAATGCCTTAAGGTTGAAGGCATGTATTATGGATGACAAGGAAATATTATGGTCTTGATAATTCATGAATTCTATATATATATATATATATATATATATATATATATATATATATTGAAACCAAATATGATGGTTTCTAAACTTGAGAGTGACTTAGATGTGGATTTTCTATTGAGAGGATAGTGTTGTGGAGCAAGGAAAGGGTGGGTTCCTAGCGGATGAGTTGAAGTGAAAAATATTTTGAGGACTTTGTGTATAAAATTTGGGTTATGTTTATAATTTCATAATAGTTATCTTTCAAGTTGAGGATGAGCAAAGAGGTCTAGGGTGATCCAAAAGGATGTTTTGGATGCTTTGAGTGTGTAGAACTGAAGAGAGTTGGTGTACTTTGTATCTCCATCAAATTGGTAAGTAATTAGTGTTCAAGAGATGTGTTCATAAGTGTTAGTGTGGAAGCTCAACATCTAGGGTGTTGCATCCTCTTTGTAAGGTAAAACTTGCTAAAGTTCTAGTTATTGTAGAAGCTCATCTCTACAGGTGTGGTATCACCTTATGGGATTGTAGTCTCACTAAATTAAGGGATGGTAATTCCTTGATCAGTTGCAACTAGTCTAAATTAGTTCTTATTATTATAGGATAATATTCCAATTTTATGTTTTAGTGGGTTTTATCTCCCAAGGGGGTTTCACACATATGTCATGTGTTATATGCTTAATCATGCATTGTATTTCTTGTTCTTTGATATGAATTATGTGTATGCTTCATGACTACTTGTGATATTTGATTAAGAGTTTGAAAACATTGAAATTGAAGTTTGATTATTTGGTATCATTGATTCACCCCCCTCTTAATGATTTTAAATCGAATAATTTTTATCAAAGTAGTTCCTTTGGTAAAGGCTTGATATATTGAAGGTGATCCAAGGTAAAATATGGGTAGTCATAAGGAGGTTTCTCTACTAATTAAGCATTGATATTCAATAGATCTAATTATGTTTTTTGGACTGAAAATATGAGGACATACATTATGTACCTAGGGTTTGATGTATGGAAATATGTTGTGGATGGTTGTGTTATTCATACTACTCCTCTATCTAGTATTGAATACAATAAGCTATTTGAGAACAATTCTAAGGTAATGAATGCCATAACTTGTGGTCTTATAGAGATTGAGTTCACCAAGATAATTCATTATAAATATGCTAAAGAGATATGGGGATAAGATGCAAATAATTTATAAAGGATATTCAAAGGTCAATATTACTAAATTATAGACTTAAAGAAGGAAATTAGAAAGTTTCAATATGAAGGAAGAAGATTCTATTGCATCCTTTTTGCAGAGAGAGGATGAGATTGTGAAAATCATCAGAGGTATTGGAGATAACCTTGAATAGGCTACTATAGTTCAAAAGGTATTAAGGTCCCTCTCTCTAAAGTTTGATCCTAAAGTATCTATTGTAGATGAAAGTCATGATTTTAGCTAAAGTTGGATGAATTGCATGACATTCTTTCTACGTTTGAGATGAGGAAGAATGATGATATACCATCAAAGAAGGAAGAAACATTCAAGATAGATATGAATACTAAGAGGATGATATTTGTGATATTGATGAAGATGAATTGATTACTTAATTTAAAAGGAAATTGAAAATAGGTTTAGGTAAGTATAAAGATAAACTTCCATTTAAATGCTTCAATTGTGGAGAGAGAAGACATTTTGATAGAAATTACCCTCATGAGCATGATGAAGACCAAATTGAAGATAAGAAGACATACAAGTTTTATAAGAGGAAGAAACATTTTTGAAAGTATGACAACAACAAGAAGTTCTAAACGAACAAGAAGAGACTCTACACTAGTAAAGACTATAGCTCATTAGATGAGAGTGAATAATGACTCAATGTGTGATCATGAAGATGATGATCCTATTAAAGATGAATCCCTCTTCATGGCTAGGGAAGGAAGTTTCTCGCATTAAAAGGAGTCTACTTGGAGTGATACAAATGATGATGAAGATGAGGTGGACTATGAGACTATATTAGCAAATTCTCTTGATAAATTGAAGATTGAGAAGAATATTAACAAGAGAATGAAATATCAACTCAAAGAATATGAAGATAAATTTAGTGTGCATGAAGCAAGGATGAATGAAAAGACAAAGGAGAAAAAATATATTGTTAAACATCTCAGTTGTCAATTGGAAATACTATCTACAAGCTTAAAAGCCAAAGAAGATGAATGTTCAAGGTATGTAATTGAAAATGAGTCATGAAAATCTAAGTTAGAGAAGACATCTAGTAAGTTGAAGTCATTTTTGAGATTTGAAAAGAGCTCAAGTGATCTAGATAATAATATGAATGATGAAAAACATACAAGTGATATAATTGGTCTTGGATATAAAGAATAACTAGAGAATGTAACTCAAGATAAAATGAAGACTAATTTGAATAAGGACAAACATACTTTAAAGACAAATCATTAGATAGAAAATGAAGGTGCTGGAAAAATGAAGACAAATCATATCAGATAGCCAAATTCCATGAGGTATGCATGTTTTAATGGTTACTATTTTGCATGCAAACAATTTGGGCATAGAGCTAGAGAATGAAATAGACCTGTTACAAATGAGTTTAAATGAAATTATGATGGGGGTCATCAGTAAAAAAGTGTGAAAAAAGTTAATTTAATCAACTATCTTGATGTGAGACATTTTGTAAACCATTTCTACATAATATTAGACAAGGTGAGTCCTCTTTAAAAAGAAGAATTTTTTCATTTATCATGGGAAAAGACACACTGCAAGTTTATATCTAAACATGGTAAGATAAACTATATTTCCATCAAAGAGTGTGGTTTTCTAAAATTGTGAGATCGTTCACATTATTAGGTTCTATAAGTAAAGTTTATCAAGTAAAAATAAGTTTAATCAGGCTCTGAGAGTGAAAGGAAGAAGGAAAGTTAACTCATGGAAACCAAAGGTGGTAAGTATGAGTCATGATGGGTCTACTAGTCTAATTAATCTATTTTCTATGGTAGAGAATGCTTCAAAAGCTAAAAAGTGCCAAGGGTTCTCATTGTTTGCTCATGTTGTGAATAAAGAGACCAAGATCAAAGAGAAGACCAAGGTCCTGATTGAAGCTAGTCCTAAAGTATGTATGGATCCAAGTGAACATCCTACCATTATTAAGCATGTATTATTCAAATAAATTCAATTTTAATTTCCTAGTGATGAGGTTACTAACTGTAAGGTGTATTCTTCAGATGAAAAAGTATGTTATGAATCTATGTTGTCTCCATGTATTGTCAATCCAATCATAGAATATAAGGATAATGTTGTAGTGGATGATCGTGTTTCTTATCTTAAGCATAATAATAATAATAATAATAATAATAATAATAATAATAATAATAATAATAATAATAATAATAATAATAATAATAATAATAATAATAATAATTCTTAGATGACCAAAGAGGAGAAAAAATATGAGTTGTGTGCAACTCTTGGTTTCACATTGTTCTAGGACATTGTGAAGTAGGATGTCTCTACCTATGCTTTTTAGGAGATGTATTTATTGGGGAAAATCATTTTTGTGTTCTCAAGATCATAATTAAAATATTTACAAAGACTTGTGTTGATCTTAGAAGGTCATTGGTTAAGGGGGAGAAACAAGTTTATGATCTTGCACGAGTGGTTTGTGAAGGAACTATAATATAGGGTTAGAATGGGTATTTTCAGGCGGCATAATTATATTGACATAATGTCAAGAATATTTTGATGCTAAATTTTTTTTATGAAATTATTTGTGATTTATTCTAGGTGATTTCAAGATTTGAATTTTCTTTGTGTGCAATTGGAGATTTTTTATTTGCTTTCAGGTTTCCCAGTTTATGCTTAAGAGTATGCAGGTCCTAAATTGGGTTATAAGATATAAGGGTTACCAAAGGTATGGAGGATTAAATTTTAATCCATAAGTGTGTGATGCTTGTATCCATATGTACAATATGTTTTAAAGGAGGGTGTTAACTAGAAGGAGGTTTGATGACTCTATTTGGTTTGATATTCTAGGGTTTTGAGCTATACGAAAAAAGTGGATTGAATTTTTATATATGATGCTTATTAATAGGTTGAATGGGTCAAATGGGTTTTCAGATAAATCTTCACATAGATCTGAAGGTTTATGTATTTCATGTTATTTAATTTTTTTTCAAATTGGAAGCTTAATTAGCTAATAGGTTGTCAATGAAGTATGTTAAAAATGATGAAATATGTGACTAAATTTGGTGTACTTGAGGGGGAATATGAGAGTGATATATTAATTAATTTTTATATATTTAATTTATGTATAAAAAATGTTGTGGTATCTGCAAGTTCTAGGTAAGGATATAATGAGACTAGACAAGCCTAGTGTGAAGAAGAGTGTTTTTTGATCAAATTATCCAAAAGAGAAAGGTATGTATCTTTCATGGAATGTTATCAATTTATCTTATAACATGATTATTATTTGGTGAGTGGAATGAATTTCTATTAGTGGTCTTTGAGGTGGTTTGAGAGAGAAGGATAACAAGTCTGTATGGTGGTTTTTCATGGTGTATGTGGATTTGAAGATGATCAAGAGGTGCAATGGCTCAAAAATCTTAGGGGGAGTCTATAGCCATTTAGCCCCTGCCTACTATCATGGGTTTTATGTAATCAAAGCTATCAAGAAGGAGGCATCTACTAATGATAAAAGATTGGTATCAGAGCCATAGAGCCATTGTTAGCTATTTTGGAGGAACTATTACTTTGTAAGAATTTATAGCTTCGACTTTTTGAGTTCTCTGCTTTTAAAAATTCTTTGGGAAAGTTTATTCCATCGAGTCTTCACCCATTATAAAATTTTCATAGGCCTCTTTATCTCTACATCCTTTGTTTCCCTTACCAGTATTTTCTCACTTACCAGATCTCAAATTTCTCAGCCATGGAATTTGGAAAAGCCCATACTACCTCCAAAGTAGAAATCATGAATGAATATGAACTAGAAGGAACTTATGAACTCCGTTCCTTCATTCTTGAACAAATATCTGACTGTCTAGATATTGAAATTATAGAAGAAAACCTTGAAAAATAATATAGCCTGTACAAACCTCTGGCTATTAAAGTTTCACATGTTTATAAGAAGTTTGAACTTCTTAAGTCTAAATTTGTCTATAATTCTACATATTTGTCTTTTGTAAAACCTCGAATCAAATCTGTTGAGTTAACCCTTAGTTATAAGCCAAAGAAGAGTTTCCAAACAAATTTGCTATCTTTGTTACCTGAAACTGAGATCAATTATATCAAGTCACATGAAGATGTGAAATTTGTTCACTTTGGTCTTATAAAAATACATATAACTCCTTTGATTCCCAGTAATATTAAGCCTATTATATATCTTGCTTTGTGTGATCATCATCAAGTTAGTTTTAAGCATTCTTGTCAAATATCTAGTCTTAGTCGCTTACACAATGAAGTTATTTGTTTTGAGTTTTGTCCTAATCTCTCTGTCACAGTCCACGACAAGGGATGTAAAGAAGTTAAAAATGGATCTTTAGATTGTTGGGGATTATTCACCTCCCTTTTTGGTCTTGATATGTTTGTTGAATTTAAGTATGCTTCTATTAACATATATGTTGTCTATAGTATGACAAATACTAATCATCCAAAGATCTTAGAAAATCTACCCTATGCCAGAAGACTAAGTGGTACTGTCCAATTACAGAAAGGTCATATAGAGTCTATAGAAATACCTTCTGATTGGAAACTTGATTGGTTGAAAAATGTTTCCCCCAGAATGAAAGGTCAAGCCACAGTACATAAAAGTGATGGCAGAACTATAAATATACTTCCCAGATCTTTGTCTATTAATTCTTCTCATCTTTCTCCATCCAGACCATCTACTTCCTCTTCTCGTAGAACTGTCAAAACAGGTCATATTTTGATTGAAGATGAAGAGATCAACCAAGGGAATGATCCAAAAGATCAATTACCCTACACAATGATGAATCTTCCTAGAGAAGATAGTCTGGAATTCTACACAGAGAACAAGGTTACTCTGTATAAAGGTGGAAGATGGCCACCTCATAAAGGAGTCTATAAGCAGCTAGCAGGAACTGTATAGTATTTTTTGGCTGCTTATCAAGGAGATGTTGAACCCTCAAATGAGTTCAAACAAAGAAATTATATTGCAAGGTTCAACTCACACTTCATAGAGAATTTTGATGATCTCTATCGAGATGTTTTGTATATAAAAGATAACATAGAAAAGATACAATAAAAAGTGTCTTCTATTGATTCTAAACTAGATATTGAAGAAGATAGTTTACATTGGCTTTCTAAGTAGGATCAGCAAGCAGAATCTTCCACCAAAAAGCCTCATTTTTCAATGACTTTTGGCTCTAATTTCAAGACTAGAAAAATCCAATCTAACACTACCCTTATGCAAAGAACACATGTTCAGTTGCAACCATGGTATCTTAATATTGATGATCTTCTCAATCCATTAAATGAGATTACTGCATGGTGTAATTCTATGCGTGTCATCACTATTAATGCACATTTAGATCAAGATGGAACTACTTGTTTTACATCAAAGTTTTTCTGGGGTATTATTAATCAATGGTGGAATACCATGTCTGAAGCCGAACAGTATGAGCATGTACATAACCAACCTGATTCTTTAGCCACATTATTTAATTTATTGATAACTGTGTTTGTACCTCTAGTTACTAATAGAGAACTAGAATCTAAGAAATGGCTTCTCAAAATGGAGCTATGTGATTTAAAGTAGTTTGATGCATTTGCCAAGCAGTTTAGAGAATTGGCATATGAAAGCAAGAGCTTTTCATCCACTGAGATTAAGATCAAATTTTTGCATGCTCTACCATATAATCTTATTGATAGATTTATTTCTTATCTTGATCTTAAGGGACTGACAATTGAAGATCTCTCTCTCTCAAATGTGATTGATTTTTCTAAGCAGCAAGCTATGTGCTTAGTCTTTGAGACTAAGTCTATTCAAAATCTCACCAAGCATCAAGCCTCTCAGATCACTCCAACCTTTCCAAAAATAGCCCCATTTAGCTGTCAGCCTTTTATTCAGCCTCACAAATAGCAAAAGCAATGTCACAAACATCTATATTTTTAGCATCGCTCCTTTCCTCGCAAGCATTCATATGCCCCTCTTCATAGTTTACTCAAGAAACATTGTACTGCTCGTCCTCCATCAAAATAGCCAATTTGCTACATCTATCACAAACCTAGCCATATTGCTCCTCAATGTCACTATAAGAATCCTACAGTAAAAGCTATTTTTACCTCTAACACAATAGCGTGGTGGGATATCGTAGATTCTGATGAAGATATTTACCTACAGGATGACATCTATGAACCAATTCTAGATAATCTCCTCGAAGAAGATCAAGCAGACTATGATGATACAGATGCTCTCAAGTCATTAGTCGATGACTTGGAACAACTGGTAACCAACATTTAATGCCCATGGTATCGGCCTAGGCACCATGACTTTTCATAGCTACCATATGAAGCATAGGGAGCCTAGTCTAAAAATCACCAAGAAGTCCCAAAAATACTAGAAAAACCTACAGGAAAAGGACACTCCAGAGGAGAAGGAACATCCAGAGGGAGACAACCCTCCATGCCAAGGATGCCACCAACATTGCAAAGACTACAACATCCTCCTTTGCAATTTTAGAGCTCTTTCAAGCCCAGCGACTCTTGGAAAAAAAAAATATTCACTAGCAAAGAACCTCCAAGAGAAATCCAAGCACCAAAGATTGAGCCACAGTGGGATATTCTATTGCCCACAGAGGATAAGGAAGAGGATGACGAAGTAGAAAGCTCTTTCTACTCAGACTAAGATTGCTGTCCAGGTGAATGCAGTAACCTCCAAGAAGAAGAAAAAGAAGAAGTAGAACCAAAAAATGAAGACATCTACACTAAACAATTCATTGTTCAGGATCTAGGGAGACAAAAATTGGTATGTACTAGTATTCCTCCTTTGGAAATTCCACAACCAGCGTATCTTACTCAGCTAATTAATGGAAAGTTTACCTAATTCATCACCTTAGAAATTAATGGCAGACTAGTAGATGCTCAAATAGATACGGGAGCTTCTTTTTCTTTTGCAAAATCACAACTTATCCATGACTGGAAGACATTGGATGATGCTCTAGCTTATAAGAGCCTAGATGTCCAAGGGAACAGTTTTATCTATAATAAGTATAAACATCAGCAAACCCTTCAGATTCAAAATAAAATCTTCCATGCTAAATTTTTTCCCTTAGATAGAATGCCTGTAGATATTCTTCTAGGTGGTGCCTTTATTGACAGATACTCACCCTATGGTTAAACCACCAAGAGTATCATGTTCACAATAGAAAATGAAAGGCTAAGAATTTCTTGCCTCATTTATGCCATTGAGAAATTTCCAAGCTCCATGACTCAAACACCTCAAACAATAATCCCAGCTGAGATTCAAGAAATAGGAGATAAGATTAAAGCCACTATCTATTTTGACAACCCGTAGGAGTTTTGGTCTAAATCTATGCCTGAGATGGACATAAAAATCCTCGAAGGTAAGCATATGAAGATTGGGAAGAAAATCCTAATACTAGCTCAAGATTATAATGATATGGAACTCCAAATCAAAGAACTAAAGGCTAATGGCTTCATTGAGAAATATACTTCCCCTTTCTGGTGTTATGCTTTTATGGTTAACAAACATTTTGAGCAGAAATGAGGAAAGAAAAGAATGGTTATCAATTATCAGCCATTAAATGCCATTACACAGCAATTTCTATATCCCATTCCAGATAAAAGCTATCTATTGGAGAAAGTTACAACATGTAAATATTTCTTCCAGTTTGATTGCAAGTCAGGGTTTTATCAGATTAGAGTCAAAGAAGCTGACAGGGAAAAGACAACATTCAGCTGCCCTTTCAGCCATTTCCAGTGGACAGTGATGCCTTTCAGCTTGATGAGTGCACCAGCATATTATCAAGCTCATATGGATAAAAAATTTCAAGGCACTTCTAACTTTCTATGTGTATATATTGATGATATACTAATTTTCAGCAATAGTTTGATTGACCATTTTACTCATCTCTCCAAGTTCTTTCAACTGGCTCAAGATGCAGGAATCATGCTGTCAAAAACAAAGATTTAGTTATGTAAAACTTAATGTAATTTTCTTAGTATGAGAGTCTGAGATTTTAGACTGCAGATACAACCACATATTAAAGAAAAAGTCATCAATTTTCTAGAGAAGCTAGATAATTCTAAGCTTCAAGCATTTTTGGGATTACTAAATTATCTAAATAGCTTTTATCCTAACTCTGGTGAAGACAAGTTCATTCTTCAAGAACTTTTCTAGAAGAAGAAAGCTTTTTGTTGGGAAGAACAACATACAATAGCTATTCAAAAAATCAAATCTATGGTTGCTTCACTCCCAGCACTTCATATCCCAAAATCTAACCAAATAAAGGTTTATATTGATGCCTCTGATATTGCATGGGGAGGAGTACTTGTTTATGTACATAATAATAAAGAATTCATTTGTGAATTCACTAGTGGAATTTTTAGTCCTGATGTACTTAAATGGATTTCTTCTGATAAAGAAATCTATGCTGTAAAGAAATGCTTAGAGAAGTTCATGTTAAAACTTCTCCATTTGCCTCATTTTATTGTAATTACTGACTATACTAGATTTATAACCTTTAAAGAAAAGGATCATGGTCAGAAAGATGGTCATGATAAATATGTTAGATGGCAAGCATTTTTAATCAATTTAATTTTTCTGTTGAACACATCAAAGGAACTATAAATGTAATTGTAGATTGGCTTAGTAGAAATCCTCCAGCTACACTGATGCACCAACCCATTCCTAGTTTTAATTTAACCAAAATATTTAACCAAGGATTTCCATCTCTCAATATCCTTGTTTAAGAATAGATTCTTTGCAAAGGATTGCATCCATGATATATAAGGATTTCCTATGCAGCAGGACAAGATTTGCAAATGTCTTCAGCAGCTACCATCCAAGCAAATTGCCACTAGAATTCTAGAGTCATCTACATCGAAAGATTAAATAGTGAATTTATTTATCACCAATTCACTGAATTACTAAAGCATCCTTTGTGGACATGGTTGATAAAAATCATATCTCCTTTCAATGAACATCTATATCAATGGATCGCTAGGCATGACCCACACCGCATACATGAAGAGGAAAATCATGATCAAGACACTGTCATGCACACAATCATAAGAAGATAGCTGGAGTGGGTATCTTATTTCTACATCACTCCACGATATCACGCATGCAAAGCTAGACCCCAGAACTGGCATCTTTCCAGTACTTTCTAGCTCAGATGTCTTTTCAATCCAATCAGTGAAGATGACTTAGTGGATGAAGCAGAAGCAATGTTGGACCCACGCCACCAAACATCATCATCATCCAGTGCATCCAACAAAATTTCTCTATAGCTTATATTTTACGCTGTAAAGTATGATGGGACTTGACACCGCCCTGACAGTGACTCAAGTAGGACCTCCCAAAATACTATAAATAGGCCTCTCCTCCATAACATTATCATCGAAACAATTTCTAAGCATTAGAAATATAGTAGCCTTCTTTTAAAGAGTATGCTCTTCTATTGCCCTTTTCAAAGGATCTTGAGAATAAAAAATTAAAACAAGTATTGTAATATTTTGATTTTAGTAATAGTGTGAAGCCATAGCCATTTGGCCCCTGCCTACTGTCGTGGGTTTTCTGTAATCAAAGTTGTCAAGAAGGAGGCATCTACTGACAATAAAAGATCATCTCAGGTGTTTCTTAGTCATGAAATTAAGTGCAAAAAAATATATACAAGTGTAAATTTGGGCTCCCAAATAGTTTGACAGTGTTTTCCCATACTTGGCAAAATTTGCATGAGGTAAGAAAGAGCTAAATAATTTGGTGATGGCATATCTCACACATGTGGATGTTTCAAAATAATTTGATCATATGGGTTTGTTCACTTTTGTGCCTAGTTGAATTTTTATAAATTTTAGTTCATGAAATGAAGTGCATCAAAATATATTCATGTGTAAAGTTGGCATTCCAACATAGTTCTTGACATGGTTGGCTCTATGGTAGAACAAATCTAAGTGATCATATTAATGGAGTTATATATTTCATGTGCAAAGGTTTGAGGATCAGTTTAACACATGGTTAGATAATCCTATATGAGGAGGTCATATGGACCAAATTTTAGATCATGCGTCTGAGCATAGATAAAGTGATTGAGTTACAAAGTTGGCCTTTTAGGCATATAGAAATGATCCCCATACTTAGTCTATTTTACACGATGTTAAAGACAAAGATCAAATGGAGATCCAATGGCTCATAAGAATTTATACAAATCAATATGTATGATTCTTATTGATTCAAATGTGTCAAAGTGTTAATTGCTTATAAAATTTAAAGATTGAGCTCCTTACAAAAGGATCAATAGAGTGTGTTCATTTCAAAATGTTAGGATGCAATGAGATGGTGCCAAATGTTTAATGTTTAACGTTAAGTAGAGATAAATTTCCAGCTTCTTCCAAGGATCAATAGTGAGTAGGTTTTCATATTGATCAATATTGATGGTGTGTATTAAATTCAAGAGGTTAAAGTGACAATTTTCTAGCATTGTTAAATCAAAAACAATCTCAAAGAGATCAACAGAGCATGTGTGATCAAGATTACAAGATTACATAAGATGAGACCAAGTGTTTGAAGTTTAATATTTAGGTAGTGGTGAACTATGAGTTAAATTTTGAACAATATCAATGGTGTATGATTGACCTAAGCTGTAAGGACATGAGATGAGGACATGGTGTTCGAGGTTTAACTATGACTGTTTGAATTCAAATATTTAAATTGAACAAAGGAAATACCAGTGTCTAGTTTTTGGGCCATATATTTCAATCTATGTAGAATTTTCTCATTGTGTAAAAATAAAAGTTGAATAAGACTCCATGTTTGATGAAGAAATATAGATTTGAAGATCTGAAAGTGTGTAGAGTAAATGATATTGAGTTTTAATGTTGATTGTGTGTTCATGCATGTTCTACAAGTCACCTGAGAAGATTGTTCAAGCATGTATTGATGTTGTTTCAATGTTTCATTTAATATTATCTATTGGAAACTATTTTATACTACATAAGGATTCTCTATGTTGATTATTAATGTCTACACAATCATATACAATATGAATAAAGGTTTATAAGTTGAATATGTATTCATTCATCTTGATTGTGTGCACATAATGTTTTTGAGTGAATTATGCTTAAGAAAAAGTGTAATGTGATGGTTTTTGTCACTTAAATATGGCATATAGATCATGTGGCATGGTTTCATTAGTTTTAAAGTGTTCCTATGTTTTTTAGTTTTCTTTAAGAAGTGTCAAAGAGGTTAATGGGTCATCATAGGACCTAAAGGTGACTTAGGCTTATTTAAAAGAGAGTTGTACTTAAGTGTGACCCATATCAAATGATTTAAGGTTGAAGGAATGTATTATGGCCAACAAGGAGAGATTTTGGTTTTGATAATTCATGAATGATCTATATATAGTGAAACTAAAGATGATGATTACTAGACTTGAAGTGACTTGGATGTGGAATTTGTATTGAGAGGATAGTTTTATGGAGTGAAGGAATCGGTGGGTGCCCAATGGATGAGTTGAAGTATAGAATAGTTCAAGGACTATGTGTATGACATGTGGGTCATATTTTTTATTATAGAATAATGATCTTGTAGGTTGAGGATGAGAAAATAGGTTTACGGTGATCTAGAAGGATGTTTTGGATGATTTAAGTGTGCAGAGTTAAAGAGAGTTGATGTACATTATATCTCCATCAAATTGGTAGACAATCAATGTTCAAGATGTGTTGTGTTCATAGGTGTTATTTTGGCATCTCAACATCTAGGGGATTATAAATTTATTATAAGGTGAAACTTTCTAAAGGTCTAGTTTGTGTAGTAGCTCAGTTAGATAGGTGTGGTATCATCTTGTGGGATTGTAGTCTCACTAAATTAAGAGATTGTAGTTCCTTGATCATTTGTAGCTAGTCTAAATTAATTATGTTATTATATGATAGTAGTCCATTTTTATGTTCCAATGGGTTCTCTCCTCCAAGAGGGTTTCCCACATATGCCATGTGTTATATGTTTGATCTTGCATTGTCTTTCTTGTTCATTTTTATCAATTATGTGTATGTTTCATGAATGCTTGAGATATTTGATTAAGAATTTTAATGGATTTAAAATAAATTTTTATTATCTAGGCTCACTGATTCACCCATATTCTCAATGATTTCACCTCTAATAATTTGTATAAAAGAAGGTCCTTTGGTAAAGGCTTGATAGCTTGAAGGTCATCCAAGATATAATATGGGTAGTCATCAAGGAGGTTTCTTTACAAATTAGACATCAATGTTTAATGGATCCAATTATGATTTTTAGAGTGAAAGGATGAGGACATACATTATATCCCTAGGTTTTGATGTATGTAAATATATTGTGTATTATTATGTTGTTCCTAATACTCATCCATCTAGTACTATAGATAAGAAGTTGTTTGAGAATAATTCTAAAGATATGAATGTCATCACATGTGGTCTTACAGAGACTGAGTTAACCAAAGTAATCCATTGTAAATATTCTAAAAATATATGGGATAAGATGCAGATCATTTATGAAGGAGATTCAAAGGTCAAGCTATCTTTATTATAGACTCACATAAGGCAATTTGAAAGTCTAAAGATGAGGGAAGAAGATTTTGTGGCATCATTTCTATAGAGAGTTGATGAGATTGTGAACATCATCATAGGTCTTGGAGAGAACCTTGAAGATGACACTATAATTTAAAAGGTATTAAGGACCCTCTCTCTCAATTTTGATCCTAAAGTGTCTTTTATAGAAGAATACCATGATCTTACTCAATTAAAGTTGGATGAATTGCATGAAATTATTAGTATGTATGAGATGAGGAAGAATGATGATATACCACCAAAAAGGGAAGCAACATTAAAGATAGAGATGAATCCTAAGAACTTAAAAGGTAAGAATCCTAAGGAGGATGACATTTTTGATATTGATGAGGATGAAATTCTTGCTTTATTTACAAGGAAATTGAAAATAGTTTCAAGAAAGTTTAAGGGTAAACTACCCCTTAAATGCTTCAATTATGGAGAGATAGGATATGTTGATAGAAAGTGCCCTCATGAACATGATAAAGACCAAAATGAATATAAGAAGACATGCAAGTCTGATAAAAGGAAGAAATATTCTAGAAAGTATGATAGCAAGAATAAGTTCTATAAGAATAAGAAGATTCTCTACACCAATAAAGACTATAGCTCATCAGATGAGAGGGAAGATAGTGACTTAGAGTGTGATAATCAACGTGATGGTCCTATTTAAGACTACTCCCTCTTCATGGCTAAGGAAGGAAGTTGCTCACATCAAATGGAGTCTACTTGGAGTGATATAGATGATGATGAAGATGAGATGGACTATGAGACTATATTGACAAATGCTCTTTATGAGATAAATATTGAGAAGAAGATTAATAAGAAGATAAATTCTCAACTCAAATATTATTAGGATAAATTCATTGTGTATGAAGCTGAAATGAATAAAGACACGAAAGAGCATGAAGATATCATCAAACATCATAGTAGTCTCTTAGAAATTTTGTCTACAAGCCTAAAATCCAAAGAAGATAAATGTTCAAGCTATTTAATTGAAAATGAGTTGTTAAAATCTAAGTTAGAGAAGACATATATTAAGGTGAAGTCATTTGTGATATTTCAAAAGAGATAAAATGATCTATAAAATATTTTGAATGATTAAAAGCATGCAAGTCATAAAACTAGTCTTGGATACAAAAAAGAACCATAGAATTTAACTGAAGATAAGATGAATACTAATGTGAATAAGGAAAATAATTATTTTAAGACAAATCATTAGACAAGGAATGAGGGTGCTAGTAGAATGAAAGAAAAATCAAATCATGTAGCTAAATACCATGAGGTATATAAGTTTCAATAGTTACTATTTTACATGTAATTAATTTGGGCATAGAGTTAGAGAAAGTTAGATACCTATTAGAAATGAGTTTTAATATAACTATATGATGGGGGTCATCATTCAAAAAGTGTGAACAAAGTTTATTGCTTCAATTTTCTTGATGTGGGAAACATTTTAAACCATTATCCACATAAGATTAGATAAGGTGAGTCCTCTTTAAAAAGAGGAGGTTGTTTCATTTATCATGACAAATGACACAATGCAAGTTTATATCCAAACATGGTAATACAAATTGTATTTTCATCAAAGTATATGGTTTGATACAGTTGTGATAAGATTGGCGACATTGCTAGGTATTACAAGCAAAGGTCAGCAAGTTAAAATGAGTTCAATTAGGGTCCTAAAGTGTAAGGAACAAGGAAAGTTAACTCAAGGAAAAAAAGGTTGTAATTATGAGTCATAATGATTTTGATTGTCTAGGTAATTTTTTTACTATGATGGAGAATGCTTTAAAAGCTAAAGAGTGCCAAGGGCTCTCATTGTCTGCTCATGTTGTGAATAAAGAGACCAAGCTCAAAGAGAATAACAAGGTGCTAGTTGAAGCCAGTCCTGAGGTATGTATGGATCCAAGTGAACATCATGCCATTTTTGAGCATGTATAATGAAAAGAAAAGAAATTTTTAATAACTAATGATGATCTTCCTAACTACAAAATGAATTATTTAGATGAAAAGGTATGCTATGAATCTATATTGTCTCTTTGTATTATCAAACCAATCATAGAAGAGAAGGAGAATGTTATATTAGATGAGCATGTTACTCCTATTAATATAAAGAATAAGAAGAATATCTATAAGCATTAGATGACCAAGGAGGAGAAGGAATATAAGGAGTGGGTAACTCCTAGTTTCATATTTTTCTAGGACATTATGAAGTAGGATGTTTCTATCGATTTTTCTTATGAGACATATTTATTGTGGAGAATAATTTTTTTGTGCTCAAGATCATAACATCAATTTATACAGAGAATTGCGTTGATATTAAAATTCCATTGGTTAAGTGGGAGCACTAAGTTCATGAGCTTACTCCAAAGGTTTTTGAAGGAGCTATAATATAGGGTCAAAATGGATATTTATAGGTGGCATAATGAGATTGATGTAATGTCAAGAAGAGTTTGATGCTTAAAAAGGCCTATTCACTTCTTTGTGATGTATTCAAAGTGATTTGAATATTTTTTGTGTGCAATTGGATATTTTTGTTTACTCTCAGGTTTCCCAATTTATGTTAAAGAGTATATAGATCCTAAATTGGTTTATAAGATATATGAGATACTAAACATATGGAGGCTCATTATTTTTTCTATAAGTGTGTGATGGTTGTCTCTAGGTGTGAAAGAAGTTTTAGAGGAGGGAGTTAACCAAAAAAAAGGTTTGTTGACTCTATTTGTTTTGAGATTCTAGTGATTTTAGCTATATTATAAAAGTGTTGTTCCTTAATAATTGATATTTTAGGCTTATTATAAGGTTAAATGGGTCAAATTTGTTGTCAAATAAAGTTTCAAAAAGATATGAAGGTTTGGGTATTTCATTTTATTCAAAAAAAAATTCAAATTAGAGGCATAATTATTTAATAGGTTTGTCAAGGAAGTATGTTGTAGAGGATGAGATAAGTGGTAAATTTTGGTGTTATTTAAGGAAAATATGAGAGTTACATATATATATATATATATATATATATATATATATATATATATATATATATATATATATATATATATATATATATATATATATATATATATATATATGAAGTTTCAAATCTTGAAGATGTGTCTACAGAAAGTTATGGGCTCTGCAAGTTACAAGTACAGATACAAGGAGACTAGATAGGCCTGGTGTGAAGAAGAGTGATTTTTGACTAAATTATCCATAAGATAAAGGTATGTATGTTTCAAGGTGTGTTATAAATTTTTTTTAGATCATATTTCATATTTAGTGAGTGGTATGAAGTTCTATTGGTGGTCCTTGAGGTGGTTTGAGAGAAGGCTAGTAAGCCTATATGGTGGTTATTCATGGTGTATGGAGATACAAAGATACTCAAGAGGTGTAATGGATTATAAATATTATGGGGAGTCCATATCATATTTTTATTATTTAGTTCAATCATATTTATTTATTCTTGTGTTTTCTTTCTCCATTGGTTGCATTGTTTGGTTGAAGAGAGCGTTGGCATAAAGCAAGAGGAAGTTGTCAAGGAATGAAAAGGTAAGATCAAGGTAAGGGGGAATTTGTATCATATTTATGAGGTGGTCCTTTAATATTTATGGTATTTTAGGGTCCATAGAATCAGTTGGTTCCCACTTTATCATTGTGTCAGAGGGTGAGAAAGATTTTATTGCAAAATATTTCAAGATAGAGAAGGAAGGTGAGCTATATATTTCTATATTGATGGTTATTGACATAAATGAAAAAAGGGGAATTTTTTGGAGAGTTTTCAATGATTTAATTAATGTTTATTTTTTATTATGTGATGTTATTTTATAGTCTAAGTGATAATGACAAAGTGTGCAATGCATTTCTCCTAGAATGCTTGCACTATTCTTGGTTGTTCTTAAATTTTTTCATGGTTAGATATGTTTAAGGATGAGTATGGTGGTTTTATCATGTGTAAATGGTCATATAAAAAATAAATAATGATTTTAATGCTTGTGTATATGAGTGGATTTCATCTGGTTGATCATTGTTTTCATCTAGACATTTTGGGTCTAGTGGCATAAAATTTGAGTAGACAATTTACTGGCATCACCATTATCACATGTGAATGTGTTAGGGGGAGTTGGTCATATGGTTTTTATCACATTTGTGCCTAGTTTATATTCACTAAATATAATATAATTCAAATAAGTGTGATAAAATATATTCAAGTGCAAATTTGGGCTCCTAAGTAGTTTGAAAGTGCTTTCCCATATTTAGCCAAATTTGCATGAGATAAGAAAGAGTCAAGTAAGCAATTTGGTGATAGCATATCTCGCACATGTGGATATTTCATATTAAATTGATCATGTGGGTTTTCTTAATTTTTATACTTAGTTAATTTTTATAAATTTCATGTAATGAGATGAAGCACATCAAAAGATATACATTTACAAAGTTGGCCTGCCAATATAGTTTTTGACATAGTTAGCTCTATGGAAAAATAAATCTAGGTGAGTAGATTAATGGAGTTATATCTCATACATTTGAAGGTTTCAAGATTATTTGAACACATGGTTGGATTATAATATATGTCAATATCATATGTTCTAAATTTTAGATAATACATCTAAGCAAAACAATGATTGAGGTACAAATTTGGCCTTCCAGGTAGATAGTAATGGTCCCTATACTTAGTCTATTTTGCATAATGTTAAAGACTAGGACCAAATGGAGATCCAATAGCTCAAAATAACTCATATAGATCAATATCTATGGTTAATTTAGATTCAAATATGTCAAAGTGTTCATTGGTTAAAAAATTTAAAGATCAATCTCCTTACAAAAGGATTGAAAAAGAATGTTCATTCCAAGATGTTAGGATGCAATGAGATGGTGTCAAATGTTCAATATTTAACATTGAGAAGAGATGAATATCAAGCTAATTCTAAGGATAAATTGTATGTGGTTGTTCATACTTATTGAGATTAATGGTCTGTATTAAATTCAAAAGGTCAAAGTGACATTTATCTAGCATTGTTAAAGTAAGGACAATCTCAAAGAGATTGATAGAGCTTGTGTGATCAAGATTACAATATTACACAAGATGAGGCCAAGATTTCAATGTTTAACATTTGGTAAATGGAGAAATACGAGTTAAATTTCAAACAAGATCAATGTTACATGACTGATCTAAGGTGTGAGGACATGAGATGAGGACATGGTGTTTGATGTTTAACTGTGACCATTTGATTTCAAATATTTGAATTTAACAAAGCAAAGACTAGTGTCTAATTTTTGGCCATATATTTCAATCTATGTAGAACTTACTCATGTTTTGAAAATAAAATTTGAAAATGAATCCATTACTCTTTTGAAAATATAGATTTGAAGATTTGAAAGTGTGTATAGTCAAACATATTGAGGTTCAAAGTTGACTATGTGTTCATGCATGTTTTGCAAGTGACCCAAGAAGATTATTAAACCTTGTATTGATCTTCTTTCAATGTTTCATGTTGTATTATATATTTGAGAGTTTTTGATAATTCATAAGGATGGTATGTGTGTATTATGAAGGTTTGAAAAATTATATATAGTATGAACAAAGGTTTAAAAGTTGACAATGTATTCATTCATAGTGATTATGTGACCAAAATGTTGTTTGAGCCAATTGTGCTCAAACATAAGGGTAATTTGATGGTTATTGGAAGTTAAAGAGGACCTATAGATCATGTGGCATGGGTACTTGATTTGGAAAGTGTTTCTATTTTCTTTTAGTTTGCTTAGAGAAGTGTGAAAGAGGTGAATGGGTCATTATAAGACCTAAAGGTGACTTAAGCTTGTTTGAAATAGAGTTATGCTTAATTGTGACCCATGTTAAATGCATTAAGGGTGAATGCATGTTTTATGGCTAATAAGGAAATATTTTGGTATTGATAATTCATGAATGATTTATATTTAGTGAAACCAAAGATGATGGTTTCTAGACTTCAGAGTGACTTGGATCTAGAATTTATATTGAGAGGATAGTGTTGTCGAGTGAAGGAAAGGGTAGGTGCACAATAGATTATTTTAAGTGAATAATAGTTTTAGGACTATGTGTATGACCTATGGGTCATGTTTTTGATGTTAGAATAGTGATCTTGCAGGTTTAGGATGAGAGAAGAGGTTTAGGTTGATCTAAAAGGATGTTTTAGATGCTTTGAGGGTGTAGAGTTGAAGATAAATGATGTACTTTGTATCTCCATAAAAGTGGTAGGAAATCAATATTTAGGAGATGTTGTGTTCATAATTTTTATTGTGGTAGATCAACATCTAGGGAATTGTAGCATGTTTGCAAGGTGAAACTTGCTAAAGGTTTAATTATTGTAGTAGCTCAACTAGACAAGTGTGGTGACAACTTATAATATTATAGTCTCACTAAATTAAGGGATGGTATTTCCTTGATCATTTACATCTGGTCTATATTGGTTCTTGTTATTATAGGATATTAGTCCAATTGTAGGTTCCAATGGGTTTTCTCCCCCAAGAGGTCTTCCCACATATGTCATGTGTTATGTGCTTGATATTTCATTGTTCCTCTTATTCATTTCTATAATGATGTGTATGCTTCATGAATGCTTGTGATATTTGATTAAGAGTTTTCAATATTTTAAATTGAAGTTTGATTATCTAGGCTCATTGATTTAGCGGCCCCTCTTAGTGATTGTACCTCTAATAGGAACCACTATTATTATTTGACCTATTATTAACTCTATATAAATTTGACATGTCAAACATGATAATTTTAATTTATTTTTCAACAAATACCTTGAATATTTTTCATGGTCATATGAATATATGTTTGGTATTGATCTTCGAATCAAGGTCCATAATATAATTACTTATCATGATGTTAACTTTGTGCACTAAAAGCAAAGTAAATTTCCTCACAATATTTTTTTATTATGTCATAAAAAGATCATCAATATTTTAGATTCCAAATTTATTAAACCTATAGACTATTAATAATGGAAATCCAATGTTGGTCCTACATGAAATAAAGTCATCATGGATATTCACATTTGTATTTATTTTCTTAATCTTAACTTAGCATGTCCCAAACATAATTTTCATTTACCATCAATTGGTACCTTTTTTAATTCCACCATTGGATATGAAATGTTATCTCTCATTGATGGTTTATTGGGATATAATCATCTTCATATTTATCTCAAATATCAACATAAGACCACTTTCACCATTAAGTGGGACACCTTTTGCTATGTTAAAATTCCCGTTGGTCCTCAAAATGATGGTGCCACTTATCAATGTGCAATGACCCATATATTTAATGATATCAGTCATAAAATAGTTGAAACTTATGTATATGATTTTATAACTAAATTTAAGTATCATGAAAATAATATTCACAATTTTGATATCATTTTTAATCATCTCATCAAATAAAAATTTATACTCAATCCTTATGATTGAAAATTTGGTGTCACCTCAAGAAAAATATTAGGATTCTTAATCTATTTAAATAATATTGATGTATATATTACTATAATAAAATCCAATCTTAACATTCCTATTACTCATTCCATTCCAAATAAAATAAATACCTTAGTAAACTTGAGGAAATATGATGGTTTGTTCCCCATATGGCTTATCACACACACACACACACACACACACACACACACACACACACACACACACACACACACACACATATATATATATAGTTAACTTGTTTCTAAATAAAGGTATTGATTTGGAATGGACTAATTCATGTCAAAAATATTTTGAAAACATGAAATAATAACTATTTCATCCTTGTATGCTTAAACCACATTCCAATGATCATACTCTAATCTTGTACACTTCCTCAGCCCTAATATTAGCTGGGGAAATGCATTCCCAACAAGATGAAATAGGTTTTTAATATACCATATATTATATTAGTCATGTTTTAATAGATAATGAGACATACTATAAGAAATGTGAATATGATTGTCTTTCTATTTATTCCATATCTAAAAAAATTTGGCATTCCATGCTTTATCAAACCACTTATGTCATCATCTATTTTGACCATCTTCATCATTTTTTATCTAAACCTTTCTTACTTGGTGATATAATTGGAAAATGGATGGTTATCTTGATGTTTTATTTATGCATCATTACACAAATTAAGTAATGGAAATTAATTTTTGATAATAATCACCTTCAATATACTCTTCCTAATAAAAATATCCTTTACATTTAAGGTCTTAATCAAGATATTTCCCTTAAATATTATTTTCATAATTTTATAGATGTTATCAAAGAAAATAATCTTGATGAATCAGATCCTTCAATTTCTAAACCAAAACTAAAAGTCATCATCAAATAACTAACTGAAGTTATAGTTGATTTTCATGAAGATACTTAGATAATTCATTTTGATGGAGAAAAATGTCTTAAAGGGGCTAGGATAGGATATGTCCTAGCTGATCCCCATGGAAATATCAAACCTCTCACATTATAATTAAATTCCAATGTCACTAACATTATGACTGAGTATGAGGATCTAATTTTAGGCATGTAAGTTTCCATCGATTTAGATATCCCTTACATGTTTTATGGGACACATTTATCATCAAGTTAGCGGTAACTATCAATGAAAAAGTGAAAATATTATCACATGTCATCAAATTTCCACCACTCTTTCTAAATAATATAATTCATTCACCATAAAACCTATTCCATGAGAGTAAAATGCTATAGTTGATTCACTTTATTCATCCACTTCTCTTTTTCACCCTTTTCAAGCCCTTCATGATTCAAAATTACTCATCGACATACAAAAATCACCATCTTCATTACCAACCAAAAATGGTTTAAATTATATTTAATATTTAGGTTATCACTACTCTAAAGTGGCCATGGTAGAAAAAATAAAAATATATTTATTGAACACCATACTTATCGTCCTAACACTAACTCTTATGAAAATATTACAATTTGTAAACAAGATTAAAATATGTCCTTTGATATAATATCCTACATTATCATAATGATGAAGGTACCTTACTCCATTGTGTCACTCAAGATTAAATACCTTCTCTTATTGAACAAGCACATGGAGGAATTTATGGTGCTCACTATAGTGAACAAGCTACTACCCAAAAATACATACACATGGGATACTTATGACCCAAAATTAAAAAAATATTGGAATATTCACTATGAAGTGTAATACTTGCCAACTACATAATGATATTATTCATTATCCTCATGTTGAGATTCAAACATTAAAATATCCATAGTTTTTTTTCATGTTGGGATTAGATCTCATTGGTAAATTACCTTGCTCTTAATATGGTAATGTCTTCATCAGCAAGGCCACTGAATATTTGTCTAAATGGATCAAATCTATGCCCGTTGTTAATTTCACAGTTATCACTATATATAAATTATTATTTAACAAAGTCATTTTTCATTTTCAAGTTCTCCACACCATAATTTATGATAGTAGTGGGAATTTTAAAAATAAGGATATCAAATAATTATGTGCTAAAGTTAAAATCACACATAAATTATTCACACCTTATCATCCTCAATGAAATGGAAAGTAAGAAGAAACTAATAATTTTTTTAATAAAATATTTCAAAAGACAATTTGGGATTCTTGTTTTGGCTGAAATCTCAAAATGTATCTTGCACTGTGGGATAATCACACCTACATTCATACTACTACTAGGTTAAACCTTTTTTCCTTAGTATACATCTCTAAATATATCTTACCTTTATAACCTTCCTTACACATTTATCTTCATTACATTATCCCTAATGAATAAATTCATGAAGATGGTCTCCATGATTTAGATCTTCTTGATGAGCATCATATGGGTGATTTGTAAAATAAATATAAATATAAAGTTATAATTACAAACAACATAACAAAATGGTCAATTTTAGTACCTTAAATGTTGGTGATCTAATTCTTAAATTAGATTATACCCATAAAAAATAAGGAAAGTATCAAAAAAAATCGTTGATTCTTTATTTGGTCAAAGACATTCTTGGAACTTGTACATACTAATTACAAACTAATGAAGGACACATCTTCAAAAAACTAATCAATACACAAATTTTAATGAAATATTTTACCTAATTTTTTATTTATATTTTCAATACTATTTCCATCTTACATGTCTTTCATATATTTATATATCTTATAGTGTTAACACTTGTAGGTTTTCCAAAAGCTTCCTAGTATGTAACATTACACCAATTTTAGTAGACTTAATTCCTATCATTGGTAATTTGGTCTAAAATACTTTACAAATTTTATTTAGTACACAATTTTTCATAATGAGATCATGGATAGGACCTAACTATTCCTTATAAACATTTTTATGTTATTTCATTTCATCATTCAACTTTCAAGTCTCTTTCGAGTATTTGGTTTCTTTCTTCAAAAACCTTTTAATCCTTACTTAATAAAATTTTACATGTCATTGGTTTTAATTATATGTGTTTAAGTGTAATACCTTGGATAAGTCCATACCTTCCTCATAAACTACCATTATTCACTATAAAACCCCTCCATTTTTATGCCTCTTGGATATCTTGTGAGTTGTATTGTAAAACCTCATAAAGGACCATGATTTTCTCACAAGTTTTCATTTCATAATTTTATTTTGTCTACAACCTTAGCTAAGTGTTTTCATAAAAAAATAAGGCAATGATAAATAATTGTGTCTTCATATTATTAAAGTTACTCATATTCTTTAAGCAGATTATTCTCATATCTCCATTCATATACACTATTTTTTATGATGATAATTCATACTTATCATTATACCCTGTTAAAACTACACATTTTTTGTGATTTGAGGTACCTCAATTGTTCCATGTTTATTTACATCTTATCCCATATTATATTTCACTAGGGTCACACCTTGGGCAGTTTTAAGATCACACTCTTTTATAACATATAGTTACAAGAGTATTAGACACCATGCTCTTTAATTTGTTTTTCGTCAACACCAAGTGTAGATTCTCTAACGATAATATTTTTTAACACCCATTTTTGGTCATTACGAATTTTTAGGATGAGGAATAGACAAAAACAATAAAAATTATTAGATAAATCATTAAAATAAAAAGTGGTGAACAAAAAGAAAAAAATAAAAATTCAAAATGACGCCAAAAGATGTGAACATTAGGTTTTGGTAGGTTAGTAGACTAGGATGTGAGCTCTCTCTCTCTCTCTCTCTCTCTCTCTCTCTCTCTCTCTCTCTCTCTCTCTCTCTCTCTCTCTCACACACACACACACACACACACACACACACAAGTGTCAAAGTACCCAATATTCATAGTAGACTAAAGGCTCTATAGATATTCCTAAGGAATGACAAACATGTTGTGAGAAGGTGGGTCTATTTTAATTTTATCTCATATATAGCCTCTATGGGATGATTTTTATACTTCAATCGTTAACCCAAATTTGCATGGATAGGGTGAGTTCTCTAGGGTCCTCAATTTCAAAATCCTTTTTGTCTTATGAAATTAATTTAATTATCATGTATCTAGTAAAATTATATTTTTAAGTTGGTGCCACATTCATTTCCCCCAACCACCTATTTAATTTCCCCCTTTATAGGTATATTTTTTTGAATCTTTTCCCAATTTTTATATTTCTTATTCCTCATATCTTTTAGGCATGCTCAGAATATGACTATTTTAGTTAATTTAATAATAGAATAAGAGATACCTCTTCAAACTATTGTGACATAATTTATTAATAATTACCTTATTCTTATTTGATTTTATTCTAGTTAGGTTTAGGACCTTACATTTTTATGTTTCACCATTTTATAGACTATTTCATCCCATTTATTTAATCAATTTCAATTTTTTCCCATTCCTGATTGAGTAGGGATTACAACTTATCTTTCATAAATGTTGTTTAAATTTTTGTTCTTTTTACATATTTTTTTGAGTATGTCTTGTTAATTATCTTACATTTATGCTAGTTTCATTATTTAGTTTCATATGTCCTTCATTTGATCTAAATTATTAAATTTATTACTTAGGATGCATTTTTAGGGTTTTTTTTGGTCATTTATTATCCTTGGATTTTTTTGTTACCTGATTTACCATATTTTTATTCTTTCTTCTTGATCTTTTTGTTTTTAATTTAGACTCTAACATCATAGCTTTCCATATTCCAAGTGAATCATTTAACTATGAAAGTTCACCATTTACCATGACTTTTTTATTATTTCTTGTTTTTACTCTATCCTTATATCCTTCGGGTTTGTACAATGCAGTTAATGTAACCTAAATGATAAATACTAAAAATACATTAGACACCATTCAATGATAAATTTAGTTTAAGGTATGTATATAGTACTTTCAATTATTTCCAAAAATTAGTTACTGTCATTTAAATTTATTCATTTTATGGAAATTTGTTAGCTAAGTTAGTATGTTGTTATACTCTTTCTCAAAGCAACATCCCATGTTACAATGATGTAAAATGTGCTAAAAATTGAGTGGGGCATATGTGTTGACCAAATTTGACTTTTATGTCAAATTTAGACACCCTATAGGTAAAAAACTTGGTTTTTAAGATGTTTAGAGGTATAAATATTTGTAATAAGATATATTATAGTTCATTTGATGTTATATAAATAATTTTTAGCCTTAGTCATGGTATAACAGGTTTTTTTATCATTTTGGGTCATTTAGTAGGTATTTAAGGGTCATAAATGCAAGTGGCATAGTTCCCAAGGTGACCATGTGTCCCTTTTTCCTTGAAAATATCAAAGATGTTAGGTTACCTATTAGGTATGTTAGTTACATCAGAATCTTATAGGTTGTTTAACTAAAATTCAAGAAACCAATTGAAAAAGGGAGAATTTGGCACTTGTACAACCCATGGGGAAGTGTGACACATGGGATAAGATAATGGAAGGCCTATTAATATTTAAAAAAATTCATCTCAATTTTTTATTTACTCTGGAAGTTCCATTTTTAATCCAAAACCATTCTACTCTATCTTTACAATTTTAGACATAGAAGTAACCATCAGTTTTGTACTTGCTACACACAATTGAATATGTTTAAAAAAAATTACTTTTGGAATATGATAATAAACTTAGATAACTTAATTCAAATAATAAGAGTGACATTATTTATCATTTTTTCTTTATGAACCATCCTCTTAAAGTTGACTATACCTTTTTGCTAGTTACTTCATGCACCCTATAAGTTTTTCTCTATTTTGGTCAAATCTGTATGAGCCAATTGGTGATGTTGACTCCAAAATATGTTATATTGATACTTATTTTAACATTTCATGGTGTCTGGGTGGGCAAGTTGTCTCATATTGAAAAGAAAGTGCCATTATGTGTAGTCTCAATCAAAGTTCTTATTTGTAGAATGTTGGTTTCTTTTATTGGTCTCATGTATTTGGAATATGTTATCTCAAAAGTATCAATGTCATATATTTCACCTCTTTCCATGTTTGGTTTCACCATATCACATTTTAGAGCAACTTTCAATCTTGTCATTCCTCATTGTCAATTTTTCACTCTTTCCTACTTGTAGTCACCTATATAAGCTAGTTTATCTTATTAATGGAGTTATAATCAAGGTGTGTTAGTTATAAAACTCATAAATATATGAGTATATTCCACTCGTTTCCTAGTAAAAGTACAAGTTTGGTGAAAATCTCATTCATCATGCTAAACTAGTCATTAGGTACCCTGCCTGCTCTCTTACAACATGTTCTCAAGAGGTTTCATGTTGAAAAAGATGTTTTGGAACTATTTTCAAGATCAACTTGGTGAAAATAATGTATTAGAGAGGTTAATAATGATTTTTATCTACAAATGAGGCCTTTTATCCACTTTGTTCCTCTATTCCACACTCACTTTCTACATACAACCCAATACACACCTAAAGGAACCATTGTTGGCATCATGCTGATAGGTGGGAAGCTTGGGTTACAACCTTTTAAGATTTATAGTGTGCATTTGAATTATTGATTAATGAATATAAGGTGTTCACAAATATAAGTACCTTGTATATTTTTCAATCCACTTCACTACCTATGGTAAGAAGGCCCATCTATAGATGTATCATATAATTTTGACAATTCTTGTATGGAGATTTGAAACATGAAAAGATCATTATTTTGTATGGTAATAGGTGACTTGAAAATTATAGAAATTATTGGAGTTTTTTATTGACAAATATAAAGGTAAACAATTTTCAAAGGGTAAATGACTAAGTTTTGAGACTAAATCCCAAAATGATAAAATAAAGCTCTAGGGGTTTTTTTGGATATATTATAGCATGATTACAAAGTGTTCCAAAACATCTAGATTGCTAAAAATTATTGAATATAGTATGGAAAAGATATATTCCAAGGATGAAGACAAAAGGAGTGATGGAAGGTGGGATTTAAAAGCCTCAATGTGGCCCTTAAAAACACTAAAATCCTACACTAATATATACAAGTTTGAAAGCTTGAATGGCATTTGACATCCTAGGAGCAAATAAGACAATACCTCATGACTAGTATGGTTCAATATGATAAGACAATAAATGTACTTCATGTTTCATGAAAGGATTTTGATAATTACTAACCTCTTAAAACCTTATGTACACCTATAGGGTTGAAATAAGCAAATTTCTCAATAATGGAAGGGAAGACTCAATTTATGAATCCAAAGGGAATATAAGGTAAATCCAATATATGAGAAGTTACCAGGTGATTATCATGATTAATGGAGAGTCTCATCACACCATGACCAAGCTCAGTTGAAGTTCACACACACCTACAAGAATCAAAGGTAGGTTGTCTTAGTCATTTAAAGAAAACTAGGTTTATAGCCTTCAAAGTTTATATGAAGGCCACATGTAGTGTGAATATAAATTAATATTTTGTGTTCAAATATATGAGGGTCATAGTCACATTATAAAGGATTATAATGACCCCCATGAGCTCTAAACAATGTAAAATAAGTTTAACAGACCTATTAAAACCATGTATACACCTACAATAGGGTGTAGTCTTGGTGAAGGTAAGGTAAGAGGTGAGGATGCTTAAGAGAATGTTTGTGAGAAATTTGAAAATGTTTCATGATATGTCAAAATATGTTTTCAAAATCCCAAGACTCTTCCAAGCTGAGCATATACTTTCCATACTTGGCCAAAAGTAGCAGTCCATATTGTGAGCTAGGAAACCATGTTACTCAATAGGAAAATATGAGGAATCCAAGGAATAAAGGTATTTTGGATGAATTAAAATATTTTTTAAGGATTATTTATAGGTAATTAACATTTTGGATAGACCTAAACATCTTGAAATTATCATTGGAGGGTAACCTTTGAGGAAGGAAGCAGGAAACATAGTCAGGTTGGCCATATAGTCTTGAGAATCCAAGGATGTGAGAGGGTCTATAGAAAGGTAGATTATTGAATGGGTTTTAAACATATAAAAAATTATTTTTAAACATAAAAGGTACTATAAATAATATAAATTAATCAAATTAATCACCCAAATGATGCACAATGTAATCCATATGCCATTTCTACACACAGTCAATGCATTAAACATTTGCCTTGGGGTTTTAGATGTTTGAAGGTGATAGAGAGGTCATTTTGACCTAAATTTTTGTGAAAGGGGTAATAATGACCCAAGTAAAACCATCATGTAATTGTATTTCTTTGAAAATTATGGCACATATTCTCTACTTTTTCTCAAAGGTAGGCCACTTTCAAGCTTGCACAAAGGTACAAAAGGGAGAAATGTGACCTAAATGGGTGTGATGTGCCTTTTAAACATCATGTGATTATTTGGGATGATTTAGTAACCTTTATTGATCTGTAAAAACATTAATTTGGCCCATTTTTTATGATAAAACACTAGAAAGTGTTGTTGGACAACCATATGTAGTCAAATCCTAGGGGTCTCAACTAGGCCTAATTAGTTAAAAAGAAGAGATGAGAAAGAGTACTTGGAAAGATTTAGGGTGACTTGAGAGGTTTAAAAATATATATGGAATCATTAATAGAATCCAAAAAATGGGATAAACCTTATAGGAAGGTTTAGATCTTGAAACTTGTAGACAAGCATGTTAGGCAAGGTTCAAGCCTAAGGCCAATTGGGGGTCCAACTTCATTTCTAGCTCTTGATGAGATATCTAAATGATTTATACATGTTAGGTAGATGTAATTAGACATATTAAGATTTTTGTATTAAAATAGACTTGTGGGAAAGCTAATTTTAAGTCTGAGATAGTCTAAGTATGTAAGAAAGGTAGAAACATGCTTGATGGTGTGGTCTCAAGTACTCATATACTTTTTTAGACTATGCATGGACACTAGAGAAGTTTGGAGGGGTTATTATGGTTTCATATAATAATTTTGGTCATATTTATTATCAGTTCTAATGCCAAAGCTTTATGAATAAATATTAAGACTAAAAACTACCTAAAATTATACTAAACCCTTAGTCAAGACCTGATGGAGAAAACAAGATTTGAGATGTATCCAAATGATATATTTTTACCATGAAAGTGATTTAAAATTGTAAAGGACTCATTCATACTCCCTCCCATACTTTTTATTTATATGAAATTATATAGACAGGGTGCAAAATAGGGTATTTTTGACCATTTTATGTGTTTTTTAGGTTCTATACTAGGTATGAAGATGAAATAAAGTTTGAGAGGAAGAATATTAATTTTAATAACTCCCTATGATAATTTAATTCATGTATATTTAACATATTAGATGGCTTATCTCAGCCAGCTAAAACTAGTATAGTGAACATAAGGGTGAGAAGTGTGAAAACCTTAAGTGGATGTCCTTTCAAGGTATACCTAAGTAGTATAAGTCCATGGAGGGTATTTAAAAATGTAATCCACTCACTCCCACGTATTTTAATGGAAAATTGACGCTAATTTTGAGTTCAAGTGTGAGGGGTGATAGAAAAGAGGATTTTTTAAGAGTATAAGTAGTGATGGCTTCCTTTTAGGAGTTTCTAGATGTGTAAGACTACACCCAATTCATGTAGAGTTATGTATGAAAGAATTTACTCTCATTAAAATCATTATAATTTTGTCTATTCAGTTTTTGGATGTTCAAATAGGTCGAAATCATGAAGGTAGTTTTTTGAGACAAAATGAGGAGTTTCATACCACTTTTCATAAGTTTCATGACTTGTATGGACATCTAGTCCTCCTAACATTTTAAGGTTAATTTTACATATATTTATAATGTAAATTTAACCTATTTTATTATATTTATAGGTTTCCAAGTGACCTTTGGACTTTTGTTGTGTTGCTTCCCTTCCAAATGCTATAAATATTGACCTTTTTGCCCTTTTAAGTTGCCTCTGTTGGTTGATGGTGAAACCTTGGCCAATTTTTTACTTGAATTTATCTTGAAGAGATAAAACAATTGAATTTGAATACTTACATGTTATAAAATTAAGTCTTGTTACAAACTTGTTGGTCTTGTCTAGTAGAAGATGATCTTTTCTAGCATGTTATCCTTGATTGTTCACCAAGTTTGCAAAAGAGTAATTGTTATAGGTATTTTTTAGTGTTATATTTTAATTATATGAGTGATTTATAAGTGGTTAATTAATATATTATCTCAATTATTCATTCATTACCCTCCTAAGTATCAAAATACCTTTTGGACCTAGCATATGAAAAATTGATGTAACAATATGTCTTGTGTTGTGAGTTCTATGTGAAGAAAACTTTGTTTTGCTCTAAGTAGTATAATTTATATCATTAGGAGGAAATTAAATATTGGTTCATCACCTTTTATTTTTTTAGTTTGTCTTCTTAACCCTTTTCATACTGAAGTTGATAAATAATAGTGTTTTAAAGAGTGCATCAAGGTAACCTCTTTTAGAGATTCATCTCACCAAATTGTTACCCAAAACAAGAGAGATGTTTCCATTTTTGCACTTGGATGAGGAGAGATAGGAATATCATCAATGGGTTAAAATAAAAGTGAAAAAAAAAAATTATACATAAAATATTTTGAAATTTTATCATTTAACAATGTTTTCTCTCTTGTAGGAACCTATTGATTTTCAATTTCTCTCAGTGTATGCCTTAGAGTGTGCACCGGGAAAGGGATGAATAGATCATTCACACTTAAAAATATTTTTGATTATATATATCATATGTAAATCTATTATAGACAATATTTAAAAATTATATAACACCTTAGTCTTGTACATTTTGAAAATATATACCTTGGCTCTTTCTCTCAATTTTAAACTTTCCACTACTTAAAGGCTCATATTGATTATCTCTCTATGATAATTTATTATATATTAGTTTGACCAATGTTATTATTATGACTCAGACCTTATATCATATTAAAAATTCTATTAAATTTCTTATCTTATATCTCTATAAGTTTTGGACTTGTACCCACTTTCCTACTTCCTATTTTATTATTTTTCATAATAATGGAGTTTTGTTCCTAATTAATAAATAGGTCTAGAGTAAAGTAAATCAGTAAATAATGTGAAACAATTAACCCACTAATTTATGTAAACAAATTTTATTTTTTTATTTTCTAAAAATAATAATAAATAAGATAAAATTTGACTTATCTTATTCTAAGTTGTTTGGTCTTAGAATGTAGGTATAAGACTAGGATAGTGTCAAAAATAGGTTCCTAAACTTCACTTTATGATTGGATAGTATCACCAAAAGTAGGACACCCTATTGTTTGGTGGTATAGTAATTATCTAGTGTTGTTGTCTAATAAATTTGAGTTTTCATCTATGTTACCTTGTTAGTGAAATATTGAAGCCCAAAAGTCTACAGAGCTCATGATGTGCTTGTTTTAATCTTCAAATCCCTATGAGCTCTTTGTGTTTGAACATGAATGGTAAATTTGGAAAGAGAGAAAAGGGATCAATGTGTAAAATATAAACTATACATACTTCACACCTCATGTGTGGGAAAGATGCCTACATATTAATACTTTTTGGAGGGATCAACCGAATGTAGTTCTCCCATTGAAGTGCTTGGTGTAATTGTGTATGAAGATGTAACTAGATGTGAAACTAGGTGTACTTTAGATGGTTAAGAATTGGTGAAAGGGTTTGAATAATCTTAGAATAATATTGGAAGGTTATATTTAGAGAATAAGGAAAATTTCTTGATTGTACTTGCTTGTATTCTTGTTTCTCTCTTGTAAATGAGTGTCAACCCTTCTAAATGGACTTTGAGTGGCCTTTTATAGGGAAATTAATGATCATGGGTTAAATGAATTAAAATTAGGCTAACATGAATTAATATAAGGATTCTATAAAGTATGACCATTTGAACCAAATTTACACTTGGACAACAACACCATAAATATGACACCCTCAGTTTTAGTGCTCCTATCAAAGTTGGGCACTATTTTCCAAAGGGAATGAGACCTAGGGGGATGGATTTAGTCCTAAAATATATACTTGGTTTTATAAAGGTTAAGTATGAAAGGTTGTATATGATCAATAATCATTTAAATAAAAACATATGAGGGTTATGCAAGCAAGTAGGAGGACCTATGGATTGGGTGTCACTAACCATACTAAAGTAACAAAATTTCATATTTTATATGACTACATTTACCCTTTTTATTATAGTGATGTATCAAAGAGAAATACTAGGGTAAAGGGAAAATAAAAAGTGTACCTCAACTTATCTACAAAGTTGAAGCCCCTGAAGCTTGTGTGATGTTGATTAATGATAGATAGTACATAAAGAGCACATTATATAAGTGTAAATATGTGAAATGAAAAAAAGAGTATATCAATTCTGATTATATGTGATATAAAACAAGAGCATACAAAATATGATTAAGAGAAAAAGGAAGATAAAGGAATAAATACACCTCCCCAGGAAAATGAATTAATACATAACTTGTGATCATGAGTAAGGATAAGTAATGTTAAATTGTGTTGGATGATGTTATACCAGAAGTTATATTATGAATGGAGCTGAGTGCTCAATTCCCTAAAAAGTGGCTCAAGAATAAAACGGTTGTCCCTTTGGCTCCATCATCACCTACTAAGTGAATCTATATGACCATGCATGTGATAATTAATGTTTGGACTATGTGTTCAATCCCTCTAAATAGGTGGTTCAAAAACATAAAGGCTAGCTAGTATTTTGGCACCATCATTTCCCCATGAAGTGAAGCTATGAAGTGATATCATTATAGAATATATGTCATATGAGATGGCTCATGGAACCCATGGATACTCTAAAAATATGACAATGAGGCATGGATAGTTGAATGTATGCTATAAACTAGGCTACTCTTGGCCATTTTCAAAGATGAAGGTTAGGCTTATATGAAATCCACTATAAAACTGATGTAATATGCTTATATGAAATCCAACTCAGGAACTTGGGTACTTATGAAGTTAAACTTGTATGAAATTTTAACTTAAGAGTGATGCCAACCACCTATAGATGGAGTAAGGTATGCAACTACTAAGAATCCTTGGGTAATAAAATAAACTCAAAAACAAAAGAGAAAAATATGCCATGCACATTACCCCCAATCACTGGTGTCTAGAACATGGATTATGATTTAGAAGTTATGCCAATGACCTAATCTAAAATTTGAAGTGAGAGCCATCATGCTATGCATGATACCCCTTATATCTAGATTCACTAAGAAAACTATATTAAAACCACTAATTTTGATTTATTTGAATGTGCAAAAATTGTAGCCGAGCTAAACTTTCTTCCTATTATTGGAAAACCTAGGTGTTTTTCTATTTATACAAGAGTGCCAAAATGAAGATACCCTTATGTTTGACATTGCTGTCCATTTTTGGAAATATTGCCCTATGCTAAAATTGGTCATTGATATGGAATTGTCATTATTTTTATATTATTTTGTTACTGGTTTAAACTCTAGATTCTAAACTAGGTTATCAGAGTGCTATTGCTTTGACTTATAAGAGATTTGATCTCTATGACAAAACCCTTATTTGTTTCCCCCTCTTCTAAGGTTAGGAATTATTAAACATGAAGTGACTACCCTCAGAGGAAAAAAATCTTTCAAGTGTGTTATTACATAGATACATGATATGACAATGATGTTTAACACTATATCTCTATATATAACAATGTCTTTATTGATAAATTTGTAAGATCGACAAGTGTAGTCCTAGATACATATAACAATGTAAAAGTATGTGTAATGTATTGAATTAAAACTAAAAATGTTATATGTTATATGTTAGTTATCAAGGAGGGATGGAGAATGATGTCCATCATGGCATCCAAAAAAGCAAGGTAAATGCATGATATGGATCATGACATTAAAAAAAAGGACATGCAATCAAGAAACAAGCATAGAAAGAAAGAAGCAAGAAGAAATAAGCATAAAAGGTTATCCAAGGGGGCATATAAACAAGGGACATGGGCGCATGTCACTCAAATTAGAAAGCAAGCATATAAAGCATGTTCAAATGACACATACACATATAATTTAAAATAAGCAAAGATTTGCACGAGGGCCATAGGCACATAGGAGAGTAAAAATAAGGGAAATTGGAGAATGTTCAAAGGTACACACACAAATAAAAGCAAAGGACATTGGTAGATGTCCTAAGGCATACATAAGAAATAAAATTAGAACTAGAAATGTTATCTCATATAGCTACATAAAGCAAAAAAATAAATCATGTAAGAACTAGAAAGGTACAATCACATCTAACTAATCAAAGAAAGAGTGAAATTATGCAAGACACATTTAGTACAAGACTAGGTGTATTCTAAGATATACATAAGTGCTAGATATTAGTGAAATGTTGATATAGTAATCTATGTAATCTAGTAAGTAATGTTTATCAGTATGATAACTTAGACTGTGTAGTGTAGGATTGACATAACCTAGATGGTGTTGTCATGTAGAAGATTCACCTAGTGGGTATGTATATTGATGTGTGTCTCAAATGTAGAAGTAGAAATTCCCCCTTAATGGGTAGAGTGAACAAATCAAGTAACTAGATGTCATTGTGCACACTCAAACAAGATCAAGTAAAACATGGTAATGTCAATATTTAATAAATAATAACATGAAATAGTAAATGTAAGTCCTAGCATGATAGTAGTAATGTAATGATAGTAGTAATGCATGATAATGGATGATGCATAAAATCAAAATGTTTTTGGTAGTTTTTAATTATTTGAATGTTTTTATATTTTGAAATTTTGTGAATGTTTTTGTATTTTTTGGAAATATTTAAAATATGCACAATCAAGCAAGAGAGATTATGTACAATCAATGCTAAAAAGAAACTATGTACAAGCATGTAGGTAAAGTAATATGTACATGATAATATAAAAGACTAAGATGGTGGGGGGAAGGGATCCAAGGATGGATCTTGCTATGTATGGAAATGGAGGAAAGGATCATGACCATCTGTTTCTATCAATTTTTTGTTTTTCTTATTTTTTTTAAAAGAAAGAAACTAAGAATAATGTGTGTATAGAAACCTATTGAATGTGCATGCATTGGATCCAAGTGATTATGGAATTCTCATATTTGGCTTGGGAAGATGACTTGAAAATAATAAAACACTAAAATAAACTTGTTTTTTAGACAAGTAGATGGGTGTATTGTCTAGTAGGAGTTAGATCCTATAAGCAAAAGCTTTCTAGGAGGCTGTCAGTCCACCTTCTTCAAAACACTTAAGTTGGAATGATAAAAAAAAGTATATTTTGCATAAAAACAATAAATAAATGATACTAAAATATCAAATAACTAAATATGATACAATAAAGTTAAATGCTTTGCAAAAGATAACTAAATGAATGCAATAGTTTAATTACTACTAATACTAAAAACGGATAAAGGTTATGGTTTCAATTTGGTAAAGTGGTGGGGGTCAAATGGATTGTTTTGTTGGTTTAGGTAGATGGTCAATTATATAAGTATACAAAGCGATGGATAGATAAATGAGGCAAATAAGTAAATATGATAAAGGAAAAAGAAAGGTAAATATGGAAAAGAGGAAAAAGAGGTAAATGAGGTAAAAAGGTGAATGGGATAAAGGGGATAGATGAAATGGAAATAGCCAAATGGATTAAATAGGGTGAATGGAATAAATAATAATGGGTTAAGGGCTCAAGAGTATGGAGGTTAAGAAAAAAAAGGATAAAGGGAAATAAAGAAAGAACTAAAATTACAAAATAAAGTAAATTACCTTAATGTTGTTGAAGTGGCTTAAAGATGATGATGGTTGAATGTTGACAAAGCTTGAAGCAATTTTGGTAGAGATTATTTGATTTTATATTTAATCCTCCAAGATGGTGATGACCTCCTCCAAGAACCTGAAACAAGATGTTAAAAACCAAATACTAACTTCCAACATAACCTTTGGTAAAGGAGAGGGGGTGTATTTATAACATTTGATGTTGGGAAACATGCCAAAAGAGTGGGATAGTGAAGCAATTCAAATTTTTTAAAGTGTTACATGATTTATTCAAGGTGAGTTTGGTGGTTGTTCCCATCTAGGTTGTAAAATCTCCCTCTTTGCACATGAATCCATGTTTGAATAGAAATCATGCACATGGGTTTGAATGAGACCAAAGATTTTTTACCACCCTTATTTTCCTTCATTCAAGAACTTATAGAGGTGGCACACAAAATGTGGTGAAATTTTGCATGTATGGGATTAAAATTCCAGGGTGAGGTTGG
Organism: Torreya grandis; assembly: GCA_037957365.1. NCBI lineage: Eukaryota > Viridiplantae > Streptophyta > Pinopsida > Cupressales > Taxaceae > Torreya > Torreya grandis. The sequence goes on along the minus strand of JARHVA010003751.1, from coordinate 1,002,437 downwards.
TGGTTACTCCCATGTGGGTTAAAAAGTCTCCCATTTAGGTTGGTGAGCCTCCATTTGGGTTAAAAAGTCAAAAATTGGTGACCTTTGTCTTTTTGAAAGTCTTAAAGGGGTAAGTATCTATTTGAAAGTCTAATTTCATGTGGGAAGATAAATTAAATGTTTAATAATGACCCCTTAAGGGAAAATTTTAAACATTTCAAGAAAGGGCCTTATGATGCTTGAATGAGGTCATTAAGCACTTTGGGAAGGGTCACAAGTGGGGTATGTTATCCCACATAAAGCCACATCAGTTCTAAGCCACATCACTTGCCATATCTATTGAGGTGTGGAGCTAAAAGCTTCACCAATGAGCAAATTACAAGGTTGCTGGTTTTACACAGTCACCGATGTCAGTCATGGATCGACTGAAGGCTACTGGCATCGATTATGGATTGGCTGACGTCGGTCATACGCAGGCTAACAGGGCCTGACGTCAGTAACCTATGCGTCCAGGAAGTCTATTTTCATGTGAGAATGGATTGTTTGCATGATAAGTTAAATTGTTGGTTATAAGTCCACGTTTCTATTTTTGGCAAGACTATTTTGAACCTTTGATTAGGAGGTGTATCTAATGGTTGAGAATGCATAGCTCATGATCCCTAATTCTTTATAATAGGGATATATCTTCATAGCTTGTATGATGCAGAAATCAATTCAAGTAGCTGAATTGTGTTTGTAATTATGAGAGAGAACTCTTGAGGGAAAGAGATCTGTACATTTGAGAGGTGTGGAAGAAAGAGAGATTTCTTCATTGTATTTCCTTTTGGAAGAGTTTAATACAAGTTTTCATTATTTATTGTATCTCATGTTCTTTGCTAATTTTTTATTCTAGTTATTTATAATTCTAGTTTAATTCTGTGTTTAGTTGCTTACACAAAAGTAATCAATTGTTCTTGTTAAGATCCTAACAAGTGGTATCAGAGCCCAGGTTCACTAACAGGTGGTTCAGATCTGTTTAGTGTGTTTGGATTACAGGTCACTCACAGGGGTTTCTATTTGAGTGGGAGTAAAGCAATGGGAGAAGAATGTAAACTAAGAATGGAGAAGTTTAATATCAAGAATTATCAATTATGGAGTATGCAAATAAAAGATTATCTATATCAAAAAGATCTATACTTATCATTGGGTGGGGTTGATAGAAAGCCCATAGATATGGAAGATGAAGAATGGAATGTTCTTGATAGAAAGGCTCTTGGATCTATAAGATTGAGTCTGGCATCTTTTGTGATTTCTAATTTATCACAGGCAAAGACAACGGTAGAGCTAATGGATACTTTATCAAATTTATATGAAAAGCCCTCAACTTCAAATAAGGTATATCTTATGAAGCAATTATTTAATTTGCAAATGCAAGAAGGTGGATATGTATCTAATCATCCTAATGATTTCCATGGAATTGTAAATCAATTAAATTCAATCAAAATAGTTTTTGATGATGAAATTAAGGCTCTTTTAATCTTATGCTCTTTACCAAAAAGTTGGCATAGCTTGGTAATGGCAGTTAGCAATACTGCATCTGCTATAAATATCTTGAAAGTAGATGATGTTGTTAGTGTAATATTGAATGAAGAAACTCGCAGGAAAAGCACAGGGGAAACATCATGTAATGCTTTAAGTATTAAAAGTAGGGGAAGGCAAAGAGAGAAGAGAAAGCAAGGGAGATAAAGGTCTAAGTCAAAGATGAGCAATAGATCCAAATCTAGAAATGCAAAAAGAAAGATAACCTGCTAGAATTGTGGAAAGAGAGGACATGCAAAGAAAGATTGCTAGTTGAAGGTTAATGAAGAGAATCAGCATGAAGGTAATGAAGAAGCAAAAGTTACAGGTATTGTTGCACAAGATGCTCTTTCACTTTCTTTGCATAATAAAATAGAATCTTGGGTTTTAGATTCTAGGGCCTCTTTCCATGCTACCCCAAATAGAGAATTTTTCAATGATTATGTCAAGGGAGATTTTGGAAAAGTTTATTTAGGGGATGATGGGCCTTGTAAAATTGTTGGCAAAGTAAAAGTGTAGCTGAAATTGTAGAATGGCAACACACGAGTGTTGAAGGATGTCATGCATGTCCCAGCCCTGAAGTGGAACCTGATTTCTGTAGGAAAGTTGGGTGATGAGGGTTTCACAGTAACTCTCACAGCTGAATCTTGGAAGGTTACCAAGGGAGCATTTGTATTAGTCAGAGGTAAGAGAGTAGGTACTCTCTATTTATGTAATTGTATTACTGATTATTCTCCTTTTGTATTGTCTACTTCAGATGTGGATGCAAAGTTATGGCACTGTAGGCTCAGCCACATGAGTGACAAGGGAATGAAATTTCTTAAGTTAAAAGGTAAGCTTTCAGATTTGAAAAGCATAGATCTAGATTTCTATGAGCATTGTGTTTTTTGGAAAATAGAAGAGAGTAAGATTTATCAAAACTGGGTCAACAAAGAGGAAGCACGAGTTCGAGCTTGTTCACACAGACGTGTGGGGACCAACTCAGGTAGCTTCTATTGGAGGATCAAAATATTATGTTACTTTCATTGATGATGTTACAAGAAAGGTATGGGTCTATTGCATAAAGAAGAAATCTGATGTTTTTGACACATTTAGGAATTGGAAAGCTTTGGTTGAGAATGAAATAGGTTTAAGATTAAAGTGCCTTAGATCTAACAATGGTGGTGAGTACTGTAGCAATAAGTTTAGAAGTTACTATTCTATGTATGGAATACATAGGGAAAGGATGGTTCCAAAGACACCTGAGCAAAATGGAGTTGCTAAAAGGATGAACATAACAATATTGGAGCATGCACAAAGTATGAGGTTGCATGCTGGTTTGCCCTTACAGTTTTGGGCAGAAGCTATAGACACTATAGTTTACCTAATTAACAAAGGACCCTCTACTGCTCTAGATGGTGGAATTCTAGAAGAGGCTTGGATGGGTAAAAAGGTAGATCTTTCATTTCTCAGAGTTTTTGGTTCTAAAGCTTTTGTGCACGTTGATAAAGAAAATAGAAAGAAGCTAGATGCTAAGTCTATGAGGTGCACTTTTATTGGTTATGGCTCTGAAGATTTTGGATTTTAGTTGTGGAATCTAGGAACTAACAAAATAATTAGAAGCCATGATGTTCTTTTCAATGAGAAGGTGATGTACAGTGATCAGCTCAAGAAGCTAAAGAATTTTGAGTAGGGCAATGGAGATTTAGATGATATTGTGATCCAAAATGAGCTCACAAGAAATCACTTCCAAAAAAACATAGACACCAACGTCGGTCAGGCAGGAACTGACGTCAGTCAGATAGGTCAGATAGTAACTGATGTCAATCAGATAGAGACCGATGTCGGTCATACAGGAATCGACATTGGTTAGGTACAAGCCTAAAGATGATTGAGATCGGTCACTGATAGAGAATTTGGGTAGATAACAAGCAATGAATGAGTCTCAAATGCCCATAAGGAGGTCAAAAATGGTCAGTAAACCTCTAATTCGATATTCCCCTTCATTATTCTACTTATTGCTCACTGATAGTGGAGAACCAAAGAGTTTTGATGAAGTAATGCAGGTAGAAACCCAGAAATAGTGGGAGCTTGGTATGAATGAGGAGATTGATTCCTTGAAAGAGAACCAAACCTGGGATTTGGTTGAGTTGCTAGCGGGAAAGAGAGCACTAAAAAACAAATGGGTTTACAAGTTAAAGGAAGGTGAAAATGGATAGATGAGACATAAGGCCAGGTTGGTAGTAAAAGGATTTGCATAGAAACTAGGTATTGATTTTGGTGAAATTTTTTCTCCTATAGTAAAAATGACTTCTATTTGGACTATATTATCTTTAGTTATTATTGAGGATTTACATCTTTAGTAGCTTGATATTAAGACATCATTTCTTCATGGAGATTTGGATGAAGAAATATACATGGATCAGCCGGAAGGTTTTGAGGTCAAAGGTAAGGAGAAGCTTGTGTGCAGGTTAAAGAAAAGCTTATATGGTCTTAAGCAAGCTCTTAGACAATGGTATTTGAAATTTGACAGGTTTATGACTGAGCATGGCTAGAGTAGATGTCAATCTAACCATTGTGTGTATTTTAAGAGATTGGATAATGGTAGATATATTATCCTGTTGCTTAATGTAGATGATATGCTAGTTGCAGGTTCACACATGCAAGATATTTCTGAGCTTAAGGAAAAATTAGCACATACATATGCCATGAAGGATTTGGGAGTAGCAAAGAAAATGCTTGGCATGAGTATTAAGAGAGACAGGAAAAATCATAGGTTGATTTTGTATCAAGAGTATTATGTGAACAAGGTGTTGGAGAGGTTCAATATGCAGGATGCAAAACCAATGAGTACACCTATGGCTAGACACTTCAAGTTGAGCAAATAACAGTGTCCTAATTCACATGATGAGGTAGAGTACATGAGTAGAGTTCCATATGCTTCTGCAGTTGGGAGCTTAATGTATGCAATGGTATGTACTAGACCTGATATTGCCCAAGCAGTGGGAGTTGTCAGTAAGTTCATGGCCAATCTAGGGAAAGAACACTAAAAAATAGTTCAGTGGATTCTCAGATATCTGAGAGGGACCAGCAGTAGGCATTTATGCTATGGAGGGTCAAACACTTCTCTACATGGATATATAGATGTAGATATGGTAGGTGACTTAGATGGTAGGAGAAGCACCACAAGATATGTTTTCACTATTGGTGGAATGGCAGTTAGCTAGATTTCAAAGTTGGAGAAGGTTGTTGCCTTGTCTACTATAGAGGCAGAATACATTATAGTCATAGAGGCTAAAAAGGAGATGATATGGATGACACGATTCATGGAAGAGTTGGGAAAGGAGCAAGAGAGTTGCAAATTATACAGTGATAGTCAGAGTGCAATTCATTTAGCAAAGAATTCAGCATTTCATTTAAGAACCAAACATATAAAGCTTAGGTACCACTTCATTAGACACGTATTGGAGGATGGTGAGCTAAAGCTGGAAAAGATCCATACAGATAAGAACCCTAATGATATGTTAACAAAGTTGGTAACAAAGGAGAAGTTAAATCTTCATTCAACTTTTGTTGGTCTTCAAGATTGAGCTTGAAGATGGAGAAGCTAGAAGATGTTGTTGTACAGGTACAAGTGCAATTGTTTATCTCCAAGTGGGAGATTGTTTAGCTGTGGAGCTAAAACCTTCACCAATGAGCAAATTTCAAGGTTGTTGGTTTTACACAATCACCAATGTCGGTCATGGATCGACTGAAGGCTGTTGATGTCGATTATGGATCAGCTGACATCGGTCATATGCAGGCTAACAGGGACCAACGTCAGTAACCTGTGCATCCATAAAGTCTATTTTCATGTGAGAATGGATTGTTTGCATAATAAGTTGAACTATTGGTTGTAAGTCCACGTTTCTATTTTTGGCAGAACTATTTTGAACCTTTAATTAGGAGGTGTATTTAATGGTTGATAATGCATAGCTCATGATCCCTAATTCTTTATAATAGGGATAGATCTCCATAGCTTGTATGATGTAGAAATCTGAATTGTGTTTGTAATTGTGAGAGAGAACTCTTGAGGGAAAGAGATCTGTACATCTGAGAGGTGTGGAAGAAAGAGATATTTCTTCATTGTATTTCCTTATAGAAGAGTTTAATACAAGTTTTCATTGTTTCTTATATCTCATGTTCTTTGCTAATTTTTGATTCTAGTTACTTATAATTCTGGTTTAATTCCGTGTTTAGTTGCTTGCACAAAAGTAATCAATTGTTCTTGTTAAGATCCTGACAATATCACCTCCAAATCACCTCCCATGTCGCTTCACATGTCACATGCCATGTCACTTACCATGTCACTTACCATGTCATCATGAATAGTGATAGTGTGTTCCAAAGTGAATAGTGATAGTGAATAGTAATTTCAAATGATGATTTTGAATGATATTTGTGACTAGGATAATAGTGATTGAAGTTGGGTTAAGGGGGGTTTTGGGATATTTTAAGAAGTTTTAGGGGATCTCAAGGCATTTAGTCATCAAAAAATATAAATGTGTAGTTTTATAGTGTCTACACCATCATCAAATGCCTCAAGATCGTCATCATAAGTATCATCATATGTTATAAATATTGTGTTTATGGTGGCATCATGCTGAAGGAAAAATAAAGGTTTCTCTAGTGGTGGAGATGCAAACATTTCTCTAGGATGTTTATTCCTTCTAGTAGATGACTTCAATGGAAGTGGTAGAGTCGGGGATATTGGTGGTGCTATAATCTAAATGATGCCTCGATCCTGTAGTTTATCCAATATCTATTGTAAATTCATACATGAGTTTGTATCATGTCTTGTAATCTTTTGAAAAGTAAAAAATGGATGACCATCTTGATGTGATAATCTACTGATAGATTTGTGTTGTATTGTAAGTAATGTGATCAATCCATGATAAAGTAATATCTATAACATAAATTGTGGTTGATGTTATGTGCTACCTACCTGAATCTAAATAATTGGCTTTATATCCATTGAGTTAACCATGTGAATTATATGTGTAAAGTGGTTTGAATATGGCCACGAGTGTAGAGTATATGTTAAGAGTGTAGTGTGAGATGCTAAATGTGTTAGAAGATGTGGTATGAGAGCTTTAGAGTCATCTCGGTACTCTCCTAGTCCAACTAATGTAAATTTCAATCCACACAAATAGTCATCTATGAGTGTGGGTGTTGCATCATCATATAAAGAAGCTTATGAATATGTATCAACATCATGTACATATGGTAACTCAGAATTTACCATAATTAGTAACTTTGATATAAGAGTTTCATCATCTATAGTAGTAAAAGATGGTGTTACTACAAAGGTATTTGTAAATGGCAGAGTAACTTTGGAATCAAATATAACTATTAGTAATACTACAGGTGATGGTGGATGTGTAGTAGGTGTCAAAACTATGATTGATGAAGTAACTAGAATGTTTAATGTTGTTGTGACTAGAAATATATTTGGTATTAATGATGCAACTACAAGTGGAGTAGTGTGATAAGTGTTAGTCTTTCCAAACTCATATGTATGTATTTGATCAGGACAAATGCTATGAGGTGGTGGTTGTAGTGCGAGATATGGTATCTCATCTGGTGAAGTAGTTGAAGATGACTCTATAATTTGACAATATCTAAATGGCTAGTTAACTGTTACATATGTGTATAGATATCCCTCATTAAGAAAGTTAAAACATTGATGGAGAGTGGATGGCATGGCACCCATAATATGTATCTAGGGTCATTTGAGTAAAATATTATAGTAGAGAGGACTTGGCATGACTTGGAATTATGAAGGGATGGTTTTTGGTCCCACCATGATATCTAAAGTAATAGTGCCTAATGTCTATCATTGAACATCATCAAACCCTTGAATGTTCTTATATGATTTTTACATTGATGAAAAATTTACACCCATGATCTATAAGAATGTGATATTACATATATTTATTTTCAAACCACTATCAATAAGAACTCTCTTGACTATGCTGGTTTTCACTTATATTTGTATGAATAGTGGTAAATTTTGATCAATAACTATTTGAGAAGGCATGCCCTTATTATCAAAAGAAATTAAATCTTCTATAGCTTTTAAAGTGTCTACCATAGATGCAAAATAAGAATGTTCTAAATAAATAGGCATAGAAGTCTGAGTGAGTGCCAGATAAAGAATCTCATTGAATACTTTAGTTTTTTGAAGTAGTTCTAACATGGAAATTTTAGCTAGAGTGTTTTTTAACTGATCAACAATGTCATATGCCTTGTGAAAATCTACTTATGCAAGTGGGTTGGGCCTATGATGGGTTTCAATAGCAAGGTAACAGGGCTCCAAGTAGGTGGAAGAGGCATATCAGTATGTCAAGTAATAGCTCTAACCATATTATCTACTATTTGTATAGGAGTAGTAGTAGTTAGGGGAGGAGAGCAAAGATAATCGACAGGTTGAGGTGGTGGAGGGACAAACGGTGTCAAATGGGCTCTTTAGAGATGGGTAGTGACTTGGGGAAGAGAAAATTAAACCATGAAACATGACTCAGCATGGGGTAGAGGCTCCAAAGGAGGTGATGCAAAAGATGTATTAACATGTTTAAGAATAACTTGCTTAACATCATCTTATATAATGAAAAATAAGTATGAAATTCACATAATGAATCTTTGAACTAACATATGATAGACTTAATCATTCATGTACATAATAGGGCCCATCATGGTTTCCTTATTATTTTTTATAAATGTAAGAAAAGTTTGTAAATAAATCAACAACATTTTTATAATTTAATTATGGATGTAAGCCGATACCACAGGAAGCAAAATAGGAGCTAGTACATGTAACTAAGGATTTTAAAAAATATTTATGCAAGATAATTTGAATTTTTGAATTTAAAATTGATTTTTTTGAGTTTGATATGTAACTAAAAATTCAAAAACTGGTTGGAAAGGTACTAGAAAATAACTAGGAGCTAGTTAATGCAACTGGGGATTATTGAATGAATTTTAAAAATTAGTATGATAATTTTAGAAATTTGATATGAATTTATGGAATATTTTTAGAATTTTCCTTTTAAAATTTAATAAAAAAAATATTTATAAAATTATCAATATATTTTTACTAGTGTTTGGAATGTTTTTGTATGTAAAAGGGACCTAGTATGTGCAAACTAGGGTTTTTATAAAATATATGATAATTTTAAAATTAATTTGTAGATTTATAATTTTTAAATATAAGAAAAATCAAAAAATTATGGTAAAAAATAATTCACCCTAGGGTTTTGAGGGTTTTTATGCAAAAATTCAAAGTACATCAAGTTCACCAAATGTTTTAATGTTTTATAGAATAATTGATTTTTATTCCTAATTAGTAAATAGGTCTGAAGTAAATTAAATCATTAAATAATGTGCAATAATTAAGCCACTAATTTATGTAAATAGATTTTATTTTTACCTTTTTTAAAAAATTAATAAATAAGAGAAGATATGACAGCATATTCTAAGTTGCCCAGTCTGAGAATTTAGGTACAGGACTAGGATAGTGCTAGAAGTAAGTTCCTAAACTTTGTTTCTTGATTGGACAAGAGTATCAAAAGTGGGACACCCTACTATTTAATATTGTATTCCTTTTTTGGTGCTATTATATAAGTGATCTAATTTGTTTAGGTTTTACTTGACAGGTCTATGTTACCTTATTAGTAAAATATCAAATCCTAAAAGTTTATGAAGCTCGTTATGCATCTATTTGAATCTTAAAATCCCTAAGATCTCTTTGTGCTTAAAATGGAATGGAAAATTAGGAAAGAGAGAGAAGGAGTTAGTGTGTAAAGGATACACTAGATGTACTTTACACCTTATGTGTGGGCATGCTACCTATTTAACAATACTTTAAGGAGAGATCAAGATAATCTAGTTATTTCATTAAAGTGATTAGTGCAATTATGTATGAAAATGTAACTAGATACGAACCTAGGTGTACTTTAGATTTTTAGTGACTAGTGTAAGGGTTTCAATAAGCTTGGAATAATATTGGAAGGCTGTATGTAGAGAATAGGGAAAACTGCTTGAGTGTACTTGTATTCTTGTTTCTTTCTTGTACATGAGTGTCAACCCTTCGAAATGGACTTTGAATGGCCTTTTATAGGGAAATTGATGATCATGGGTTTAGTGAATTCATATTATTACTTTATATGTCTAGGGACTAGTGTAAGGGCTTAAATAATCTTAGATTAATATTAGAAGGTTGTATGCATAGAATAGGTAAAAGTGCCTGAGTGTACTTTTTTGTATTCTTGTTTCTCTCTTGTAAATGAGTTGGTGAAATAAAAACCTATGAGGGTTGTGCAAGCAAGTAGGAGGACCTATGGATTGGGTGTCATTAGAAACACTAAAGTAACCAAATTTTTCATTTTATATGAATACACTTCCTAAACATTTCCATCCCATCCAAATGCTTATGTTGACACTAGTGTCCTATTCCAAGATAAGTGTCTAGTGACATAAAGTCACCAATTTTCAAATTAAATGTATCCCTATGGGAATAAGTGTTTTAATGTGAGATATTCTCCAAAAGTATTAGTATATTTTAATGATTAATACTCATTCATTCCTCATATAGCATAGACCTAAAAACTCATAAGGCAACTTACTTAAATCACTCAATCAAGAATTCAAGCAAATAAAGATTCAATATTATTTCTTGTTTCATTATTAGTCTTAGGGAAAACCCATATATAGGTGTGAAGTAATGAAATAGCTTTCCATGAGTCATTTTTTATAATTTACATGTTAGGTCACTTTTACACTTAGTTTCCACATACTTCACCCTTGTGCAGAGACAATCCAACACACCAAGGGATAACTACATCAATATTATGTCCTCTTTGGAGTAGAGCCTATGTAGTCAACTCTTAATAATATAGGGGTGTTTAGGGTTAACTCAACATTATGATTCTACTAACCCATTTTTTCCATAGTCACTATGAAGATAAAGAACTAGGGTTTTGCTATTTGACAAGGATTGATAACCTATGATATAGATATGATCACATTACAGAAAAAGTGATACAAAACACAAAATATACCAAGTAGTTGCATCCATATACAACATGTATCTTATACAATACTCATGTGTCTAGTTAGATAGAATCATCGATGTAACCATCTGAGTTTGACACAACTGTTTAAGGATATAGAGGTTGAAATTATAGAATATGATGCATAATTTAAAATCTCGATCCAGTCTATTTCCAACATAATACACATTAGATCTACATGCACATTGTAATATATATAAGTACCATTATTTCCCATGTATTAAAATATCAATCATTGGTTTTACTTACTATTTTTTAACATATTTCAATATTTAAATTTAGAGTGTTGTTTATCTAAGTTTTTAATTCATTATCCTATTATAAATATAGTTTATAATCCTTACACCCTAGGTTACCTTTAACCCTTTAACCATATATTTTTTAATAATATTTTAGGTTTTAAAACACATTAAAAATCCCATTTATCCAACTTCTCAAGCAAACAAACCCTATTTATCCAAGTCCCTAAGTAACTCTCCTCTAAAATAGCTTGTAGCTAATAAAATACATTTTTTTTCTTACTATGTCATCCATATTCAAACCTACTATGAAAATTAAGACACACTTTATGAAATTAAGTCAACTTAGGTTGACCTAGTTTAAGGCATAACAATAAAGTTTTCAAAACTAGGTCTTGGTGATTGACTTTTTCATATAAAAATATGGAAGGGTTAGAACATATCCATTACTATAAATACTACCCTCATATTAATACAATATATGGGAAGATTAATTTTCATATTATTATAGCTTGCAATGCTAATCCATATACATTTGAAGGATCCATTCTTTGGGATTGCATTGGAGGAAAAATAACTTGTCATGTATGAAGTGTTAGATGAAAAGTATGAATCTTATATCCTAGATCTTATATATAATAGTATTTTCCTTTTAAGTCAACAATATTCTCTTTCAAATCACCATTGGCTAATGGGGGATATTGAGACTCTATGGGTTCACTCAAAGGTTAAGTATCTCTAACTTTTGTTGTTTCATTTGATAGATAGATAGATAGATATTGAAAAAGGTAATAGGTTTGAATGTATAAATCCCTTCTTAGATGACTTTTAAACCCAAACTTAGTGTATTTAAATGGTTTTCTTGGATTTCCATCTTCCACCTTAGATGATTTAGGAACCCATTTGACTTCCATGATCCCTTCTTTTTTTAAACATTCCCCGTTTATGTTATAAGTTTGGACAACACTAGATTATATCTTATTTTATGCATTATAAGACCTAGCTAGGGTTATTAAAGAATATTATTTTCTTAGAGACTTTGGAACCCTTTACTTTAGTGTTGTGTGATATGTGATCTGTTAGTTACGTTCGAAATATCTAATTTGGTCATGCCCGAAATATACAAAGTATCGCAATAGATGTTAGCTGATTACATTATCTAAGATTTGATTTAATAACTAGGATAAGTTTTATATATATATATATATATATCTTAATCTTTTGAATACACACTCTTATAAATTGGGTAATACTAAGATACTTTTGACATTAATTACCATATAGAGACTGACCTAACAACACAAGTTTGGGATAACTAGTGGAGTATAAGAATCATCTAATGAAGGATGGTATTTATAAAAACAAAAATAAGCATACCTTCCCACATCATGTTTCCATTTCCTTAGGACCCATTACAAATCCATCAATATATTTTGAATATTGGTTAGTTACATGTGAAATTAGGTGACACTATGAATATATATGATAACGATACCTGTTATCCTAGTCTACTAGCCTACCACACCCTAACAGACCTCAACTATATCATGAGGCCAATGTTGGAGTTTGAAATTAAACTAAGATAAGAGATGTGCCAAGTATTGATCATTTATTTTGGTGTAATCTAAATTTTAATATTATTTTTGTCTTTTAATCATTACTTTTTATATTATGATGTCTTTTGACTTTTATTTCTTTTGTGATTCCTCCCCCATATGGATCCAAAGAACCAAACATGGGTGCTAAAATGACTATCACAATATAGAATAAATTTGGTGGATAGAGGAGAAAACCAAAGGACCATGGTGTCAAATAATCATAGAGTTTCATGTTAGAAGAGAATCCAATATTGAAACTAAATTTGGTGTGCTTAAAGGGGACAATGAAACATATGGGGTGATGGAAATGAGCATAAAATGACTAGGGTAACCCAAGAATAAAAATGATTAATAAATATGGTACACTAAAAATTAGGTATGAATCATAATCATAAGAAATTGTATTTATTAATGAAGGCACGAAAACACATTACTATATTTTTACCATAAAATAATATAACTAATTTTAAGTGTAGAAAAGGCTCAATTTTTTACCATTGCCTTATCTTTCAAAGAAGACACTTAGCTAAATTTGGGAGTAAAAGAAATATATGAAATGAAATGATAAGAATATTTTACTAAGGCCTGGTCTTATATGAGGTTTGATAATGCAAATCACAAGCTTAAAATTAAGTGGTGTAAAAAAAAATAGACCAAAGGATCATGGATAGGAACTAAGGCTAATATATAAATAAATAAAACCTAAAAGTTTGTAGAGAAATGAATTTGATGCTACACTTCAGATATATATATATATATATATATATATATATATATATATATAACTGAAAGCTTGGAGGTAGGAGCATACTAGAAATGGAAGAGACCAATACAAAAATTAAAAATTAGAATGAATATATACCGAAGCAAATTATATATTTAAAAATTGTGTGTTGATTGGTTCTTTAAAGATACATCCTTCATTACTTTACAGTATATAAGTGATAGGTCCAAGGATGTCATCAACTAAGTAAAGACCTTAACATTTTTGGGTGTACTTGCTTTTTTTCATGAGTGTAAGTAAACTTAAGCACCAAGTATACAAGATTGAAAGTATAGGCTTTGACATTTTTTTAATGTTGTTTAGTGATTCTATATTTGTATTGGTGATTATATTGTAACACATCCATACATCACTCATATATAAAATATAAGGCATGAAGATGCACTTCATGAGGTCTTCATTAGGTATGATAGCATGAATATAAATGTGTAAAGGATGGTAACTTCTCTTTTAATGGTAAGATAACTTTATAACCATAAATTAAAGTTAAAGGAGTTGTTCCACTGGTAGTAAAAATACTAGTATGATAAACCTAAAGTGATATAAACATTGAGATGTAAGTCAGAATGAGTATCAAATAATATTTTTAAAGATGATTTTAAGGATTTAAATTATGGATTCAACTTGACCATTGTACTAAGGATTGTAAGGTGTGGTAAATTTGTGTGTTATTTTGAATTTTTTAAATAGTTGGTTCATGTCATTATTTTCAAAGTTTACACCATTATTAGAGATGATGATGTGAAGAATTAAAAAATAACATATGATTTTATTAAGAATAAATTTTGATATAGTAATTATGGTGAATTTTAAAAGGGGAATCACCTCAACCCACTTGGAAATTTTTTAATGGTAGTAATTATGAAGACATGGCCATCACATGATCTAGGTAATTTCCCAATGAGATCTAATCCACACATATAAAATGGATAAGGAGATTAAAAAAATTTAAGCTTATCTAGAAGAGAGTTAAGAAAATCATCATGAAGTATATGAAGATTAAATTTTATAGCTAAATTGATGACATCTGTTTCAAGAGTAGGCTATAAATGTCCCATACATAACCATTTGTGGTCCATAATGTGTGCGCTACAATGAATTTATTAATGAGAGATATAAATTGATACTTACTAACAAAATAGAGTAGTGTACATTCAAAATTAATATAATAAAGGATTTCATAGCCAGGGATGTATTTAAAATCTTGCTTATGAATTTGAGTATTTTTAAAAGAGTCAAACTTTAGAGGATAAGTGTGATGTTTGATATATTGGATGATATTTTTGGACCATGGAATTTATCAAGTAGTGATAATATAAATGCATAAAATAAGATAATAATCCTTGTAATGCAATATATAAGGTTATTTTATCATGTTTATGATAAATTTTGAAACATGAAGGACTTGATGAGGGCAAAAAAGAGAGGCTAATAAAGCAAGGGAATCAACTATAAATGTTTTTCTCATAGGATTGCTTCAATAGTTAAGTACAAGGATTATTTGGAAAGAGTGTAAGGAATTTGATGATATTCATTGAGATTTTCAATTTTTAATTTATAATCACCAATAACATAATGGCATAATTTTTGAATATTCTAAGGCATGCAAGTATGGTATGTCTAAATCTATGGTTGCTTGCATGCCTAATATGAGGGATTTTTATTCAACCATGTTATTAGTGACTTTGATTTTATTTAAAATGATAAATGGATTATTTTACCTTTATGTTCAGATAAAAAACATCATACCCAAACTCTTTGAAGGCATTTGGCTTGATCAAAGTGAAGGGTCCAAGTGTCTTCATGCAAGACAATTATAATCTAGAGTTGTTCTTATATGATGGTCTTAGTTTTTCATTTAGAGGTGGAAATTTTAGGATCTTCGAGGGGTTGTGCATATATGTTATTGGTTTTTTTTTTTTTTTTTTTAATAATTAATATAAATAAATTGATTAAGACTTTCAATGTAAAGGAAAAATTCATCAAGTAGACTGTACTAAAGGTGATCGGTAGATAGTGTATGTGTGATAAAAATTTGATCAATAATCACTTAGAATTTTATTAAAGTTTTTTTAATATTTATTAATTAAATTACAATTATTACCATCCAATTACTATTTATTTCTCTAGGAAATAAATTTTTGTATAAAAAGTGAGAAATGAGGTCAGAATGGAAAATCATCTATGTTGTCTAATAAAACATATAGTCTCAAATATTTTCATATATGAAATGAATGGAAAGATAATAAGTTTTATAAATTTATGTATTGAGTCTCATAATATATTAAAAACAAAAAAATGTAATATATGGCATATTATCTACCTATTTCATCATATCGAGTGACCATTACCTTAAAGGATATATGGGTAGATGAAGTATATAAGATAAATGGGAAATAATTGGAAGTTGTTTAAAGATCAGGAGGATAAAATAATTATTTATTCATGTTATCATAATATTTTTGGAATTTATTCTTAGTACATTCAAAATAAAAAACTTTCTTGAGGAGTGAGTTTACTGAATAGATATGATATGCCATTTTATGGGTAAATCAATGAATTGCCCCAAATTTTATAAGATAGGTACAAATGTATGGAATAAAATGAAGAATAGGCATGTTAAAAATAACCTTTATTTTGGTATATTAAATATAAATTACATGTGGGGAAACAAAAAATCCTAATATTTTATTGGAAGTCAAACCAAAAACACATTTGTGGGGATTGAGTCAAACTTTATATTGAATGATTCAATCAAAGATGATATAGAGGTCATGAAGATTATTTTGACAACAAATAATTTTAGAAATAAGATAATCCACATAAGTTTTAACTATTTTATGGATGATATCATGAAAAATATGGGTCATTACATGTTGATATGTAGTGCTAGTATTTTTAAGAGGAAAATACATTTTAATGAAGTAATAGGTTCCCCATTCAATGGTGAAAGTGGTTTTGTGTTGATCTTCAATAATGATGTGAATCTAATTATATCTTGATTATATCATGTGGGTAATAAATAGTGGTTTTTCAAAATATATGACTAGTGACAAAAGAAAGTTCATCAAATTGAACAAATGTGATGAAGGATATGTCAGCTTGGGAGACAACACTTCAGTAAAGATTAGAAGTAAAGGAACCTTGAACATAGATGGAAAGCTACCTACAAATGATGTCATTTATGTTGAAGTATTGACACATAATATGCTAAGTGTCATCCAAATGTGTGGAAATGGATATAAGGTCACATTTAATACATACGATAGCAAGTTAAGGAAATATGGAAGATTAGTTGAATAAGGAAAAAGAATTGAAATAAATATCTCTAATCTTGTTGAATTGAATGGTAATAGCTAACTGATAGGAAATATTGATGAGAGTTGGTTATGGCATAGAATAATGGGCCATGTCAATTTTGACAACCCAATCAAAGTGATCTCAAATAAGTGTGCTAGACACATGCATAAGATAACCAAACCTATATACACTATTGGCAAGGAATGTCATTAGGGAAAGAAAATAAGGGTCAGATTTCAAAAAAAGGATTATGCAACTACAAATCCTCTATAATTAGTTTATACTAATCTTTGTGGTTCTACTACGACAAGAAGATCTAAAGGAGAGAGATATTTCTTGCTATTTGTAGATGATTACTCAAGAATGACATGGGTAAATTTTTTGAATGAAAATTCATAGCCATTCGAGAGATTAAATATCTTTAGGGCCATGGTGGAGAATGAGATTAGATAAATAATTAATTAATTAAGATATGATAAAGGTATTGAATTCAACTCAAATGAATACATAGAGTACTATGAGAATTATGAAATTAAAAGGCATTACTCTATAGCAAGGACTCCATAGTATAGTGGAGTTACTGAAAGAAAGAATAGGATAGTCAAGGAAATGGCTAGAACAATGATAAAATAGGCCAAATTACATCATGGATACTAGAGATAAGTCCAAATAATAGTATATATCTTGGATAGAGTTCAACTAAGGGTAAATAATGAAAAAAATCTTTATGAACTATGGTATGGAAAACTTGCCTCTATTAAATATTTTAGAGTGTTTGGTAGCAAATGCTACATCAAGAGAAAGGAGGACAAATTGGGAATCTTTGAACGAAAATTGATGAAGGAATATTTATTGGTTATTCTACCTAGATATAATCTTACATATGCTATAATAAAAGTCTACACAAGATTGTAGAGAACATAAATGTCAAGGTTGAATAGGTATTGAAACATCATAAAATTGATAGAGAAATCTGTATTAAAGAATCATATTTTCAAGATGAATTAGCTTGTGAAGAGCATGAGGAAGTAGATGAAAAGGTACATGAAATATTTATTTAAATGGATTATCCTATAGAGCATATCATTGGAAATAATAATGGAGTTTATACAAGGAGAAGAGGTTCAAAAAAAAAGGAGGAAGTAAGTTTTGCTCTAATGTCTAAAATTGAGCCTAAAAGTTATGTTAAAACTAGCAAGGATGAGAATTGGCTAAAAGCCATGGAAGAAGAATTAAGCTAAATTGAAAAGAATAAAACTTAGAAATTAGTTCCAAGACGTTTAAACAAGAATGTAATAGGTACAAAATGGGTCTTTAGAAACAAGCTTAATGAGGATGGAACTATCATAATAAATAAAGAAGTATTGGTGTGAAAAGGATATACACAACTTTAGGGCATAGATTTTGAGGGAAGATTTGTTCTAGTTACTACCTTATAAGCTATACGAATGTTTCTGGCATTTTATTTTTTCAATAAATTCAAAGTCTATCAAATGGATGTTAAGTCTAATTTATAGAATGGGAATCTAGAAGAGGAAGTCTACATAGAACAACCTAAAGGTTTTTAGCTAACAGTGAAAGAAGATTATGTGTGCAGACTAAAGAAAGCTCTATATGGTCTAAACTAGGCACCTAGAGCATGGTAATCAAGATTAGACCAGTAATTGCAACAATAAGGATTCAAAATAAGATGTACTTACACCAATATATACTTCAAATTAGAATGTGAGAATATGTTGATTGTTGTTGTTTATGTAGATGACATTTTATTTGGTGGTAACAACAACAAAATGTGAAAATAATTTTCAACATAAATGCAAAGTGAGTATGAGATGTCTATACTTGGATAAAATTCTTTCTTCCTTGGTATAAAAATATAATAAACTAATTAAGGAATATTTATATCCCAAACCATGTATGCAAATGAAATTCTCAATAAGTTTAGAATGGAGGATAGTAAACTAGTTAATACTCCCATGATAATTGGATGTAAATTATGCAAAGATGATGAGTCCCTTGATGCAAATTAGACTATGTATAGATCAATGATAGGTAGCTTATTATACCTAGCTACATCAAGACCAAATATCATGCAAGTAGCGTGCATGGTTACAAGGTTTTAGGCTACTCACAAAGAATCTCATGTCAATGTAGTGAAAAAGATCTTTAGATATATCAAGAGCACAGTTGTCTATGGCCTATGGTATCCTAAAAGTGAATATTTCACTTTGACAACATGTGTGTGTGTGTGTGTGTGTGTGTGTGTGTGTGTGTGTGTGTGTGTGTGTGTGTGTGTGTGTGTGTGTGTGTGTGTGTGTGTGTGTGTGTGTGTGTGTGTGTATATGAATATATATATATATATATATATATATTCATATATACATACACACACACACATATATATGTATATGTATGTGTATATATATATATATATATATATATATATATATATATATATATATATATATATATGTATATGTGTGTGTGTGTGTGTTGATTGGGAAAGAAATGTGGATGATATAAGAAGCACTAGTGGTGATGCATTTTTCCTTGAAAACAAACTTGTTTCATGGCTAAGCAAAAAAGCAAGAGTTAATTACTCTTTCTACAGTAGAAGCAGAGTATGTGGTAGTAGTGGAATGTTGCACTCAAGTCTTGTAGATGAAAAAAATTGAAAAATACATCAAAGGTAGAGTACACATCACCTATCTCTATTCTTTGTGATAATTTAAGTGCTATTAACACATCAAATAATCTAGTGATGAATTATAAAACAAAGCACATATCAATCAAGTATCACTTCTTAAGAGAAAAGGTTGTAGATTAAGAGGTCACAATAGAGTATGTGCTAACTCTAGATCAAATTATAGACATATTCACCAAACCTCTTCCCAAGGAACACTTTGAGAATCTGAGACAAAATTTTGGAGTAGTGGTTCCTACATCACATCACTAGATTTTAGTGATAGGGAATGAGTCCAAGGGGAGTAACATAGAAGTCTTGTTAATCCCTGGAAGAAGAGAGAAAAGGTAAAGTAGGTATTCGTAATATTATAAATTTATAATGAGTTCATGGTTGTAGATGCTTGGACAAAATCCTTTATCTACTAAAGGGGGAGAAAAATTTGGACAAAGAGTGAGATATAGTCCTTTTGCCATTTATGTCAAAGGGGTAGAAATATAAAAATGCTCTCTATGGGATAGAAAGTGCAAATGCTCTATTTGAAAGTTTTAAAAGAGTAGATCATGTGTCCAAGTTGAGTTTAGGCAAATTTACCATTACCTAATGGGGAGTAAGCTTTGTATGAATAGTTTTAACCCAAATTCATTAGAAGACAATGCAAGAAATGCCATAGAAATATCATAATATTATAATATCAAAGAATTTATTGTGTCATCAATGACAAAGGGGGATATTATTGGTAATATGATTGTTATTGATTTTAAAAGGGAGATTATTGGCATTATGGATGTCATTTATGTTCATAGATGAGTATGGTGATTTGAGGATGTGTAAGGGATCCTATTAAAGGTCAAGGATGACTAAAGTGATTGTGTACATGATTGGAATTCATCCCGTTATGATCATATTTTCTTTTTGGGCCTATGATAGGAAAATATAAGAAGATAATTTTTTGGCATCACCATTTTCATGTGTGGATGAGTCTAGGGGAGTTGGTCATATAGTTGTGATCACATTACTATTTAGTTGTTATGTACTAGATTTGAAGTCATGTGATGAAGTATAATCAAAGATATGAGGATGCAAAGATGGATACTTTTAAAAAATTCACTAAGTTTCTATACTTAGCCAAATTTGTAAAAGGGTTCAAGTAAAGCCAAGAAAACATGTTGACGAGGTTAGCATTTTCACACATGGAGGTGTCAGGACCAAAAGATCATATGGTTTTATTCATTTTTATGATTATTTTTTATGCACTAAATCTTAGGTCACACAATGTATCATGAAAAAATATATGCATGTGCAAATTTTGGCTCTTAGGAATTTTGATAGTGTTTTCTCATAGTCAAATTTGCATATGTCAAGAAAAGTTGAGAAGTCATTTTGATGATGTCATATCTTACACATATGAAGGTTTTATGATCAAATTGATAAATGGATGGAATCCACTATATGAGATAATCTTATGCACAAAATTTCAAGTCATGCAACTAAGTGCAACAAAAGTTATGTAAGAACAAAGTTGGCCTTCTAGGTAGTTTTATGCATAGTTACCTCTGTGGTAGAATAATCTAAATAATTAGATTAATGGAATTATATCTCACATGTGTGAAGGATTCAGGAAAAAATAGGTATATTTGTTTGTTTAGTGTTATGCCTAGTTTATATGGTCCAAATTTTAAAATAAATGATTAAGCGAAGCAAAAGATATGAAGGTGCAAAGTTGACCAAACAAACATATTGCAATGATTCCCATACTTAGTCAAATTTGCACAAGGTAAAGTTCAAGCAAATATTGAAGAAATAAATGGAGTGCATTTTCTCCAAGATGTTATGATGCAACAAGATGAGGACAAGTGGTCAAATTTTAACATTAAGTAGAGATAAAGTTCAAGCTTGTTATAAGATCAAATGATGAGAAGATGATCATGCAATGAATATCTAATGGAGTGATCAAAATTAATGGGATAAAGTAATTGATATTTAATGAGCTAGAGGTGAGTTAAAGAATAAGATAATTTTATGAGATCAATGGAGTGTATTCATTCTAAAGACTCAAGAAGTAGTGAGATGAGATTAAAAGATCCATGTTTAACCTCAGACAAAGATAAAGTTCATGCAACTTTGAAGATCTAACGACACGTGGGAGCTCAGATCAAAAGATCCAATGGATGAATTTTGAAGATGGAACATTAAGTTTTGGAAGCATTCAAGGATTTAATGTAGTGCATAATCCTATAATAAATTAATCCAAAAAATGCATTTTAAAGTTGAGAAATTTGAATAAGAACCATCAGATCATGGTGCAAAAATTAAGATCAATAGTTGATATTTAAAGATATTTTCATCCCAATTGTCAAGTAGAATAACTTGTAGTTAAGATATAAAATATGACAGATAATAAAATTGATCACTGTAATTGATCAAATTTGTGTAATATAGCATGCACATTAAAACTAGAGCCCAATGTATGATAAAATAAAAAGGAGAGAAAGAAGCAAAGTGATAAATCATGATTTCAAGACACAAGGAACTTTTTGTTAAAGATAAGAAGTAAAGTCCAATAGAACTAAGCATGATGTATTAGCAAACAAATGTGAACACAATAAATATACATAACCCTAGATCAAATGCTTATATATGTCATCTAGGATACAAGAAACTACTATTGGTGTTATTGAATTATGTCTAATAGAGAAATATAGAGACATAGAGATAGAGGGTAGAGAAGAGAGAGATGTGGAAAACATGAATAGTTACACACTAGACATGCAATAAATAAAGAATTAAATTGGACTCATTTATTAATCAAACATTGTAATCTAGAGTTGTAACTCTATAATAATGATATGATTGGTGGGTGGCATCAAATGATATAATTTGGTGCTCAATTAGGGAGTTGGTACTTCCTTAGAGTAGGTGATCTTAAATTAGAGTATTGGTGTCTCCTTAGGGTTGGTGACCTTCAACATTATAGCCAGTGAGGTTCTTTATTATGAGGCTAGATTAGAATAGTAGATTATAGTAGCTATTCTCATGGTGGTTTTTCCCATATGGGGTTTTCATGATATATCTAGTGTTGTGTCTATTTATGTGTATGTGATCTTTGCATATATCTTTAATATGCATTAAATATTTTAAAAAGGACTAAGTTAGTCTATCTAATGATTCACCCCCTCTCAATAGATAGTTTTGTTCCAGTAAGGATCTCAAAGGATGAATCAAGATATATTATAAAAGGAATTCTCCTATTACATCCAATATTCTAAAATAAAAACTTTCCCTCTAATATAAGATCTGAATAATAAATCCTTTGAAATGTAGACTTAGGGTAGAAGTGAAATAAATAGAAATTCAAAATGAGTGATCCGATATATTGGATTGAAATGGTGACTTGTATTTATAGTTTTTAATGGTAATAATACCTCCTAAATATTAATCCAATTAAATCAACCACTTGATTTAGTGATAAAACTGGTCAACTAACCCCAAACTATGTCAACCATGTTGACCTAGTTGTGAATCTTACATCCTAACATTTATAACGACATTGATATGATCATTGTATTCAGGAAGGGATAAATGATGGTTAAAAATAGATCAAACAGGATGACATATTAGGAAATTATAAGTCTTTATTAGGTAAAGGATTAAATATGGAAGGAGATAGCTTATGAAATCAAATCTAAGAAAGGTAGAATTTATGTGAGGCTGATAAATAGGAAATAATCTCTCTCTCAAAGAATAAATGTCCTACCCACACCTTTATTGATGCAACATTTAAGGTGTGAACTTAGGAATATTGAAATAAATTGGTTGATAAAATAAATAAAGCTTTAATAAATTATTAATATTTAAATATTATGTTTATACAATTCATCTCACATAGATAACCATTGTGCATGAGATGTCCAAACTACATAAGATAACTGTCCTAAATGAGAGTCAACTATAACATTTTTTATAATAAGATTTCTTAAGAGTAAATGTTGTGTATTCTTTGGCAAGAGTGGTTACTTTGGAGATAATAACTCCCTTGTAAGATGAATATCTCATGTAAAATGGTTATCTATGTAAGAAAAAGTGTATACACATAATATTTTTAAAATTTATCATTCATTAATGTTTTCTCTCTTGTAAAACTATATTCAGTTTTAATATCCCTAAGTGCACACCTTAAAGGGTGTACTAGGAAAGAGGTGGGTAGGTCATTGGTTCTTTTCAAGAGATATTTTTGCCTATTTATTAGTCTTACATCCATTATAACTTCCTCAAACTTGGTCGTCTAAGCTATCTAATTCCATCTTACATCCTTTACTTAGTCTAAACCTATAATTTCTTACTATGTCAGCCCATTTGATGTATTTTTAATCATCATCTATCCCTTTCTAACTACATTGATCAAATTAATGTAGTTATAAATGTTAGGGTGCAAGCTTTGTACTTGGTCAACATGGATAACATAGTTCAAGGTTAGTCGACTAGTTAAGGACTTAAAAAAGCTAGTCAATATCATTAGTTTAATATTTGAGAGGTATTAAGATCAGTCAACACTATAAAATTAATCATAATTTCAATTCATTAGATAATATCATTCATTGTAAATTACTATTGCTTGCACTTATACCCTAAGTCTATATTTTAGAGGAGTTAGTTTGATATTGTCTTTGAGGGAAATCTTATCTTATGGAGTATTACATGTAATATGAGGAGTCATTTTAGCTTAGATATTCATTCATCCTTTAAGATACTTATAACCACAACAATATATTTCAAAGAACCATTACCTAAGGGGGATATTTAGGCTTTATAGGTCTTGTTTAATGTAATTATATTATAGAACTAAATCTTTCATTTGATATATTTAAGTTGCATAATTAATTGGTTAATGAATTTATATCTCCTTGTTTCAAATTTCTCTACACTTATAGCTAGTGTGGCTATATAATTATTTAAACTTTACATTTACCTACCTTAGGTAACCTAGGATACCATTTTTCTACCATGGTTCCTTACCCATTTTGATATGTTTCTAAACTATTCCCTTACGTACATTTTTTCATTATGACATTTATTTACAATAACAAGAAACGTATATAGAGCTATTTTATTCTATTGATTTCCTAGAGGATTTAGAACACTTTATATTGACATTATTTAGTATGTGTTTCTCTTTCTATATTTTTGGCTTCATTTAGTAATATATCGATTCATTAATTACTAATGGGATCTCTTTGATTTACCTTCTCTAAGTTTGGATCTTTAGATAGGATAGATGTAGGTCAATATTTTCTCATTACATATAATATAATGAACCCAATATGAACCTACCATTGCCTTTACCTATATATTGAGTAGTGTCAAATATATCGATCCAATTTTATTTAGTTTTTTAGTTAGCGATCTATCTCAAATATATTGATACAAGTCAATTGTAATTTTTACCTACAAGAAACTATATTAAACAATTTGTTATATTTTTATCTATGTGTTTTTCTCAATCTAATATTTCAAAATGATTGACATAATTTTATTAATAGATCTAAATTTTACCTCATTCAAATATATTTGTCCTCTTGATATAATTATGTTTAGTTATATATATAGTAATCTATATTAAACTAGTCAATATAGTTCTATCTCAGATTCATTTTCCTGATCGATTGTCTCAATCAATTTGATGTATTTATATATTTACATATTTAATTATGTCTAATATTCATCTCAGTCAACTACATAAATTCATTCAATTTATTTTTTTGCAACCTTTATTTTTAATAAACTGCATTGATCTGTCTAGTTTAGTTTTGAATTAAATTTTATTAATCAACTATATTTAACAATTCAACTTGGATCTATTTTAAAAATGAATATAATAAACTATATTTAATTTATTTATATAGTATTATATCTATCTAATATTTTATTTTATGAAAACTATATTGATCTACTTAATACAATTTTGTAGTGTGTGTACAACTACATTAGCCAATGCTGATACAATTTTGTCTGTTTTATTCTTTAAGCATAAGGAAAATTAACTTTTCATTTCATAATTTAATCACACATTTTATTTCAAGTTGAATTCCTATTATTTAAATTCACTTTATTCTAAAAATTGGTTTTAAATATTGATTTCCAAAATTTAATTTTTAATTTTTGGATTTCCCTAAAAATTATGACCTAACATTTTTCAACTACTTAGCTACTATCATGAAAAGATACATGATGTTATATTTACAATCCTTATCTAATTTTTATAGACATCATGATATGGGAGGATTTCCCAAATAGTCATATCCATATCAAAGAGCTAAACACAAACTTTAATTTTAATGTGCCTCATGATATATTAGAAATGCCTAAGATTCCCTTTTTATTAAACTTTAGGAATCCATCCATCCATCTGATTCTATATTGAACTTATTTGGATATATCACCAAGAAGTTATAATTTGGTTAACATTGATACCAAGTTTAGTGGGATATGGGTGTAATACTTTCTCCATAGTCAATGATATGAAATATTGAGATGATAATATGTAATGGATGATCCAGTATCTTTGTTAGTATACAAATCACTCAAATCCTTTATTACATCTACTTGATCTTCATTTTTTGAAAATAGTTATTAAAAATAATTATTTTTCAATTTATTGCTTGTTATTATATGTTATGTTATAGACTATATCATGTAACATTGATATAATTATATTTTGTATGTTATAGATTCATTAGATAATATTGATATAACAACCTATGTGTATAAACTACATTGACAAGCTCGATATAGTATCCTATGTTTGTATCCATGACTGTATCAACAAATTTGATATCATATAACATCTTATGTAAGTGTGACTATATTGAACAACTTGATACAATTCAATTTTTATTTTATTCTTCCATAACTTTATCTTATAGACTGCATTAGATAGATTGGAGAAGTATATTTCCTATTACTTTTCATCCTTCCAAATTAGTTTTTGTCAAGTAACTTGATACTATATCCATAAATTATCATCAATTTAATGTCAAAATTATAATTATGATCATTTCTAACAATAGTTCAAAAAACATTGAAACACCCAAATTAGTCTTCACACTTTACTTTTTTTAAAACATATGTGTGCATCCCTTATTATGAAAATATATCATACACAATAATCATCTTCATATAATTCACCTTGAGTTAAATTAATAGTTTACAAACAAACATTTTTGGATAATTAACTAGAATAAATATTTAAAATTTGATATTGCATACATTACGTAGAAGCTAATCAATATTAATTGGCACACGTGATCAAAATAAATGGTTAAGCATTAAATCCATATAATTAGATTTTTTATAATTATCAAATATTCAAATATATAAAAAAATATTTTAATTATGACATTATCATGACATCACACAAATATTTATCAAGCATTAATAATAAATACAAGCAAATATCAAGATTTGGAAGCCATGTATAATAAATGCAAAGCCAAACCCTAAATATTAATGACATTTATTACCAAAATTGAATTTATTCTAACCACACATATTGATCTCAATTCAATGGTGGGAATTAATTTGAGAATTGTATAAATACAAGGCTTGTTTGACATAATAAACAAGATTTTCAACAAAAAAAAGTCTATAGAAATCTAATGTAAAGCTTCATCATTATTCCATTTTATTCTTATTAATTAAACAAAATCATCTATTACCTAGGTGATATGTTACCTAAAATGGTGTGACATTGATGAAAAATGCATGGCTAAAATCATGAGATCAATACAACATTAATCCAACTTGGAGAATGAATCTATTAGGAAGGTATCACTTTTTTTTATCTCTTTCTATTTGTTTATATTACCCTATACTTTTCCCATACAAAGGAATTACACTTGAGATGTTATGTTTATTAGTTTATTTTGGTTTTAAATAAATAACAATGAACTAACCTCTCTTGTAATCATGATCTACATTTTATCGCACTAGGTGGGACCCATGCCCCATAACTCCTCTTTGGAGCATCTTAATTCCTCTAATTACAAGGTTAGTTCAAATTTTGAAGATATTTTCCTTATTTTTATTCTCAATTTTCCATGTTTTTCATAATTTACATATCAATGTGACCACTTTATGTAATAATGGATTCACACTTGTAATTAGTTTTATCAACTTGTGGAATAATGACATCATGTTTTCCATTATTTATGTCTCCTTATTTTTTTGGAAAACAATGATAATGCTCTATGTATTGGTGATAACACCATTTTCATAAGTGAGAATGCACTAAAATTGAAGCAAAATTTTTGAATCCATATAAATTTAAAATGGTATAATCAAAATCTTGAACTAAAATAACAAACTGGATATTGATGATATTGACTTGGGGAATGGTGGAATTGTGAAAAATATATGGGATTGCCCTACTAGATGGTGGGATCACCCTAATAAATAGTGGGATCACATTGTGTATTTTTCATATGAGCTAAAAATTAACTTTTACACTTCCCATGCTTGTCAAATACCATATTTCAATCTCTTAACTATTTATTTTAAGTTACACTAGCCAAAAAAGTGGATCTATTACCAAACAAAGCTTATTTTCAGCCCATATTTCCTTTAGTTTTTAATAAAATAACTCACACTTGGATTTTAATGGTCTTAAAACACTTGCATTATTTTTCATTCCTTATGTATTTATTTCTACTTTGATTTTTTTACTTATTGTATTTACTAAATGAACATTAGATTATGCCCTTCTCTTTCTGACTCATGGGGTCCTGAGATTAAAAATTAACATTTATTTCCTTTTATTTTGACTACATGGGGTGTATTTCATCTCATTATTATTAGCTTTTAGGGTTTAGTGATTGGGAATTCACTCCCTAATGTATATACCAACCCTATATATTTGATAGGTATATAAATTGAGGCTATTTTTGGTCATTATTAGTTGAAATACTATGTGTTTTAGTGCATCCATAAAGTATAAAGGATTTCATGCTCTGACACAAATCTCAGATCATACCCCTTGATCACTAAGTTTTTGGTACCAATTCATTGAGATGTTTAAAAAGGGACTAGACTCTCTCACACTAGATGCTAATCTTTTCTTTTTGATATATTTTGAGACCCACATACTAAAAGGTATATAAGGTATCATATATATAGACCTGTAAAATTCAGATTAATAATATTAACCACAAATAATATTATAGTGTAAGGGAAAATAATCTCCCCTAAGATTTCATGATGTACCACTTGATAGTGAGGATTATGTGAAACTAATCTATCACCACTTTAATTAAGGTAGTTACATGGACTATAATTTCTTTGCATACCTATCTTACCATTAAAAATAGGGTTATCTTCTATATCTATTTTTTATGATTTATTTTTATACCCATGTGTTACATGTTGTATACTTTACAGCTGAAATTAATCAACAATATTTAAAATACAATCATTTCTCATTCCACACTTGTGTAATTAGGCATTACACCATATAATTATTGGGTTATTTTATTACATATTATATCATTATGTTGTTCAATTTAAAATCATTATAATTAGTTTTTTTGGACCCTAATCTAGTTTAAAATTAATTTTTCACGTCAAGTCATTCAAGTCCCATTTCTATTTGAAGACAAATATAGATCAATTATGATTCAATTCCATTTCCAATTGTAATTTTACTCCAATTTTAATCCAAATTTTACTCCAATTTTGATTTTGGATCAAATTGTAAATTAAATTCAAGTCAATCAAACATTTTAAAGTCAAACATAATTTAATTTTATATTAATTTCACTTATTTTATATGATTCATGTCAAACAATATTTAAATTGAAAGACAAATTTGAATTGATAAGTAAGTCTTTACATGTATTCACATCAAGTTAATTCAAAATCCTTATCTTCAATCTAAAGAGAATACCATTAACTCAAACATATCTAAATATACTTGTAGTGGGGTTTATTATGGTCCCTCTTTGGAGGAAAAACACTATTATGACATGTTTGAATATCTTCAAAGTAAAAAAAATATTGATGACATGAATGAACGCCAAACCATATATAAAAATGTTCCACCTACTGATGGATATAGTCAAATATAGTGTAGAAACACACTTCCTAACAATAAAAATGAATCCCTTTTAATATTGATAGATTATAGATCAAAAATCATACCTAAATTTATTTTTAACCAATTATCTACCCTTATTCAGAGAGAGGAAATACCTCAAGAAGCAACCTCTAGTCAAAATCATGCTCTTATGAACCTATCAAATTATAGTTAAAATTAGGTCCTTAGACAAAGTTAAAATATGGTCTTTACATCATCTATAAAAGGAAAAGGTGATATTTTAGACCCATCAATATTTTAGACCCATCCCAACTTTACTAAATCATTACTTCTAGAATGTAGTAGGCTAGTTAATTTTTTGTAATTTAGCTCATAGTTAATTTAACTAATTATATATCTTCTACTTCACTTAATAATTCCCAATATATGGACTAAAATATACCATTATAATAACATCAATATCCTTTATCCAATTATACAACTAATATAGACCCATTAGCTAATTTTAGGTATCCACGTTCAATGGATCTATTGTAAAAAGTCACAAACAATCCAGAACATACCTATTTTAATCATCAAGTCATTTCTAATTTTCATCTAATTCCCTATAATTCACATAAAATCCCAAACCATTAATAATATAAAGTTGTTAATCCACCAAAATAACAAGTGTTTAAAAATTAATAAACATTATCTAATTTATAGAAGGGTCCTTCTCATTCATAACAAGTTCCTATATTTAAATAAGAATATCCGTATTGACAATAGTTTCCTCTTAACCAACAACACATTCATAATCCACCTTCAAATATGAATCAAAATAAAGTACCCTATCAACAATATAATACAAATCAAAGGGTGTACATTTTTAGTAGAACAACTAATAGGTTTTACCTATTAAGACACATTCTAATTCAAATCCACTTGTTTAATCAAACCAAGTTAATCAACCATTGAATACCCAAAAACTTATTCTACCCTTCATTAATTATAGGAGGTTAAAATTATAATTGCAAAACTCTAAGCAGGAAATGAGGGTAAAAGTACAAATTTGATGAGATATGCCGGCATCCATTTAATATGAGTTTCCTTCAAGTACCTTTTCCATCTCACTTTTAAATTTATAAATTGATAAATACAAAGGGAAAGGTGGTCCAAGAGATAATATATAGGCATTATTTATTACATGCCATGAAGTATCTTATAGTATTATCTTCTTGCTTTTCTTGTTTCCATATAGTTTGGGTTAAAAGCCTTGAAATGGTTCTTTTACTTCACACAAGAATTAGTCACAACTTTTGATGACCTATCAGAGAAAATGCAAATTATTTATTGTATAAAATGGAACATGAATTAACCATTATTTATTTTATTAATTCCAAATAAAGGGGTGGCAAAATCTTTCCTACACTTTTGTAATGACGGAGAGCCTTGGCCAGCTAATTTAAACTTGAATTTATAGACAAGAAATTAGAAATCATCTTTGATTCTAATCTTAATTAAGATATAGCTTATCATTTTAAAGCTGAATGTGATACAAATTTGAAGAGGTCATTGAAAAAGATACAAAATTTTGAGAATGATCTTAATAACATGGGTGTGATTAATATTTATTCTTAGAGTCCAAATATAAATCTAACACAAGCATAAGCCATTTATTTTATTATTTTTAGAATAGTGGAGCTATATTCCTAAATAATAAAGGGGCTAAGCAATGTAAATTACTAAATAAATATGGAAGAATTAGCCTACTAATTTGTGTAAATATATTATATTTTTGCATTTTCTAAATATAATAGGAAATAAGAGAGATTAGAACATAGCTTATTATAGCTGATCTAGACTGAGACAAGGTCTGATACTAGATGAGAAAGACTGAGAAATAGTCAAAAATAGGTCTCTAAACTTTATTTCTTAAATTGAAAAGAGTATCAAAAATAGGACACCATATTTTATAGTTCTATAGTCCTATTTTGCTGCTATTTTCCTAAGGCTAAAAGCATTCTGGGTTCCTTTTAGAATGCCTATGTTAACCTATCACTAAAAATTTTGGGTCTAAGACCTCACAGAGCTCACTATATGTTTGTTTTAATCTTCAAAACCCTTATGATATCTTGGTACTTGAATTTGAATGTAAACTTTAGAAAGAGAGAGAAGGGGTTAGTGTGTAAAGGATATATTGGATGCACTTCACACCAAATGTGTGGGCACATAGCCTACATACCAACACTCTAAAGAGGGATAAAGCTAATGTAGTTCTCATATTTAAGTGCTTCATGAAATTTGTGTATGATCAATGAAATTTAATGTGATTTATCTATTGAGGGACTAGTTCAATGAATTAATTAGGCTTAGAATAATGTTAGAAGCTTGTGCGCAAAGAATAGGGAAGAGTGCTCGAGTGTACTTGCTTATATTCTTGAATCTCTCATGTAAATGAGTGTTAATAATTATAAATGGAATTTTATAAGGAAAATAATGGTCATGGGTTAAGTAAATTCATGTGAGTATGATAGGTAAAAAGATAAGGATCTAAGAAAATCTGACCATTTGAGGTAAAGATGAGCTTAGACAATAGCATTAGAAATAGGACACCCTAAATTTTGGTGTTTTTATCCTATTTAGGCACTATTATCCTAAGGGGATGAGACCTAGGGGTGGATCTAGGCCTTAGAGGGTTATCTGGGTCTTAAAAATCTAAGTCTAAAAAGCTTTAGATGATTGGGAATCAGTGAAATAAGTAGCCTAGAAGGGTTACATGAGCCAATAGGAAGACCTATGGATTAGGTGTCTTAGTCATACTGAAATTGTACAATCTCACATTTTAAATGACTAAATTTTCCCCTCCTTTATTTTAATGATGAAAAAAGTGAAATACTAGGATAAAATAAAAATATAAAACATACATGAAATTACTTGTAAGGATGAAGCTCATGAAGCTATGTGATGTTGGATGTGGATAGGGAGAGCACGCTATGAAGTGTGAATCTACAAATGAAAACATAAAGTAGATAATTTCTTACTAGATATGATATATATAAAATAATAATGTAAAAAATTAAGTAAGAGGAAGATAAATGAATGATTACACCTCACCAAGTAGACGAACCAATACAAAACCTATTGTGATGTTGGATTGTGCTGAGCATGTGTTGAATAAAAGTTAATATCATGAATAAAGTTGAGTGCTCAATTCCATAAAATGTGGCTCAAGAATGTAAAATATATACCTTTGGCTCCATCATCACTAACTATGTGAAGTTAATGAATCATACATATGTTAATCAATGTATGGATTATGTGTCCAATCCATTTGAATAGGTGGCTCAAGAATACAAGGGTTAGTTAGACATTTGGCTCCATCATTGTGCAATGAATTGAAGATTTGAAGTAATACCAGTATATAATATATGTCATATGAGATGGCTCATGGATCCCATGGATGTCTTGAAAATTTGATGGTGTGGCATCGATATCTTGAATGTGTGTTGGAAACTAGACCACTATTGGCCATTTTGAAAGATGGAGGTTGGGTGTGTATGAAATCCTCTCTAAAACTAATGCAAAATGCTTATGTGAAATAAAACTTGGGTACTTAGGTACTTTAAAATCTAAAATTTTATGAAATTTTAACTCAAATGTGATGCCAACCACCTATAGATAGAGTAAAGCATGCAATTGTTGAGAATGCATGGAATAAACTAAACTTGGAAAAAAAGTGATCAATCTGTCATGCACATTGCCCCCAATCACTGATGTTTGGAACATGTATTTTGATCTAGAAGTTATGACAACTACCTAATCTAAACTAAAAGTTATAACCATCATACCATGCATGATAACCCATTGTATTTGAGAAAAATGTATTGAAACTGTAAAATCTAACTAATCTAGAAGTGTAAAACTACCCCTAAACTAATTTTTTTCCCTATTTTTGGAAACCCTAAGTGTTTTCTTACCTAGATAGAAGCATGAAAAAGTGGTAACCATTATGTTTGGTTCTACTATCCATTTTTGGCACTATTTTTTGATGTGAAAACTAACTATTGATCTGAAACTATCACTACCTTTTTAATTCTAGTTTGACTAGTTTGACCTCTAGATTTGATATTAATTGTTTTGAATGTTGTTATTCTGAATCCTAAGAGGTTTTATCTCTATGACAAACCCCTATTTGGTTCCCTCTCTTTTAAGGGTAGGAATGATAAACCTATAATGACTACCCTTAGAATAAAAGAGTCATGTAAGTGTGATAAGATGTATAGATGCAAGATATAACATTGAATATTTGACAAGATATTTCAAGATATAAAAATATTTGAATTCATAGATTGTTAGATCAATAGGGGTATGACTAGATAGATATAATAATATAAGAGCATGTGCATGATACTGAGCTAAACTGGTAATGTTAAATTTTTGTTATTAGTAAGAATAAAGGGATGAAACATGATGTCCATCATGGCATCCAAGAAGCAAGATAAATTCATTATTGGAATCATGGAATTGCACATAGTGATGAGCAAAAAATCAAACAAGCATACAATGCAAGAATAAAAAATCATACAAGGGTGGCCAAAGGTCCATGAAAATAAGGGACATAAACACATGTCACTCAAACTAGAATACAAGCATGGAAGGCATGTTTAAATGTTGCATGCACATACAAGTGAAACAAGCAAAGTTGACACGAGGGCCACAAGCAAATGAAAGAGTAAAAACAAAGGAAATTGGCATATGTCCTAAATCACACACATGAATAAAGTTAAAATACATTGGTAGATGTCCTAAGGCACAAAAAGAAGACAAGCAGGAACTAGAAAGTGTAATCACACAAGTTATTCTAAGAAAGGAATTAAAGCAAAAGTAAGAACTAGAAGATATAAACACATATAACTAATCAAAGAAAACGTGAAAGTATGCAAAACATGTGTAGTATAATACTAGGTATATGTTAATAAATACATAAATTTTATGTACTATTGAAATGTTGATCTAGTAATCTATATAATCTAGTAAGGAATGTGTATCAATATGATAGCTTAGAGTGTGTAGTGTAGGAATGACATAACTTGAATGGTGTAGTCATGTATAATATGCCTCCATTGGGTGTGTGTATCAATGTATGTCTAAAATATATAACTAGGAATTCCCCCTGAATGGGTAGAATGAAGAAATAAAATAGTTGGATGTCATTGTACGCACTCAAATAATATCAAGTGAAACATGGTAATGTAGATAAATCGACATAAAATAGAATGAAACAAAAAATGTATGTCTTAGCATGATAATAGTAATGTAAACATGGATTATGCATACAATCAAAAAAAATTTTGGTTTTTTTGCAATTTTTTGAATGTTTTTGTACTTTTGAAAATATTTGAAATATGTACAAACAAGCATGATAGTTTATGAATAATTACCGCTAAAAATAAGAGATAATAACTAATGAGTCTCATATGAGAACCCCTGTCATTGTGTCTTGTATCAAATAATGGGATTGTGCATGATCATGAGGCATGATGGAGTGTCTGAGATTGTGCAACTAAAATTTATGTACATTGTAACTACTATAAAATATTTAAAGTGGAAATTAAATGTGGTGTCCCCTCATGAATCTGAGAAGTGGATGCAACTATAGGGATATTAGGGACCCATCTTTAAGTAAGAAAATAATCTCTATGAATAGGTGTTCTCTATGTAGATGTATGAGATCGTAATGTAGCTACTCTAGGTGTGAACATTATAGCTAGAAGTTATTTAGAAACTAGAAATTATGGGGGTGTGTGAACCCTTTATACTGGTGATGTATGTTGAAACTATGTTTGAATCTAAAATAGAAGCTAAACTGAAACTAGAGTGGAAACTAAAATAGGTGAAAGGATTGAAAATGGTAACTATAAGCTAGTAGATGGCTGTGAAGTGGGGAGTGGTGACTCATAAGGAACTCTAACAACTGTAATAACTTGATTAGTGTGAATGAATTTCACACATTTGTGAACTATAGATGGTATTACCTTGAGTTTTTGAATCCATGGTTGACCAAGTAATATGTCAAAAACTCCTTCACTAAAAACTATAATGAATGGTGTCCTCATATATGTACAACCAACCTATAATGGAAGTAATATCTCACCCAATGAACTCTATATATACCCATTGAAACCACTAATAACTATGTCTATCAGAGTGATATCCTACTCTAAATAACAAAAATGTTGTAGAAGGGTGAAAGTGCACATGTTAAGACTAGAACCATTGTAAATAATTACACTATGAATAGGCTGATTATGAATATGTGCTCTGTAAATAGTGCACTATAGCCTATATTATCCTCCATAATCTCATGATATAAAAAAGATATCAAAGGCCTAGCTAGAACTCTATACTCATACACCCCATCATATCACTCAAAGGATGTGACTCAACTAAAGTGGCTTGGTATATATGGTGAACACCTAATGTGTCCCCTTGCTCTTGTTTAGAATGTTGTAGAAATGGATCTGAGAAAATTTTCAAAGATTTATCCTAAGTCATTTTTCCCTTTGGAGGCTCAACTGAAGTGCCTAGATCAAGTAGATTATCATCAATCAAATCCTATACATTATGTCACAAATTGATACATCTGTTAGTTGTATAGCCTAGTGCCTTGTGAAAATTTCAAAATGCATGCTAGTAATATCCTTGTGGAAGAGGCTTAGCTGGATGTACTTCTTAAATAGGAAGGAGAGTGATGATGTTACATTCTAATAACTATTATAAAACCCTAGTTGGAAAAAATGGTATATTTTTAAATTCATGATGAAGAGGTGGCAATAAAACCACATGTTGAGAGGGCTTCGAAGCCTCATTAACTGTTGGTTGATTTTGATTATTATTATCATTGGTTTTAACCTTATATGGGACTTTGTTGTTACTCTTATTATTTGTGTCCAGAATACTTGAATACTTAAGTTTTCCTATTGTAATTATCTTGACTTCTCTTCCTTTGATTGTATGACATAATTTAGTAAAGGAAGAGAATATTTTGAACATAATAGATTCATGTAGTTCTGGTAGAAGGCTCTATTTGAGTATGTCCTATAGCTCTTGATCAACCATGGAGATAGTTAACATAGCCAAAATAGTCTTGTACCTATGAACATAAAACTTGAGAGGCTCATTTGACCTTTATTTCTATTATGCAATCTATACATATGAAACCTTATCATTGATGTTGATAGTAAAATGTGCTAGGAACATGTCTACTAAAGGATTTAATGTTGTGACCAATTGATTTGATAGACTTTAAAACCATTGTAAGGCATAATCCCTTAGGATATATTGAATTTTTTTGGTAAGTATCTAGTCATTGGGTACATAATCCAAACATGTTACATGAAAAGCTCTCAAATGTGCCTCTAGATCACCCTTTTCATCGTAAATAGTAAGCTTGGGTTGAAAAAATCCTTGTGTCAAAGGTGATGAATTAATGTGACATGATAATGGTTTATGCAAATGAGAAAAAGAATCAAAATATTGCATAGGTCTAGTGGTCTCATTATCAAGATGCTACACCTTATATTAAAGAGATTAGATCTCTTGCACAAGGGTTGCCACATCAGGAGATAGGGATGTACTAGTTAAAGTTGGTGGCATAGAAGAAGGTTGGGTTGTTATAGGGGTAGTTGAGACATAATTTTCCCCATAGTGTCATTTGAAACTAGATGCTCTATGGTTTGAGAAGATTTCCCATTAGTTATTTTTTGTTGTTCTTCTTGTAAAAGTCTAAGAATGCCATCTTGCATATCTAGATGTTTGGTTAAGAGTTTTAGAATTTCTCTTTTATCAGTTTCATCAAAACTAGTATATTGGGCCATTGTTAAATTATGAAAACAATTTGAAATGCATTTAAATGTTTTGTAATATGTTTTAATAAGTAATATGCTATAAATGGAAAGAACTAATTATAATAAATTCAAAGTCTAAAAAATATTGAATTGGGATTTGTGCAAAAAGGATATTGAACTACCAAACATGTAAGGTGATACCTCAAAAGCAAGTAGGTGCTAGTATATGAAACTAAAAAAATTTCAAAAATAATTGTGCAAAATAATATGAATGATTAATGTTGAACTATTTTTTCGAGTTTGATACGCAACTAAATTTTTAGAAAATGATGCAAAAAGTAATGAGAAATAACTGAGAATGTATTTGATGAAACTAGGGTTTTGAAATATTTTTTTGTAAAAATAAGTGTAATAATTTTAAAATTTTAGAAAAAAATTATAGAATTTTTCTTGAAAATTTTAGGAAAAATTAGAAAATATTTCTAAAGTTAGCAATATATTTTTCCTAGTGTTTTGAAAGTGTTTGTATGCAAATAAGACCTAGTATGTGAAAACTACAATTTGGGTGAATTTATTGAAAATATTTCAATTAACTTAAAGTTTTATGAATTTTAAATTTAGGAAAAATTAGGAAAATATTGAAAAAAATTAGAAATAATTAGCCCTAGGGTTTCTAGGGTTTTTTTGCAAAAATTTGAAGTCAAGTTCGATAAATGTTTTATTATTTTTAGAATATTGGAGTTATATTATTAAATTATAAAAGGGATGAGTAATGTAAATTAATAAATAAATTTAAAATAATTAACCTATTTATTTTTGTATATAGATTATATTTTTGCCTTTATAAATATAATAAGAAATAAGAGAGATTATAACTTAACTTATTTCAATTGATCTAGATTTAAACAAGGTCTGATACTAGAGGAATAGGACTAAGAAATAGTCAGAAATAGGTCTCTAAAATGAATTTTTGATTGGAAAAGATCATCAAAAATAGGACACCCTATTTTTTTAATCATTGGAGTCCTATTTTGATGCTATTATTTTAAGGTTAAAATCTTTCTAGGTTCTATTTGGAATGCCTATGTTACCCTGTCACTAAAATTTTAGGGTCTAAGACCTCATGGAGCTCACTATAAGTATATTTTAATCTTAAAAACCCTTAAGATATCTTAGTGGTTCAACTTGAATTCAAACTTGGGAAAGAGAGAAAGGGTTGGTGTGTAAAAGATACACTAGATGCACTTCACACCCCATGTGTTGGCACATTACCTACATACCACTACTCTGAAGAGGGATCAAGATAATGTAGTTCTCCCATTAAATTTCTTGGTAAAATTTGTGTATGATAAAGGTAATTAGAATGCAAAATTGGATGTGCTTTAGCTATCTAACGACTCTTGCAATGACTTGTGTAGGCTTGAAATAATGTTGGAATGTTATGTGCAAATAATAGGGAAGAATGATTTAGTGTACTTCCTTTTATTCTTGCATCTCTCTTGTAAATTAGTGTCAACCATTCTAAATGGAATTTGAATTACCTTTTATATGCAAACTAATGGTCATGGGTTAAATGAATTCACATGAGGTTGATAATAAAAAAAGATAAATATTTGAGAAAATATGATCATTTGAGGCCAAGATGAGCTTGGTCAATAGTGCCAAAAATAGGACACCCTAAATTATGCCACTCCTATCCTATTTAGGTGATATTTTACTAAGGGGATGAGACCTTGGGGGATAGATCTATGCCTAAGAGGGCTCTTTGGGTCTCAAAAATCTAAGTCTAGGAATCTACAGATGACTATGAATTAGTGAAAGAAGTATCCTAGAAGGGTTGTGTGAGCCAACGAGAGGACCAATGGATTAGGTGTCTTAGCCATAATGAAGTTGTACAATTTCACATTTTACATGACTACACTTGTACATCTGATAAGCCAAAAATATTCAATAAAAATAACCATATTGTAGGAAATAGAATCACTAGATGTAGAGACATGAAAATATTTCAACCATTGCTTATCTATAATCTTCCACCTACCTAATCAATTAGATTAAAAATATCACCTACACCAAGGAATCAATATCAAATAATATTATTTATTGACCTTGGTGAGCCTATTGTGGAAATATTTAAAATATTAGTTGTAACAAACATGCTTATTTAGCCAATTCCAAAGCCATTTATAAAAGATAAACTAAATATTTACTTGTATAAATATAATAAATATTGTGATTACCATCTATTCAAAGGCCATGGATTCTATCAATGTATGCATCTTAGGCACTTCATTGAAAAATTACTTGAGCAAGGTGAAATTAAGATAACTAGTAGTTTCTCCACTTCTAATCAAAATATTTTTATATACAAAGACCCATTTCTAAAACACAAATCAAATAATCAATATAATTAGAATCAATATCAAAATTGGAATCAAAATTAGAATCAAAATCAAAATTAACAACATAATAATCAGAATGAAGGTTAGGATTCCTCTTCGAACTAGATTGTCTATAATCATGTCCCACACCACTATAAAAATGTTGTAGGTCATGTTATAAGAAATCATGTGGCCACCATTAAAATAAATCCATGTCCTAATAACCCTCTTTTGACATGAAGCTACATTAATGTGACTCATCATTCATGGGTTATTCCTATCATCCATATATTTAGTCCTTCTAATTCTATTAACCCTACTAAAGTTGAAACTTGTGTTGTTATAACTTAAAATCCATAGGTTACCATCAAAGGTCCTCCATCACCTTATAAAAATAGCCTAAATAAATACATCTTAAATTCAATATCTAAACAATCTCCTTCTACTAACAAACAATATGACCTTTTGGAATCAATAAATAAAACACTACCATAATTTTTTATTATGGAAATCTTACATACATTCTAAGTTCATAATGAAATATCATATAATAGTTTAAACCAATCCAAGGTTTTTAATAACATTCATCCTACTCAGTTTTGAGAACTTGTGGGGTATTTTTATCGTGGCCAAAAATTTTTGTTTAGTTAAAATGATATGTCATCCCTTGGTCCAATGCATAATAACCCTATTTGTATTTAATCAGTCATTTCCTACCATAAAATAAAGTGA
The DNA here is from genome assembly GCA_037957365.1 of Torreya grandis. Taxonomy (NCBI): domain Eukaryota; kingdom Viridiplantae; phylum Streptophyta; class Pinopsida; order Cupressales; family Taxaceae; genus Torreya; species Torreya grandis. The sequence goes on along the minus strand of JARHVA010003751.1, from coordinate 962,179 downwards.
GTGATCATATAAAATGGTTTAGATTCAAATATTGATACATTTAAATTAATTAAACATCTATGGTATACATTAGAATATTTCTAACTAGACATAAATACTATCAAAGCATATGACAAGAAAGAGTGAGAATCTAAAGGCACCATCTACTTTCCTATCATTATTTGTCCTATCACACATTTTCATGTCCTTGATATTGAGCTATGATATAATATTTTCCTTGGATGACCCAATATCCTTTAGTTCAAATATGTTCCTTCCACTTTACATCAATGCATAAATTTCCCCCATTCCAAAATGGAGGTTACTATTCCTAGTGATTTACAACCATACAAAAATTATAAAAATATAAAAGTTGAATATGTGATCTATAATTATGATCCTATCTCAGATAATATACCCAAAAATGACATGAATGCAATACCTAAATCTCTTAAGTCTAGTTACATTTATCTAGATATCTTAGTCTCTACATCTTATTCCATGTCTCCTCAAATTTTGTCTCATTTTACCATTTAAGATAGAGGTAATTGGTGAGTATATCATCCATGATGCTTTCCATATTAATCAATTACCCATGTCTTGAAAATAACATGGCAAACCCAACACCACTAAATACCCTAGTAGCCCTAATATGGAGTGGTAAAAAATTCCTAATTCCTATCTTAAGGGACCCATTACTTTTGTTAAAGGTAGTTTATCATTTCAAGATCAAATTAGTCACTAAAATGACTTATAGTTATGTAATGTTGATTTTTATTCATGATTTAAAAACATTAAGTATCCCATTCCTAATATAATCATGAGTCATCAAAATTATCAAGGGAAAGGTTTGTGGCCAAAGCACTAAAGTAATATTGAACTCATTTTTGTAACCAAAAATAAAATAACTTGAGGCATTGGTTATACACCACTTGGGGGAAACCCCTCTGATGTTGAGTGTGGCATATCTTTGATGACTAAAAAATATGATCCCAATAATGAAATATAGTCACACTATAGAATTTATGAGGAGACAACCAATATGAACCTCTTCATTAACACTTATACTAGTGCCATTATACCCTTTATGAACAATTCCTTTATTTCCCTTCATTACCACCAATTACATGAACAAGAATAGAAAAATCATATTATACCATTGAAAGAATTTCAAAATTCATGGGCCTTAGATATAGTCTTCTATTGAGTGATCACAAGCAATAAATTGGAATAACATTAGACATTGTGACCTACTTTGAAGATTAAGGCAAATTCCTTAGTCAATAAGACAATCAAACATTTATTTTTATTAGTGAAAATATATTTGAGGAACTTTTAAACCATGGTAAAAGTAAATACAAAGATTTATCCTTTGGTGAAAACCTATCTAAGGTGCCAATCAATGGTGAAGTTCACTCTCGTCAACAAGAACATATAAACCCAAAGATTCCATGATTTCATTTAAGTATAAGTACTATTCCCTTTAAGGAGTAAACATTTAAATAATTGGTACATGTTTTATTTTTCACAAAAAAATTTAGGTTGGATGTTTATTCCATACATTGTATTCAGATTCTTACTACATAGGTGAGAATGATAAACCAACTAAGCCACAATCAGATAAATAAGGTTAATTCCCATTCATTCCTATTATATAAACAATTATTCTACACCACTTGTGAGAGGAACATATTAGAATTGGAACTATAAATGAAACTAAAAATCTCAAATAAGGATTGGATAAATTATTGGGTACGATTCCATTGACCCATTGACTATTCAGAATGGATAGCTAACATTATTCCTATCATAAAGAAGCAATAAAATAAACTATTGAACATTTGGACATTCATGGTGATGCTCAGTTATTAATCAAGTTATAGGTTTGTATCAACCAAATATTAAAATCTCATGCCTTACCATAAAGGCATTCTTGATAGCCATAAACAAAAATTTGAATGTATCTAATTTGTGAAAACACCATGGGCCTGTAAGAGATCAACTAACATTGTGGAAACCCTTGGATCATGGATGCACATATCTTCTAATTTATAATATTACACATTATTCTACTAGTTTATAGTCATTCTAAATTAGAGTTACTATGTGATATTGTTGTTCTTCATTCCCTTTATACCTAAATAAATACACTTACCATGAAAAACTATACCCTTATTATTAAATTATCACATTATCAGCAACAATCATTTACTTCTGTTGAATTTAATTATAATTTAATAGAGAATACACTCTATCATATAATCTATGATGGGATACTACTTAAATTTTTACATTTGGGTGAATTTCATTTAACACTTAAAGGCATGCACAATAGGATTTATGGGGAACACACTAGTGAAGTGGTCATTTATAAGACACTAATTCTAATAAGGTGTAATTATCTTGTAATGGAATTAGATGCATGTGTTTCTTATTGATTTCGAACAACTTGGTTATTTAATTCAGGAACTTTAGATGATTACTTTGTTATAAAATTATATATGATATCCATGGCTTGGGGGCATGTCATTTCACATTCCCATTCATTACATTTTACATCCTTGCATTTGTTCCTATCCATTTCCCTATCCTATTCCATTATTAATCTCTATTATAGCCTAAATGTACTAAATAAGGATTGAGATGAAATTTTAGTAGATAGTTTATATTTGGTCATCATTGGTACATATTTGTATGAATAATATCATAGTTTCCTTGATTAGAAATTCTTCAATATCTCATTTTTTGCACATTAAAATCCTATTCCTCATTCCACATCACTTAATTTACATATCTAGTTTTTTATTGAAAGGTTCTCCATTTTCATCCTATAATTATTGAGCATTGTTCCTATTGTTATGGGTTGACATTGATGTTGTCATTGATGTCAAATGTTCTTAAGAAAGGTCTTCATGAGGTCATTAAACATTGTATCTATTAGAAAGATATTAAAAAATTGTATAGTTATTCTAAGAATGTAATAAATGTTTGGTATATGTTATTATTAATGCATGAGTGATGTGATAGTCAACATGGAAGGTCCTTGTTGTCAATGTTCTCAAATTTCTTGAACCTAGTAAGTGACTTGAAAAGGTATGTGTATAGGATAACTAGTATTGTGCATGAAGGGTCATGAAGGATTAGTGAGATGAATGAACATAGGAATAAAAGGTTTTATTATGTTTATTTATCATGTATAAGAGTCATTTGATCACTTATATGAGTGTTAGGGTGAGCCTATAGGGGTAGGACCTATAGACCTAGTCTACACATAGACCACTTCTAGATTCTACCTAGATAAATGAGGTATAATGGTCTATTTTCAAGGCATGTGAATAATGTATGGATGTTTATAATAATGATATATTTTTATTTATTATGCTATTGAGGTGGAGATCACATAGAAAGAGGCATGAAGGTCAGTTTTAAATGGCCTAATGTGGTTTGCAAGTCAAAGTCTAAGCAAGTAATTAAAGAGAGTATGGCCTAATGGGGTATGAGGCTATATTTCTAAGGAGATTATAGATAGGTAAGGGTTTTCATAGTTATTATATATTTTTCAAGCATGTTCACAAATTTTGATGTCATGGCTTACAAGAAAAGGCATGAAAAGTTGTTTTGAGGTCTCTCAAGTGCACATAATGAAGGGTTCTCAACCTAAGAAGGATTTTCTTGTGTTTTTTAGCTCATAAAATATTTGAATGGGAACATAATATATTAATCATATATTTTAAGGGTTAATATTTCAAACTTATAGGCATTGGTTTTTAGATTGAGGAGCTATGATTTTCAAATACATATTAATAGTGGAATTGTGTTTAAACCCTCCTAAAATCGTAACAAAAATCCAATGTTGAATATTTTGATAAAAATAGCATATTATGGTCTTAAATTAATAAAAAAAAAATATTATATTATATTAAACTATGCTATACACCTCTAGTTGTGATTGATTTATCAAGTGTGTGAGTATACCCTATAAGAAAGTGCACATTTCTCAAAGATTTGTTTTAGTAGTCATAGTTAACCAAGTCAAAGAATGAAAATAATTGGATGGATAAGTTTTATTCATGTATTTTATTATAATAGTTTTTATAGGTAGGTTTCATCTCTCAGGTGTGCTTAACTGGTCATCCAAAATAACCTGTCACTAATAGGCCTAATCGTGCAAATAGTGAGAAACTCAGGTAGAAGTGAGAAGATGATTAGGGATGTATTATCATGGATTAAGGATGAATAAAAATGAATGGATATTTTTTTAAATACTTTTAATAAGTTTTTATGTTGGATAAAATTTTTGGAGATCATTTTATATAGAAAAATATTATTCATAAGTTGTCTTGCCTAGCTCAATGAAGTCTATATACAATGAGGTCATGAGATTGGTCTGAAAGACCAATATTTCCTTTTAAATTTTTTTTATAATAGTTTCCTAATGATCACATAGTATCATAAACATGAATCATGAGTCTTTTAAATTGGTCATACAGGTGTTATAGCTCAAAATCACCATGACTGGTCTTTAAGGAAAACTGGCAGTTCTGAGTAAGTTATAAGAATGTTTTTGAGTCATTTTGGCATATGTAATGAAGTATAATATACTTGGTGAAGTTTAGTTCTTTAAGGTTATATTTATATGTTTTATTTTCATGTTTATATGTCCAAACATTGTGTTATCTTTAGTATTCAAGACAAACCTTTCTGTGTGTGAGAAGGCCTAATTATTAAGAGTATTAATGGCATGCTTCAAGTGGTAATTAGAGATAAAAGGTGTCATGGACATAATATGAGATTATTATGTGTCTATTTTAGTTTAATATTAATTTTTAATACCATTTATGAATTTTTAAAGTGCTCAAAATAGATCAAAGGGTAATGTATGATAGTGAAGGCTTAATTGAATTAGGTCTCCCTAAGGCCTAAAAGAGGGTTTAGTCCTATACGCTATGAACAAATTATTTTAATTCTTGGTTCATGTTCATGGAATTTACTAAGTCATATTTTATGTAAAATATAATCAGTCAAGTGTGTATGGGTTACCAAGAGGTGTATGAGCAAGATCCTAGTATAATAACACGGCCTAATAGGTGTAATTGACTAGTTTAGAAAAAGTGATAGTTGAAGTGAAGGATATAAAACTTTAAAGAGATAAATTAGGTATTTAAAATCATAATAAGGGTGAATATAAAATATCATCAATATCTAATATGGGTAATGTGTATTAATATCAATTTCATATAACCTAATCAAGTTAATAAGATGACTAGTTGAGCAATGAAGCCTTTAAGATTGTTTGAGAGGGACAGAGGAGAGAGAAGAGCTGAATAAGGTGATCATCATGTATTGTATTATAAATAGGGATTTATTAAGGTGATTAAATGTCTAATTTGTATGATTTTATGCTTAGTCATCTAGGGATTTGGTGCTTCCTTGAAAGTTAGTGCTTATTAAAGACTAGCTGAGTTGGTGCTTAGCTAATTGGGGTTGGTGATCTATGTGGAGTTGGTGCTTCACTAAATTTGGTATTTATCTTATATTAATGTACTATATTTGAACATATCAATGGTTTTTTTTTTTTTTTATGGTTTCTCATTCAAATAAGTGTTCTATGTGTTATGCTGTTATCTCATGCTCATATGAATAGTTCTTAATGTGTTGTTATTTCACTATATTGCTTTGATAGCTCACAAATGATAAAGTAAATTTATAAAAGTTTTATAATACTAATTCCCCCCTTCTTGTTTATTTTACTTACAATAATTGGTATCAAATCCTATTCCTTTAAAATAATTGTAATAATTTTAAGCTAATCCTAAGAAGCATAATATATCCAGTGATCAAAAGGAAGAAAACAACATGTATGATGAAGTCTTTTATGATAGTGAAGAAGGAGAAGATAAAGTAGACATTAAAGATAAGATCATAACTTACCTTGATGATTTTAAGCATCAAAATAATACTATTAAGGAACTCAAGAATCAGTTATAAGGTATCAATACAAATTTTAAATCAAGGGAAGTTGAGTATGACCAGTTGAAGATATAGCTAGATTCCTTTAAAGTTGAGCATGAGCAGATCATAGATAATATGAGCATGTTTGAGAGAGTGTGTGAGAATTCAAGACAAGTCAAGAGTACCAAAATGTAAAAACCAATTAGTCATCCCAAGGAAATAAAGGATAAGCCATTATGGGACCATGGGAAAAAGAGTAATCAGTCAAGAGGTAAGTACATAAATGTTGTTTGCTACATATGTCACAATATAGGAGATATTTGAATATTCTTCTCTAATAGAGTTAGAAGGATGTCAAGATTCAACAAGACATATTAAGCTCTTATAATTCATGAAAAGGATCAAACATTGGTATGAAAGTCAAATCAAGTTAGGACTGATCATATTAAGCTCAAGTGTCAAGATGAACTATTTACTAAGGAGGAATAGAAGACTAAATAGGATTCTATGCTAATTTAGACTACCTTTCATATTCAATATGAAGGCATGAAATGATATATAAATATATTTTTCTCAATACACATGATAGGAAACAAAAATAAGTTCATCTCATTGAATAATAATGTTATAGGAATAATGAGGTTTTGATACAACACAACTATCAATATAATTGGTAAGGTTGTCTTTAGTTTGAATAATGGGAATACTAACACATAATATTTGTTATATGTGGAAGGTTTGAAACATAACCTACTTAGTGTAAGTAAAATGTTTAATTAGGGAAGCACACTAACCTTTCATGAAATAGGGTGTGAGATAAGGAGAGCCAAATCAACAAGCCTAATTACCAATGCTAAGAGGACTGAGAACAATCTATATGTCTTGAATGAGATCAATAAGGAGAGATGATTCATGAGAAATATAGATTAAATTTGGCTATGGAACATAATTTTAGGTTACCTAAAATTTGACAATTTGGTTAATATTATCACTAAGAGTTTTTTGAAGAACATGTCTAAGATCACCAAACCTATAAACATACTTTAGAAGGCATGTCAACGTGGTAAGTAGACTACAAGAAGGTTTAAGTCTAATGAGTATTCTACTATAATACCCTTGGAGTTTATACACAATGATATTTTTTGATTATAATAATTCAAATCATTCAAGGAGATATCTACTTCATATTACTCATAGATGATTACATAAGAATGACTTGGGTTGCATTCTTGAAAGAAAATTCAGAATATGTTGACAAGTTCAAAGCATTTAAGGCTATTTTTTATAATGAGAATAATTGGAAGATCAAGTGCCTAATATTTGATAAAGGAGGAGAGTTTTGGTCCAATTATTTTTATGACTTCTATGAGGTTCATTTAATAGGGATACAATTCTCAGTATCTAGGATACGTTAACAGAATGGGGCAGTGGAAAGGAAGAATAGGATAGTTGAAGAGATGTATATAATTATGATAAATTATTATATATTAACTAATGGATATTGGAGAGAAGTATTAAACATTGTGTTCTACATTTTGAATAAATATAGATAAGGACTAATGGAAACAATACTCTTTATGAACTATGGAAGGGTAGACTTGTCAATGTGGAACATTTTAAAGTGTTTGGGAGCAAGTGTTTCATCAAAAGAGATGATGAATACTTGGGAAAGTTTTACTATAGATTTGATGAAGGTATATTCTTCAGATAATCATCAATGCACTCAACCTATAGATGTTATAACAAGAGGCTAAAAAATATAGTGGAAATCACTAATGTGAATATTGAAGAGATGAGGAAATCACACTCATAGTCAAAGGACACTTTAGATAATATAGACTTCAAGAATGAAGAGGAGATATAGAGGTTGACAAGGAATAAGAAGTTTAAGAGAGATAAGACTCAAAAGAACCCTCAAGACATATTTAAATAGATCACCCTGAATCTCAAATCATTGGCATTAAGAATGTAGGTATGAAAATAAGGAGAAGATTGGTAAGTAATCTAAATCAATATAATGTTGCTATATTATCCAAGATTAAACCTAAGAATTTTATATAAACAAGCAAAGACAAATTTTAGATAGTTGATATGAATGAGGAGTTAGACCAAATAGAGAAGAATGAGACTTGGGAACTAGTTCCTAGGCTTAAAGAGAAGAGTGTCACTGGCACAAAATGGGTTTTTAGAAACAAGTTGAATGAATATGGAGAATTCACTAGAAAAAAAGATAGATTGGCATGTAAGGGAAATTAAGAAGTTAAAGGGGTAGACTTTGAGGATACCTTTGCACTAGTAGAAATATTTGAGGCCATCATATTAATTCTAGAATATGTGGGATTCAAAGGGATCAAGGTATACCAAATAGATGTCAAACCTACCTTTTTGAATCGGAATTTGGAAGAGAAAGTGTACATTGAAAATCTTGAGAGGTTATCACTTTCAAATTAAAAAGGCTATGTTTTAAGATTTAAAAAGTGTCTCTATGGTCCAAATCAAGACCCTATAGCTTGGAATGCTAGGTTGGACATGTATTTATTAGATCAAATATTCAAAAGGTGAGTTCCAAATAGTAATGTATACTCAAGACATAATATTACCTTTACTTGATAGTAGTTTTCTTTGTGGATAACATCATCTTTGGTGGAAACAATGTGAATAGGACAACTACCTTTTTAGAGGTGATGAAGAAAGAGTTTGAGATGTCCATATTAGGAGAACTATAATTATTTTTTGGGTTTCAAATTATCAATTTGAAAAAGGTATATTCATCTCATATGATAAGCACATAAGAGAGATGTTTAATAAGTTTGAGATGAAATATTTTAAGGTAGTGAGTACACCCATGATCATAGGGTGTAAGTTGATCAAGGAAGATCAGTATTAAAAGGCCAATCAAATGTCATACAAGTTAATGATTGGAGGTTTATTTTACATCACTACCTCTATACCTTACATCATTTAGCAATAGGTTTGTTTGAATTTTTCAAGCAAATACAACCAACAATCATCTATAAATCGTTAAAAAGACACTTATGTATCTCAAAGGGACTATGAATTATGGATTGTGGTATCTAAGAATCAAAGAGTTAAATTTGATAACTTACATAGATGTAGCCTGGGTAGGAAGTATAGGTGATAGAAAGAGTACTACTAAAGGAAATTTATTCTTAGGTAGGTGTTTAGTTTAATGGATAAACAATAAGAAACCATCAGTAACATTATCCACTTGTGTGTCTAAGTACACTACAACAAGTTCATGTTGTACTCAAGTACTATGGATGAGATAGACCCTAAAAGACTACAAAGTGGAGTATGATGGTCATATCCCTATCTATAATGACAATACAAATGCTATAAACATCTCAAATAAACCTATCATGAACTCAAAAACCAAGCACATTCCCATCATGTATCATTTTCTAAGAGATAAGGTGGGTAAATAAAGTTTCAAATTTTAATATGTTTCTATACAGGATTAGATTGTAGACATCTTGACTACACCACTTCCAAAGTTAACTTTTGAACACCTAAGATAGGAATTAGGTGTAATTATTTCCCCTAGCAATGATTGAATATGAAAATTACACAGGGGGAGATAATCATGATCATTATCTCAAAGAATAGGTGATTTTTTACAACTAGGTATGAATGGAAATAGGGGGAACATTTTTATATTATGTCTAATAAACTCATAGTTTTGTGTGTTGAGTATATTAGTTGTAAGGAGCATGATCTAAGGAGTTATAGCTATCACTTTATCATTTATGTAAAATGGGGAGAAAAACTAGGATGGAGAGATAAGAATGATCAATTTGTAGTATATTTTTCCATAAATGAAAAAGGGGGATATTTTTAAGCAATGTTCCTATTGTTGAGGTTTGGCATTAATGTTGTCATTGATGTCAAAAGTTCTTGAGAAAGGTTTTCGTGAAGTCATTAAAGAATGTAGCTATGATAAAGGATACTGATCAATGTTTTAGTTATTCTAAGAATGTAATACATGTTTTATTTTTACTACATGATTGATGTGAAGGTTAACATGGAAGGTCCTTATTGCCAAAGTTGTTAAAGTGCTTGAACCTAATAAGTGACCTGAAAAGCTATATGCATATCATGTATAGTCTTGTGCATGAAGGCTCATGATGACTTGGTGAAATGAATGAATATAGGCATGAAATTTTTTACTATTTTTCTTGATAATTTATATGAAGCATTTCAACACTCATGTGAGTCTCAGGGTGAGCATACAGGGGTAGGACCTATAGACCTAGTCTACACCTAGACCACTTCTAGATCCTATTTGGTCTAATGAGGTATAATGGTTTTTTTTCTAAGGAACGTGAAGGAATTACAGATATTTATAAGAATGATAGAGTTTGCTTGAGCATGTGAGTGAGATGGAGAGCACATGGAAAGATAAGGTTAGTTTCAAGGGCTAATGTGGTTTGTAGGTTAACATCTAAGTAAGAAAAAAGAGAGAGTATCACCTAATGGGGTATGAAGTTATATTTACAAGGAAATAATGAAAATTTTTGTGTCTTTATAGGTATGATATGTTTTTTCAAGAATGGTAACAACGTTTTATGTCATGGTTTTTAAGAAAAGGCATGAAAAGTGGTTTTGAGGTCTCTCAAGTGCACAAAATGAAGGGTTTTCAACCTGAGAAGGATTTTCTTGTGTTTTATAGATCATAAAATATATGAGTAGAAAACTAATATTTTAATGGTATATGGGGAGGGTTTCAATCTCAAATTTATGGGCATTGGTTTTTGGATCAAGGAGCTGTGTTTTATAAACAAACATTACTAGTGAAAGTGTGTTTAAACCCTCCTAGAACCCTAATAAGGACATGATGTTGAATATGTTGATTCAAATATCCTATAATAGTCTCAATTTACTAATAAAACTATTTTATCTTTTATTCAACTCTCATATCCACCTCTAAGTGTGATTAAGTTGTAAGGTGTGTGAGTAAACCCTACATGAAAGTACACATTTCTCAAAGATTTATTGTAACAATTAGAGTTGATCAAATAAAATTTTGAAAATAATTAGATGAATAAGGTTTAAATTTTTATTTTATGTCCATGGTGGTTTGTGGATAGGTTATATCCCTCAAGTGTGCTAAATCGGTCATCCAAATCAACCTATCGCTAATATGCCTAATGGTGTAACTGATGAAAAACTCAAACAAAAGTGAGACGATGATTAGGGATGTGTTATAATGGAATAGGGATGAATTAAACTACATGGATACATTTTTAAATAAGTTTAAGACATGTTCATGTTTTATATAATTTTTTAAGATCATTGTATATAGCAAAAAATTGTTCACAAGTTGACTTGTCTATGTCAATGAGGTCTATATATAGTGAGGTAATGAAATTGGTATGCAAGAAAAATATTTAAATTTTAAAATGTTATATTTATAAATAATAATGGTTTAATGATCACATATGACCATACACATGCATACCGAGTCTTTAAAAGTGGTTATATAGGTGTTGAAAGTCAAAATCATTGTGACTGGTCTTCAAGGAAAACTAACAGTTCTAAATGAGCAAGTTACAAGAATGTTTTTGAGTAATTTTCCCTATGTAATGAAGTGTAATGTACTTGGTGAATTTTATGAGGTATTTAAGGTTATTTTTATATTTTTTATTGACATGGTTGTGTGTCTAAACATTTTTTATTTTTAGTTGTTTAAGATAGACCTTTCTATGTGTGAGAAGGCCTAATTGTAAATAATACTAATGGTTTGATTTAAGTAGTGATTGGAGATAATATGAGATTAATATGGGTGAATTTGAGTGGAATATGAGGTTTGCCTAATATTTATAAATTTTCAAATTGATTCAATAAGATCAAAGGGTATTGTGTGCTAACAAAGGCCTAAAAGAAGTTTTGGTCCTACATGCTATGGCCAACATATTAAAATGTTTGATTCATGTTTTTTGAATGTCTTAATTCCTATTGTATATAAAATATAATCAATAAAGTGTGTATGGATAACAAAGAGTGTTGGAGATTTTTCAATTATGCCTTGATGATGTCATGGTGGTGTCTTGGTGAGTGGATGAAGTGCCTTGATAGTCTAAGTGCCAATGATAAAGTTTACAATGTGATTGTCCTAGTATGATTGACATTGGGATGGTTGATCTTCATTTTTGACTTGGATAAAGATGATCAAGGATGATTTGAGAGTACTGAGCATGTGTAAGGGGTCTTATAAGAGGTTTTTTATGCTTTGAGTGCTTATGTCCACGAGTGGTTTTCATCTGGTTGATCATTGTTTTCATCTAGACACATTGGGTATAGTGAAAGAAAATCTAAGTATTTATTTTGTTAATGTCACCATTGCCATATGCGGATGAGTTAGGGGGAGTTGCTCATATGGTTGTGATCAAATTTGTGCCTAGTTTCTATGCACTCAATTTTATGTCATGTGATGTAGCAAAATAAAAGATATACAAGTTCAAAGTTGGGTTGTCAAGGAGTTTAACATTGTTTTCCCATACTTAGCCAATCTACATGAGGCAAGAAAGAGCCAAGTAAGCATTTTGATGATTCCATAAATCGTACATGTGAATATTTCATGAGAAGGTGATCATATGGGTTTATTTATTTTTGTGCCTAATTTATTTGTTCTAACTCTCAAGTCAATTACTAAAGCATGATAAAAGATATGCATGTTCAAAGTTGGCCTCTTAGATAGGTTTTTGACATAGTTGGCTCTATGGAAAAAAAATTGAGTGAATATTTTAATGTCATTATATCTCACACATGTAATTATTTTAGGATCAAATTGACACATGTTTGGATTCTCCTATGTGAGTAGATCATATGGTCCAAATTTTAGAACATGTACATGAGTGAAGTAAAAGATATTGAGGAGCAAAGATGGCCTTCCATGTAGATAAGCTATGCCCCCCATACATAGCTAAATTTACATGAAGTTATATTTTAGGACCAAATGGATATATAATAATATGCATGAGTTCATACATCAAGATATATGGTGCACATAAAGTTAAAAATTTCAAAGTGTTCAATGTTTAAATTACATAAAGATCAAGCTCCTTACAAAATGATCAATGAAGTGTGTTTATTCAAATATTTTAGGATGCTACGAGATGAGGACAAGTGTTCAAGATTTAACATTGAGAAAAGTTAAATGATAAAGATCTAGTGGAAAGTAGGTGTTCATATTGATTGATCAAATGGTGCATGTTGCATAATAAATACCTAGAGGATCTATAGAGATTGATAGTATGCATTGATTCAATATTGAAAGATTGCATGAGATGATGTCAAATATTAGATGTTTAAAATTTGGGAATTAGTGCACTTTGAATTTAAGATAGAATAATAACAATGGTTTATGACTGATATAATTTTTTAAGACATGAGATGAGGACATGGTGTTTGAGGTTTAATTATGACCACTGGTATTTAAATATTTTAATTTTGTATAGGAAAGACTAGTGTCTAGTTTTTGAGCCATATCTTTTGATGCAAGATGAATTTTATCATATAGTAACAATTAAATATGAATAGTAATCCATGATTCATATAATGAACCTAATTTAAATATCTATAAGTATTTACAATCAAAGTTATGAAGTTTCAAAGTTGACTATGTATTTGTGCATATTGTGCAAGTAACCCAAGAAGGGTAATTGGGCTCATTTTTATGTTTTTCTCAATTTTAAGTGATGAATCAGCTATTTTATAATTTTTTAGACTCCATAAGGATGCTATATATTCATTATAAATGCTTGATCAATCATATGAAGTATGAATAAATGTTTACAAGTTGATTGTGTAGTTATTCATGTGTATGTGTACATGAAAATGTGTTTGAGTGAATTATGCTTTACAAGGGTACTATGTTGGTTTTTTAAATTTAATGAGTACCTATATAGAATTTTTAATGGTTCCATTCATTTATAAATTGTTTCTATATTTCTTATTTTTCTCAAATAAGTGTCGAAGAGTTGAACGGGTCTTTGTAGGACCTAAAAGTAACATAGGCCTATTTGAAAGTGAATTGTGCTTAAGTGTGACCCATGTTAGATTCCTTAAGGGTAAAGGCATGTATTTTGGTTTAAAATAAAATATTTTGGACTTGGTAATTAATGAATTCTCTATATTTATTTAAACCAAATGTGTTGGATTCTATATATGAGAGTGAGACTTGTTGAGTGAGACTAGTGCAATGTGTATGTGATAATTATGGAGTGAAGGAGAGGTAGAGTGTCCAGTTGATTAGAAAAAAAGATTTATGACTAAGTGTATGAATTTTATGTATTATTTATAATGTCATAAAATTTATCTTGTAGTTTTAGTATATGTGAAGAAGTTTGAGTGTGCATATGAGGATAATTTGAGTGAAGAAGGAGAGAGATTATGGCATGCCTACATGAGAGTCATGTATGAAATTGATAGAGAGTTTATGCAGAGGTTAAATAAATAAATATACATCATCAAGTGTTTATTACATTTGTACTAAGGTATAAGTATTCAAATGAGGGTCTAAATGAGTTGATCTTCTTTAGGGTAGTTGTTCCCTGTGGAATAGGTGTTTAACTAAAGGCCTTTGATTAGGAGGATATGATCAAGGTTTGTTATTCTAAAGAAGTTAACCAATATATTTTTTGTAATTTCTTATAGGATTTTAGTCCATGTTTAATAGGCTTGAGAGTGGGTTTTATTCCCCATGAGGGTTTCCCATAGGAACTATGTCTTATGTGTTTGATCTTGTGTATGCATTGAATGAATGAGCTCTCTTTTTAATGTTCCTTAATACATTTAATATTTGATGTTTTTATAATAATTTGAAAGGATTTGAATTGAAATTAAAATATCTAGGCTCACTATTTCACCCCCACCCTCTTAGTGATTATACCTCTAATAATTGGTATCAAAGTAGTTCCTTTGGTAAAGGCTTAACAACTTGAAGGTGATCCAAGGTACAATATGGGTAGTCATCAAGGATTTTTCTCTACTAAGCAAGCACTGATGTTCAATAGATATAATTATGCTTTTTGGAGTGGAAAGATGAGGACATACATTATGTCCCTAGGGCTTTATATATGATAATCTATTGTGGATGGTTATGTTACTCCTACTACTCCATCTAGTATTATAGACAAGAAGTTGTTTGAGAATAATTTCAACTAAATTAATACTATCACTTGTGGTCTTTTAGAGACTAAATACACCAAGGTAATCCATTATAAATCTACTAAAAAGATACGGAAAAAATTGTAGAGCATTTATGAATGAGTTTAAAAGGTCAAGCTTGCTATGTTGTAGACTCACAAAAGGTAATTTGAAAGTATCAAGATGAATGAAAAATATACTATGGTATCCTTTATACAAAGAGTTGGTGATATTTTTAACATCATCAGAGGTCTTAGAGAGAACCTTGAATAGGCTACTATATTTTATAATGTTTTAAGGACTCTATCCTTCAAATTTTATCCAAAGGTATCTGATATATTATAAAGTCATGATCTTACTCAGTTAAAGATGGATCAATTACATGGCACCCTAACTACCTATGAGATGAGAAAGAGTGATGATATACCACCAAATAAGGAAGCAAATTTCAAGATATAAATTAAGACAAATAAGAATTTATAAGGTAATAAGATTAAGGAGGATGACATTTTAGATATAGATGAGGATGAACTGATGGCTTTGATCTCATGAAAATTGAAAATAGGTTCAGGAAAGTATAAGGGTAACTACCCCTCAAATGCTTCAATTATGGAGAGGTAGGACTTTATGCTAACAAGTACACTCATAAATATACCAAGGATGATGATGAAGAGCATGATCAAGGTCGTGATGATGTCAAGAAATCATTTAGGTTTGATAAAATCAAAACAAGATTTAGGAGGTTTGATAACAAGTACTTCAAGGACAATAAGAGTCTCTACAACAAAGAAGATTGTAGCTCATTAGATGAGAGTGAAGTTAATGAATCTGAGGATGATCATGATGATGATGGTCTTACTAAAGATAGATCCCTCTTAATGATTGAGGAAGTTAGTTTCTAACATCAAAAGGAGTCTACTTGGAGTGATCCAGATGATGATGATGAGGTAGATTATGAGACTGAATCGATGAATGCTCTTGAAGAACTAAAGATTAAGAATAAGATCAATAAAAATATTTTATCTAAACTCAAATACTATGAGGAATAATTTAGAGTGTATGAGGCATTAACACATGAAGACACCAAAGAGCATGAAGATATAGTTAATCATCTTAGTTGTCAACTAAAAATCTTATCTACAAGCCTAAAATCTAAAGAAGATAAATGTGCAAGGTATACAATTGAAAATGTGTCTTTAAAAGATGAGTTGAAGAAGTATTCAATGAAGGTGAAATCATTTGTCCAGTTTGATGAAAGTTCTAATGATCTAGATGTTCTCTTAAAGAGTCAAAAGTTAGCTAATGATAGATATAGATTGGGTTTTAATGAATAACCCAATGTTTCTACTCATGTTAACATGAAAGTCAATGAGATAAAGGTGTATTATCCTTTAAAAATAAATTATATCAGCCAACCAAATGCTATGAGTATGAAAATTTCAATGGTTACTATTATACTTGTAATTAGTTTGGGCATAGAGCTAGAAAATGTAGAAGACTTGTTAAAAATGAGTTTGTATGGGATTATGAAGGGGGAAATCATTCAAAATGTGTGAGAAAGTTTTAGTGATTCAATTATCATGATGTGGGACACTTTGAAAATATTTTCCATTTAAGGTAAGGGGAGTTATGTTTCCTTCAATAAATATTGGTTGCTATGGTTGTTATGAATTAGGACACATTGCATGATTTTGTTTAAATTTGGTAAGATAGAATGAGCTTCTTGAAAAAGGTATGATGTGCTTTACCTATTAAAATAGAGGTAAAATTTCTATATTTTACAAGTAGAGGACTACAAGTCATAATAGGTTTAATCAGGATCTTAGAGTACAAGGAAGAAGGAAATTTAACTCATGAAATCCAAAGGTGGTAAGTTTGAGTCATGATGAGTCTACAAGTCCAAGTAATCTATTTGCTATGGTGGAGAATGCTATAGAATATAAATAGTGTTGAGGTCTCTCATTGTCTTCTCATGCTAAGAATGAAGAGACCAAGGTCAAGGAAAAGACCAAGATGTTGGTTGAGGCAAGTTATAAGATGTGTATGGAGCCGAGTGAACATAGTAATATTTTTAGTTAGGTATTATTTAAATTACATCAATTGTCTATGCT
Organism: Torreya grandis; assembly: GCA_037957365.1. NCBI lineage: Eukaryota > Viridiplantae > Streptophyta > Pinopsida > Cupressales > Taxaceae > Torreya > Torreya grandis. The sequence goes on along the minus strand of JARHVA010003751.1, from coordinate 944,969 downwards.
TAGTAATGAGGTTCCTAATTACAAGGTGGATTCATCAAATGAAAAGGTATGACATAAATATATGATGTCTCCTTGTATTATCAATCTAATAATAGAAGAAAAGAAGAATGTTGTATTGGTTGAGCATGTTGCTTATATTAATCTTAAGAGGAAGAAGAAATACAAGTATTAGATGAACAAGGATGAGAAGGAATATGAGGAGTTGTGGGCAAATATTGGTTTCACATTGTTATACGACATTGTGAAGAAGGGTGTCTCTACCTATATGCTTCTTAGGAGATATCTTTCTTGTGGAGAATCAAGTGTTATTGTGATATTATTTAGATGCTTCTAGATGGATAGAGATGAATGTTTTTAGCTAGAGTAGGTATGTCCTAATGGAAGGTATGATGTGGTGACGTTAGAGTGATGTCATATTTGTATATGATCAGTTCGTAGGATCAAATTAAAGGTTTTCATGTGAAAAAAGAGGATTTGTGATTTATCTAGATGATATATTTACATAGAAAGGTCTATTGATATTGTTACAACATGTTATAGGTGATTTTTTGGTTTGAAGGCATGTTGAATTCACATTGGAGGTTTTTTTTGCTCTTGGGTTTCCTAGTTTGTGTTTAAGAGCATGCAGGTCCTAAAATGGGTTATAGGAAGTCAAGGTTCCAAATTGTTTGAAATATCAAATATTGATCTATAAGTGTGTAAAGGCTATCTCCAAGTGTACAAGAAGTTTCAAGCATATGTGTTGACTAGAAGGTGATATGTTGACCTTATTTATTTTGAGATTTTAGGGTTTTAGGCTATGCTAGAAAAGTGCTTTTCCTTATTATTTGAGGTAGTAGGATTATTATTAGGTTTAATTGGACAAATGGGTTGTCAAATAATTATTCACATATATTTGAAGGTTTATGGCTTTCAAATTATTCATGTTTTTGTCAAGATGGAGGCCTAATTAACTAGTAGGTTTGTGAAGGAAGTATGTTGCAAAGGATGATATAATGATATAAATTGGTGTGCTTGAGGGTTCATGTGATATTTCTCTATATATGAAATTCCAGGTCTTGAATGTGTCTCTACTAAAAGTTATGAGGTCAACAAGTTCCATGTAGGGCTACAAGGAGTCTAGATAGGCCTAGTATGAAGATTTGATGTTTTTGCACAGTGTTTCTAAAATAACAAGGTATGTATGTTTCAAGGAAAATTCTTAGGTTTTTTTGGATAATTTTTTACATTTGGTGAGTGGCATTAAGTACTATTTGTGGTCTTTGTGATAGGCTAATATAGAAGGCTAGTAAGCCTATATGGTGGTTCGTCATGGTATATAGAGATCTAAAGTTGACCAAGTGATACAATTGCTAAAATATCTTAGTGACAGTCCCACTTAGATGTTTCTTGAATAATTCCATTAGATTAAAGTGCATGTTTAATACTTATAAGGTGGTATGCACATAGTTATGGGGACATAACTCAGGTAGCTTGAATGACTTGAGGAACTTTGCATGATGTAAGGGGAAGAATATGTGAGATTCTTTAGTCAGATTTAAGATTTGGTGATATTCACTAAATATGATATTTAAATAAATTTGGTATTATGAATTGATCAAACCTATTCATATTTGTGTGTTCTTTCTTCATTACTTGTAGTGTTTGATTGAAGTGAGTATTGGTATGGAGTAAGAGGAAATTGGAAAGAAATGAAGAGATAGGCTCAAGGTAAGGAGGATTTGTTATCATGTTTATAAGGTAGTCCTATCTTGTTGGTGGTATTTTTAGGTCCTCAATATTAGTTGGTGCCTACTTTTTCATTGTGTCAAAGGGGGATAATGTTCTTATTGAGGAGTGCTTGGAGAGAGAAGGATGGTGAGCAATATATTATGATATGATGGTGGTTAAAATCATTGAGAAATGGGGATATTATTGGAGATTTGTCAATGATTTCATGGTTATGTTATATAGGTGTCCTAGTGAGTGGATGAAGTTCCTTGATAGTCTAAGTGATAATGACAAAGTGTGTAATGGGTTTGTCCTAGTATGCTTGAAGTTGGAATGGTTGACCTTCAGTTTTGACATGAATAGAGATGTTTAAAGATGAGTATGGAGTATTAGGAATGTGAAAGGGGTCCTATAAGAGGTTTTTTATGATTTTAGTGCTTGTGTACATTAATTTTTTTCATTTTTTTGATCATTTTCTTCATCTAGACACTTTGGGTCTAGTGGAAGAAAATCTAAGTAGGTAGTTTGATGACATCACCATTACCATGTGTGGATGATTCAGGGGGAGTTAGTCATATGTTTTTAATAAAATTTGTGCTTAGTTTCTATGAAATAAATTTTAACTCATGATATGAAGTGTAATGAAATATATGTAAGTCCAAAGTTGGGCTTCCAAGTAGTTTAATAATGTTTTCCCATACTTAGCCAAATTTGCATGAGGCAAGAAAGAGCTGAGTAAGCATTTTGATGATGGAATATCTTGTATGTGTGGAAATTTCATGAGAAGGTGATAATATGTATTTATTCAATTTTTTGGCTAGTTGATTTATGTTAAATTTTAGGTCAAGCATTGAATCGTGATAAAAGATATGCATATTTAAAGTTGGCCTCCCAGATAATTTTTTGACATAGTTGTCTCTGTGGTAAAAAAAAATCAAGTGAACATTTTAATGTCATTATATGTCACACATGTATGGGTTATAGGATAAGATTGAAATTTTTTTGGATTATCCTATGTGAGGAGATCATATGGTCTAAATTTTAAAACATGCACTTAAGTGAAGCAAAAGATATAGAGGAGCAAAGATGGCCTTCTAGGTCGACAAGCTATGGTCCCCATACTTAACCAAATTTGCATGAAGTTAAAGTTTAGGACCAAATGGAGATCAAAAGGTGTGTTATAGTTCATACATAAAGATATATAGTGTGCACCGAGTCAAATAGGTCAAAGTTTTTATTTTTAAACTAGGTAAGGATTGAGCTTCTTATAAAAGAATTGATGAAGCATGTTTATTGGACAAAATGTTAGGATTGTATGAGATGAAGATAAGTGTTTAAGGTTTAATTCTGAGTAAAGGTAAATGATAAGTATCCAATGTAGAGTGGGTGTTCTTACATATTGATCAAATGGTGTGCATTGTATAATAAAGGCCTAGATGATCTGTAGAGATTGATAATGCACATTGAGTCAATATTATAAGATTATACGAGATGAGGTCACCTATTAGATGTTTAACATTTAAGAATTGGCACACTATATTTTAAAGATAAAATAGGATTAATGGTGCATGATTGATCTAAGATGAGAGGAAATGAGATGTGGATATGGTGTTTGAGGTTTAACTATGACCATTGGCATTTGAATATTTGAATTTTATAAAGGAAAGACTAGTGTCTAGTTTTTGAGCCATATCTTTCAATCCATGATTAATTTTATCATGTATTAAAATAAAATATGAAGAGGAATCCATGATTTATATAATGAACCTAATTTAAATATCTGTAAATATGTATAGTTAAAGTTATGAAGGTTCAAAGTTGACTATGTGTTTGTGCATATTATGCAAGTAACCTAATAAGGGTAATTGAGCTCATTCTAATGTTTTTTCATTGTATAATGATGAATTAGATATTGGATCATGTTGTATACTCCATGAGGATGATATATGTGCATTATGAATTTTTTTTCAATTACATGTACTATGAAAAAAGGTTTACTAGTTGATTATTTATTTGTTCATGGTGTCTATGTTCATAGAATGGTGTGTTTGAGTTATTTATGCTTAAGCATAAGGGTACTATGTTTGTTTTTGACATTTAAGGAGGACATATAAATCATTTGTAATGGGTCCATTATTTTTTAAAGTGTTAATATGTTCTTAGTTTGTTTGGATAAGTGTCAAATAATTGAATGGGTCTCCATAGAACTGAAAAGTAACTTAGGCCTATTTGAAAGTGGATTGTGCTTAAGTGTGACCCATGTTAGATGCCTTAAGGGTGAATGCATGTATTTTGACCAAAAAGGAAAGATTTTGGACTTGATAATTCGTGAATTATCTCTATATAGTGAAACCAAATGTGTTAGTTTCTAGATATGGGAGTGAGACTAGTGCAAGTTGTATGTGAGAATTGTGAAACAAAGGAGAGGTAGAGTGCCTAGTTAATGAATTGACGAGAAAAACATATTAATCATTGTGTTTATGAATTGTAGGTAATATTTATAATTTTATAAAATTTCTCATATATTTTAAGGATATGTGAATAAGTTTGATTGTGCATATGGGGATAGTTTGATTGAAGAAGGAGAAAGATTGTGGCATGCCTATGTGAGAGGCATGTATGAGATTGAGAGAGCATTTGTGCAGAGTTTAGATAAATAGTGATCCATAATCAAGTGTTGAATACATTAGTACTAAGGTTTAATTATTCAAAGGATGTTATAAAGGAGTTGATGTTCCTTAGGGGCAGTTGCTCTTTCTAGAACAAGGGTTTCATTAAAGGCCTTTGGTCAAGAGGATATGATCAAGGTTTACTAGTCTAAAGGAGATGAATAGTATCATGTTTGTAATTTATTATAGGATAATAGTCCATGTGTTTTAGGCTTGAGAGTAAGTTTTATTCTCCATGAGGGTTTCCCATAGGAGCTATGTGTTATGTGTTTGATATTTTTTATGCATTCAATGAATTATCTCTCTTGTTAACGTTACTTGATCATGTTGATATTTGTTGTTTTCATAATAGTTTTAAAGGATTGGAATTAAAATTTAAATATTTATTATTATTGATTCAACATGAAGATATAACATGGATAATGTATATGAATGTGAAAGTCATATGAGATAATTGATTCAAAAAGAAGATTAGTTGAGTAAAGAAGCTTCAAAGATAGTTTGAGAGGGATAGAAGAGAGAGATAAGAGATAAAGAAGACTATAATAATTTTTCATATGATCCATAAGTATTTATGAAGGTGATAAATTTTTTAAGGTGTCTGAGATGGTTTTAAGTCATCTATGGAGTTATTGCTTCCTTGCAAGTTGGTGCTTATTAAAGACTAGTTGAGTTGGTGTTGGTGTTCCATGTGGAGTTGGTAATTCACTAAATTGGTGTTTGTATTATATAACTATAGTCCATTTGCATATATTAGTGGTTTTTCTTCCCTTTGAGGGTTTACCACTCAAATAAGTGTTGTATGTGTTATGTTCTTGTCTCATGCTCATATTAATGGTTCTTGATGTGTTGCTAGCTCACTATATTCCTTTGATAGTTTATGAATGATAAAGTAAAGATGTAAAATTGTGTGTACCTAGGGATATGATATATTAGTGTATATAGGTTGATGGAGATGCCAATGTGTGACACACATCCCCTTAGTTAGTTATATGGGTCTAATATATTAGGATAATGGAGCAACTTGTAGAATTAGTGTATTGGATAATGATCAACCTACATTGGAATTTAAAGGTCACCCTTCCATTGTTAGTTAGATAGGGGTCTATATAAAATAGATGATTACCATTATAAAAGAATCAAGTAAGGATTGAGTCTTTTATTGTAAGAGGATATTAGAAGTTGTCCCATTGAAGATACATTGTGGAGTTATTCCTTCATAAAGGAGTATTGTATGGTGTTGCCATACCTTAAGGGTATTTTATTTATACATATATTTTTTAGTTGGACATATTGGTACACCAATATATATTGTGTTGTGTTTATCTACATTATATTATAAATTATTTTTAAATTATTATAAGTGTGCATCATAACAAGTGGTATCAGAGCTTCGATTTGGGCAATTGGTAAGTGAAACCTAGTTTTTTAGAATCATCAATATATTTAAATATATTGTGAATTTTTGCACCATTTTTTATTAGCTATTACTAATATTACAAGGAAGTCTCAGTAAAAAAATAGAGCCTTTATGATCAATTTTGGGGGAGTTATTTATATTTTAGGTTTCATACTCATTTCATCATATCTTCCTAAATATAAGTACCTTTTATTGAAACTTGTATTAATGTTTTATCATAGTAAAATAAAGCTACGAATTTTTTTAAATATTTTATTGATATTTTTAGAGTGAGTTATTTTGATTTTATGGTTTTTCATATATTCACTCTATAGGCCAAAAATTGTGGAAATTTTTCACAAAATTTTTACTCAAGTTCCACTATCATAAGTTAAAGCTAAGATAGAAATTTGGGACTATTTTAATCAGTTTTGAAAGAGTTATTGATATTTTAGGTTACTTCATTAACCCTAGTTTTTTGTTTGTGGATCATGATGTTGCAAGTATTTTTAGGGGAGGATGATATTGATGCTAGAGAATGGTGGATCATTTTTAAGGATAATAATACTAAAAAAAATTTGTGGCAAACATGTTTTTCTCTTTCTTTGTCTAGGCCTACAGAACATTGGTTTAATTAGTTGAACATTTTACAAAAGCATTTTTCATGGGAATAAATAGAAAAGGTCTTCCTAGATCAATGGGATATAAAAGAAAAAGAGGATGAAGAAGAGGAAGAAAATAATGATGGTAATGAAGAAGAGAATGATGATGTTGAATAAGAAAAATCAGTGGAAGAAAATAATGACAATGAAGAAGAATATGAAAGAGAAGAATAAAAAGAAGAAGAAGAACTGAATGATAAGGGTTCAAATAATTTGGCTCTAAAGAAATATGAGTCAATTTTTCAAATTCATTGATGCATTAAAAAGAATAAGGTCATTGTGTCCATAAACTATACCGGCAAGTAAAACTTCATTAACATGAATGTGACAAAGCATCCACATGTTCAAGCAAATAATATCAATGAGGTTCAAGTAGATGGTAAGAATATTCCAATGTTTGAATATTTGAAGCTCATTATGGAAAAATATGTTTTGCATTCAAATTTTGATGTTTTGGATATTAATGATGTGGATGCAGTTCTTGGTTATCCATGGTTAGAGACTTAGGAATGATCAATATTAATATTTAGAAAAAGTTCATTAACTTTTGGTATAGGAAAAAGAGGGTCACTTTATGGAATATTATAGTGGTAAATTCAATAATAATGCTCTAGGTAGATCATGATCATGAGATAGAAAAAACTGATGAAAAGCATGAAGAAGACTCAGATGACATAGATAAAGACACTATAATCAGAAATGAACTCTTCATCTACTCAAAAGATAAATAATGAAAATGTTGAAGAGGAAGAAAAGGTGGATAATGTCAAACTATTATAAAGTGTTGAGGTATATAGACACCCACATCATCATGAGAGGAAACAATCATGGAACCAAGTGATGGAGTATCATAACAACAATCATTTTTGCTATATAAGAAATCAGATTTCCAATCACTATGGTTATGCATGGAAGCTAGAGAAGAAATACTATGGTTAGGTAGGGAATTAGAGCAACATAATGGCCTATGGAACATGGAATGAATGGGGAAATCACTATGACTATGCATGTAAGAATACCTACTATGGTCATGTTTTCAATGAGAGTAACACAGTGGAATATGGTACATGGAATCAAAAGAGGAATAATTATGCATGGACACCAAAGTAGTATAGTAATGATTATGAACATAATTAGAGGATCAGAATGGAATTTATAAATAATCTTGGAGACCTATCACCTACCAAGATCACATATGGATTGATAGATGATTGATATTAGATACAAGTGTGCAATGATTTAAATCATACTCATTATTTAGATTCTTCTTATGTTTTAGACGTGAAACATGTCAAGGAGGGAAGTAATGTTATATACTAAGACATATGATATATTAATGTATATGGTTTTATGGAGATATTGACATGTGGCACACATCTCCTTAGTTAGGTATATGGGTTTAATATATTAAGATAATGGATTAACTAGTGGAATTAGAGCATTGGGTAATGGTCAGCCTACATTGGGATTAAGAGGTTACCCATCTATTGTTATTTATATAGAGTTTTATATAAAAGAGATTATTATCATTGTAAATAAATAAAGTGAGCATTGAGTCTCCTATCCTAAGGGGAAATTGGAGTTTGTCCCCTTGAAGAGACATTGTGGAGTTATTATTTCATAAAGGAGTGTTGTATGGTGTTACCCTACCTTAAGAGTATTCTATTTTTGCATATATTTCATATTTTGAAATCTTCATCCACAAATATCTATTTTGTTGTGTTGATATACATTATATTATACATAATTTCCAAATATTACTTCACTAAATCTGGTATTTGTCTTATAGAACTGTAGTCCATTTGGATATATTAGTGGTTTTTCTTCCCTTAGAGGGTTTCCCACTCCAATAAGTGTTCTATGTGTTATGTTCTTTTTTCATGCTCATAAAAAGGGTTCTTGATGTGTTTCTAGCTCACTATATTGCTTTTATAATTCATGAATGATAAAGTAAAGTTGTAAAAGTTTATGAACACTGATTCTCCACCCCCTTGGTCATTTAATTAAAATAGGAATACCATTGTAGTAATTTTAACTATTATTTTACCCTAGATTATTTTTCCTTTACTAGACAATTATTTTTACTTTTGTTTATATTCCCTTTTTATATCCTTTTTACATAGCATTCCTAGATATCTTATTCAAAACTCATCAAAACATTGACAAATTCAAAAAACCTAAAAAATAAAAACATTCATAAAATATCTCACCTCTTTGAAAGAGATATAGAGCCACAAAATCTTTATAAAATTTATCATCATGTTAACTAGTAGACTTATCTCTTGGTCCTTCTCTAAGTGGCACTATTTAAATATGATGTGGATAATACTTAAATTGCATTTGAATGTCTTCATAGGTGGAAGTATTTTACCCTTTCATCAATATTTATAATTATCATTATCAATTTTTCATTAAATAATCATTTCAAAGATAACTACATTGGTCGGAGGTCCATATAGACTATGTAAGAAACACTTGGCTACATGGGGCATCTTGAGACATCTCAGAAAATATCATTACCATTTTCATTTCTATCTCTTTAATTTCAATGCTCTCACCATTTTATGAGACCATTTATGCTCTTCTTATGTTGTGATCCAATCCCAATTCATCTTTAATTAGTTTCATTCTAATCATTTTCATTACTTTTCTTCTTTTCCATTCTTGGGAGAACTAAATTTAGATTGAAAGTCCACATGGAATATGTAGTAAAAATTTAGTTGCATGGTGCATTTGGATTCATCTCAACAACCCATTCCTTATTATTTTATTCCCCCTATCACATTACCATATCTATCACTCCCTAGACTTAGGGGAAAATTAGTAAGCATAACATTTTATTATCACATGCACAACACTATAATTATTTGATTGTTTATTAATTGTTATGTTTGTGTGCATGTGTTTTATTCTCTACTTGTTTGTTTTATTTTATTGTTTTGCCTTGAATTAGTTCATATGAATTATTGGGGTGTTTCCTTGCACTTGTATTTGGGTCCATCTAGTGGTAGTTGACCACAATTTCATCTTGATATTTCCAATAAAGGGTGTGTTTTCATTTGTCTATTGTATTAGGGTTATTCCTTGGCATATTACAACCAAGTCATCATGGTGTTTTAAATAATTATGCACACCATTATGTGCTACATTAAAAATCAAGCACTAGAGGATTATCTACAATGTCACATGTAATAACATCTCCCCTTGTAATAAACTTTATGTTTAGTATGTTCTTGAAATGTATTGATTGTCATTGATGTCAAGGTGATCTAAGTACATAATGTGTTAATGATAAAGTGATAGGTTCCTAGTGGATTTGAGAGTGCATATCATGTGTGCAAGTCTTTGGAATGATATATAATGTTATTGTTGTTATGTTCATGTTGTAGAGACCTGATGAGGTGTTATAAGTTCTTAGACTACTTATGGAAGTGAAAGGAATTCATCATAACAATCATATGAATGTTTGGGTTGTCCTAGTCATCTTGGAAAATTAGGTTGAGTGAGCATATTAATGAGATCAACATTCACACACGTGGTAGTATTAGGAGTTGATCATATGGTGGTGTTTGGGTTTGAGCCTAGTTTATATTTCCAAATTTTAGGTCATGAGGTTGTGCATAGAAAAATATATCAAGGTGAAAAGCTAGCCTTCAAAGTAAATTGGAGTGTTTCCCATACTTATCCAAATTTATAACATTGAGTGACCTTTATACAAGGTTGTTAAGTATCATAATCTATCTCGATTGAATCAATCATTCATATCAAGGATTAATAGAATATGGTTAATCATATAGATGGAGATATAATGGAAATTATGTGGTCAATAAGTCAAAATATCCTAAGATTTCATTTGAGACTACCAAGTGGTATAAGTGTGTATGGAGACTGATAGTAGAGTACGTAGAATGCATATGGGACTGCCAAGTGTCACAATATTAGAAGCATAGATCAAATATCAATAACTATAAATTATAAGAAAAGACTAGGATTTTTTTAAAGATATTGATGGAGTCTATTTGATCAAGTTTTTAGGGGCCATGAGATGAGTACACTAATCTGACATTTTTGCATTACACAATGATCATTAGAAGTTAAATTAACAAAGAAAAACCAGTCTATATTATTTGAGATATAACTTTTGATGAATGATTAATTAGATACTAGTATAAAAATCAAAGTTGTAAAGGACTCTAAGGTTCATCCTAAAAATTTGGTTATAAGTTTTTAATATTTATATAATTATAGTTATTGATCCCCAAATTCTTTTGTGTGTTTGACCATCTTATATAAGTGACCTAAGAAGGATGTTTGAGTAGATTGTGCATATTCAAAGGAGTGTAGTGATGGATGTAATCACTTGAAAGTATATTAGGGGTCATGTGGAATAGACCCATGTATTTTTAAGTTTTTTTTGGTCCTAAATATCTTGATGAATTGATAAAGAGGTGAATATGTCTCCATGAGACCTATAAGGGCTACTAAGGCCTATTGGAAAGGTTTAACTACTTAAAGGTAAACCATGGATGCTATGGTCAACCTATGAGGGTGGTATTGAACTATGTATTTATGTGATAAAAGTATTAAGGGTTAAGGAAAGAATTATGGATGACCAAGAAGATGATATTCATGAAGGATTTATAAAGAGTGAAATTGAAGGTGATGGTTTAGAGATTTTAATAATAAGTGAATAAAAGAGAATAAGTATACCTAGCAGATGGATTGAAGAGGAGATCACATTGAGGATTTTGTCTATGAATCTTAAGTAATAATTTAAATGTAATAATAGTTTACTTATATATTTAAATATTGAGGATGAGTGAATAGGTTTAGAGTGATCGAAAATGGTGTTTTGGATGCATTATTTGTGTGTACAATCTTGAGAAAATGTGAAGGGTTGAAAGAGAGATGCTATATATTATTTTTATATCATATTTAAAGTAAATAAAATTTATAGAGATATTTATTTTATAGATATTATTTGGGTGCTCAATAACTATAACAAGTTGGTGTTTGTTGATGCTTAGGGATGGGTGCTCCTTCTGAAGTGGGTGTTTCACTAAAAGGTCTCATGTTTGTGATAATTTTATAGGAAAATAAGTCCATGTGTTTTTAGGCTTGAGATTGGGTTTTATTACCCATGAGGGGTTCCCACATAATTCACATGTTGTGTTCTTTATCTTGCATCATCTTTCTTGTTCATTGTTATGAATGATTTCTATGCTTTATGAATGCTTGTGGTTATTACTTAAAGGTTTTAAAAGATTGGAATTGAATTTTGGATTATATTACAACATTGATTAACCACCCCTTTCAGTGATTATACATTTAAAAATTGATAACATAACCACACCTTCTTTGTAAGTTTAACCACTTCAAGGTGATCTAAGGTACAATATGGCAAGTCAACATATGTAAGGTTTGTCTAAGAAGAAAGGACCACTATTACATGGGTCTAATTAATATTTTTGGAGTGAAATAATGAGGACATAAATCATGTCTCTAGGTTTTGATATTTGGCAATCTAATATAGATGGTTATACTACACCAATGTTGTGTTCTTTATCTTGCATCATCTTTCTTGTTCATTGTTATGAATGATTTCTATGCTTTATGAATGCTTGTGGTTATTACTTAAGGGTTTTAAAATATTGTAATTGAATTTTGGATTATATTACATCATTGATTAACCACCCCTTTTAGTGATTATACCTTTAAAAATTGATGTCATAACCACACCTTTTTTGCAAGTTTAACCACTTGAAGGTGATCTAAGGTATAATATGGCAAGTCAACATATGTAAGGTTTGTCTAAGAAGAAAGGACCACTATTACATGGGTCTAATTAATATTTTTGGAGTGAAATAATGAGGAAATAGATCATGTCTCTAGGTTTTGATATTTGGCAATCTAATATAGATGGTTATACTACACCAATGTTGTGTTATTTATCTTGCATCATCTTTCTTGTTCATTGTTATGAATGATTTATATGCTTTATGAATGCTTGTGGTTATTAATTAAGGGTTTTAAAAGATTGGAATTGAATTTTGGATTATATTACATCATTGATTAACCACCCCTTTTAGTGATTATACCTCTAAAAATTGATATCATAGCCACACCTTCTTTGTAAGTTTAACCACTTGAAGGTGATCTAAGGTACAATATGGCAAGTCAACATATGTAAGGTTTGTCTGCAAAGAAAGGACCACTATTACATGGGTATAATTAATATTTTTGGAGTGAAATAATGAGGACATATATCATGTCTCTAGGTTTTAATATTTGGCAATCTAATATAGATGGTTATACTACACCAACTACTCCTCCAACTAGTATAGTTGATAAAAAGTTAAAAATATTCAAAGGAAATGAATGCCATCATTTGTGGTCTTTTAGAGATTGAGTTCACCAAGGTTATCCATTATAATTTTGATAAGGAAATTTGGGTCAAATTACAAACTATCTTTGAAGGAAATTCAAAAGTTAACCTAGATAAATTATATACCTACTGAAGGCAATTTGAGGGCCTCAGAATTAAGGAAGAAGACATTGTTTCACCCTATATTCTAAGGGTTGATGAGATAGTAAACATGATATGAGGTCTTGGAGAGAATATTGAAGAAGATATTGTAGTTCAAAAGGTATTAAGGTCTCTCACTCTCAAATTTTATTAAAAAGTATTTGTTGTAGAATAAAGTCATGATCTTACCTAGATGAAGATGGATGAATTGCATGGGATCCTTACTACGTGTGTGATGAGAGTCAATGAGGACATACCTCCTAAAAGAAGAAGTGGCCTTTAAGGTGATCAAGGAGATAAAAGCCATAAATATCAAGTTAAATCTTGAATACTTTAACCTTAATGAAGATCAACTTGAAGCCTTGATTACAAGGAAATTGAACTTAGGATTAGGTAAATATGAAGGGAAACTTCATATTAAATGTTTTTCATGTGGTAAAGTTGGTCATTTTATAGCTATATTCTTAGATAGAGGTAATTATAAACATAAAGAAGCTCATAAGGAATCTCATGAGGATAAACACAATAAATCTGAGGGTCTTATCAAGTATAGAAAGTTATTCAATAAGAGAAATGGCAAGAATGAGTCATACAAAGGTGGTAAGATCCTTTAACATGAAGAATATAGTAACTCATCTATAGAAGAAAAATAAAACACATCAGACAATGATGATTCATTTCATAATAAGGACAAGGAGACTTTGTTCATAGCTCTTAGTGATGATGAAGGTGAATGTTATTTAAGCAGAGATTTCTTTGGAGAAGATATCTTAGAGGAAGAATATGAGAAGGTCACTCTTGAAGATAGATATATGAATAATATAGAAGAATGAGGATACTACAAGGCAAGAATAGGAAACAAGATTTCTTGATCAAATCCTATGAGGACAAAATTGGTTTTTTTTAAGGAAGGTTGAGTAATGAAGTCAAGGAGCATGATGAAATCACTCGACAACTTGAAACTCAGGTTTGTATACTTGATGAAGACATAAAGAATAAGGATGAAGAATGTTTCATGTATCAATCAGAGATGGAGTATTTGTAAATGAAACTAAATCAAGTAATGATCAAGCTTGAAACATATAATAATATAAAAGAAAGTGGCTATAAAATAGATGATCTCATGAAAAACAAAGATGCAGCTAATGATTCAGATAATAAAGAAACTAAGGTAGATAATGAGAATGAATTGATAAATTATCTTAAAGATCTAAATATTTAGAATAAATAGGAAAATAATATGATGTCACAAATCAAGAACTATTAGGAGAAATTTAGTATGTTTGATGCAAGAATAAATTATGAAACCAAGGAACATGAAGATATAGTCAAGCGTCTCAATATTCAATTGGAAACTATGTCTACAATCCTAAAAAATAAAGAAAATGAATGCTCCAGGTATATGATTAAAATTAATTCCTTAAAGGTTGAATTAGAGAAGACATCTAGGAAGGTAAAGTCTTTTGTGAAGTTTAAAACAAGTTCTAATAATCTTGACAACATTCGAAGTAGTCAAATATCTACAAGTGATAGATTTGGTCTAGGTATCAAAGAAGAGAAAAAGGTTAAAACTCAAGAAAAATAAATGGCTAACATGAACAATAATAATTAGACATTAAAAATAAATGATCAATCAAATAATGGTGGTTCTAGTAGATTAAAAACTAATCCAATAAAAAAACCAAATGCTATGAGGTATTCAAATTTCAATGGTCAGTGTTACTTCTACAATCAAATTAGTCATATGTTAAGAGAGTGTAGAAGACCCTAAAGGAAATTTTTTTCTTAGAACTATGATATGAATCATCAGTCAAGTGGTGTAAGGTGAGTTGAATGCTACAACTACTATGACATGGAGCACATTACAAAATTATGTCCTAACAAGGTAAGAAATAATGAATTTTTACTAATAAGTATAGTTTTCTACAAGTGTCAAGAGAGAGGTCATATATAAAGTATTTATAGGAATTTTTGGTCTCTTACTTCAAATAAAATAAATCCTAACATGAAGAAAATAATATAAAATGAATGGAGACCCATGGAGGTGAATGGGTTGTTTGTCATGATAGAACATGAAACAAGTTCAAGTATCAAAGAGCAAGCCTTATCTACCCAAATGGATAAGAAGATCAAGAATGACTCTAATTTAAAAATAAAAGGTGAATTTAAGGACTCATTAAATTTCAATTTGATGATGGGGCAAGACTACAAGTCAAATAAGAGCATGAAGATGTGGGAGTCTTTTGAGTTTTGGGATGGGCAGTATCTCATGACAAATGGGTGTCTCTATGTATTATTCCTAGGATATATCTATCATATGTAGAAGAAATTGTGCATTACCTAAGTAAAGAAATATATGTTACTATAATTAAAATAAGGGGAAGAATAATTTTATATGTGTGTTCTATTAGATTGGTGATGAAAAGTTTCAATAAACACATTCAGGGACATTGGTTCTAAAAGAAAAATATTGTCAAATTTTTATGCTTGGATCGATAGGACAAATCATAAAGTATGATGGTATGTTTTTTTTAAGAGTGTCATAAACATATGATGAAGATCATGATGTTATATTATGAGATAAATTTTGAAGAAAATCATGCAACCTTATCATAATTAGTTATGGTATGAAGGTGATCACTAGGAGCCTAAGGTTAGAAGACCTAGATGGATTCTCCCTTATTATTATAAAAGTGTGATCACTCCCATTTTCTTGATATTTTTTGTTTCTTCTTAATATATAAAGGAATGGTCAAGATGGTGTGTTTTCAATGAGAAAGACTATGAATATCTATAAAAAATGGTATGCATAGTGATAAGGGGACTTTATATCATCTCTCTGAGGTGGTCCTTTTCTATTGTTAGTCCTTGAAGTCTTTTTAGGTCCTCAAGATTATTTGGTACCCATTTTGTCATTATGTCAAAGAGGGAGTATATGTGAGGTGTTTTAGTTCTAAGGAGCTTGTAAGGCTGATTATAGTATTAGAATAGGTTATATAAGATAAGCATGATATTAGGTGGATCTCTCTAAGCTTTATTATTAGTTTTTTAGGTCCAAGGATCAATTTTTCATGTTAAGGAAGATACCTTTTGTCATTAATGTCAAAGGGGGAGAAAAGTTTAGAATGAAAGTGTTGTTCACCTTAGGAGAGATCATTCTGAAAGGTGTTTACCATCAATGACAAAGGGGGATATTTTTTAGCACATTATTTAAATGAATTTATTTTCATTATTGTCAAGGTAATCTAATTACATAATGCATTAATGACAAAGTGACAGGTTCCAAGTGGATTTGAAAGTGCATATCATGTGTGCAGGTCTTTGAGATGATAGATAATGTTGTTTTTATTATGTTCATATTATAAAGAGCCCATGGGGTGTTATGATTTCTTAGAGTGCATGAAAAAATGAAAGGAATTCATTATAATAGTCATATGAGTGTTTGGGTTCTCCTAGTCATCTCGGTAAATTAGGTTGAGTGAGCAGATTAATGACATCAAATTCAAATATATGGTAGTATCAGAAGGAGTTGATCACATGGTGGTTTTTGGGTTTGAACCTCATTTCTATGGTTAAATTTTTAGGTCAAGAGTTTATGTATATAAAAATATATGAAGGTGCAATGTTGGCCTTCCAAAAAAAATTCAATATTTCCCATACTTAGCCAAATTTTTAATATCGAGTGACATTTATACAAGTCTACCAAGTGTGAATCTAGATCAATTAGATCAATCATTTAGATAAATGATCAATAAAATGTAGGTGATAAATAATATGGAGATATAATGGTGATCATGATATCAATAAGTCAAAAGGATCCTAAGATTACATGTCAGACTAACAAGTGGCATAAGCACATATGGATATTGATAGTAGAGTACATAAAATACATGTGGGACTACTAAATGTCACAATATTAGAATCATGGATCAAAGATTAATGGATAGTTATTAGAAGTAAAGAATAGGAGATTCTTGAGGAGATAAATAGGGTGTATTCGATCAATTTTTTAGGGGGCATGAGATGAAGACATGTGTCTGACGTTTTTGCATTACACAATGACTATTAGAATTTAAATTAACAAAGGAAAACTAGTATGTATTGTTTGAGCTATAAATTTTAATGTATGAAGAATTTTATAGTGGTATAAAAATAAAATTTGTAAAGGACTCAAAGGTACATCTAAAAAATTTCTTAAGAGGTTTTAATATCTGTACAATTGTAGTTATTTAGCTCTAAAGTTGGCGATGTGTTTGACCATATTTTACAAGTGATTTGAAAAGGATGTTTGAGTAGATTGTGCATATTTAGAGGAGTGTATTGTTGGATATAATCACTTTCAGGTGCCTTATGGGTCATGTGTAATATACATATGAATTTATAAGTGGTTTTTTTGTCCTAAATTTCTTGATGAAGTGCTAAATAGGTGAATAGGTCTCTATGAGACCTATAAGGGCTACTAAGGCCTATTTGATAGGTATAGCTTCTTAAGGGTGACCCATGGATGTTATGGTTAACCTATAATGGTAGTATTGAACTATGTATTTGTGTTATATAATACTTAAGGGTTAAGGTAAGTCTTATGGCCAACCAAGAAGATGATATTCATGAAGGCTCTATAAAGAGTGAAATCAAAGGTGATGGTTTAGAGATTTTAAAAAGAGGCAAATAAAAAATAATAATTATGCCTAGTGGATGTATTGAAGAGGAGAGTAGGTTTAGGATGTGTGTGTGACCTATAGGTCATAATTTTAATGTCATCATATTGTATTTATAAAATTTAAGATTGAGGATGAGCAAAGAGGTCTAGAGTGATCCAAAAGGGTGTTTTAGATGCATTGCTTATGTGTGAAAGCTTCAAAGAGTATGAAGGGTTGAAAGAGAGATGTTATACATTATTTATCCATAATATTTAAAGGAAATTAGATTTATAGAGATATTTATTTCATAGATGTCATGTGGGTGCTCAACATCTAGAACAAGTTGGTTATTTTGATGCGTAGGGGTGGGTGCTCCTTATAAAGTGGGTGATTCACTAAAATGTCTCATGATTTTGATCATTTTATAGGACAAGTAGTCCATTTTATTTTAGTCTCAAAAATGGGTTTTATTACCCATGAGGTTTTCCCACATAATTCATGTGTTTTGAGGTTGATCTTGTATCATCTTTCTTGTTCATTATTATGAATGACTTGTATGCTTTATAAATGATTGTGGTGATTAATTAAAGGTTTAAAAGTATTGTAATTAAAGTTTTGATTATATTTAATCATTGATTTACCCCCCACCCCCACCCACCCCCTTAGTGATTGTACATATAACACTCTCATCAAAATTTCCATGATTAAATTCAAACACATTATCATTCTAGCTAAATATATGCTAATCAGGACATGCATCTCCTTCTCAACATGTAAAAGAGAGTCATACACATTGTCTATCATATCAACAGGTTAAATCCTTGAGTTATTATTTAAAATCAATCATATATACCAATCAATCATTTAATCCATAGCCAGATCTTCCCTACTAAGGAAACTCCACTTATCAATTAGCCATTTCCATCCCTATTTTGGTGCAACTCATTTTTATACTCTATCAATAATTTGAAATCTAAATGTACAAGCCTTATCTCACCCATGGGTTAATCAGTGATCCTTATTATTGGGAGGCCTATATATTTCTCTTTTTTCAATTTTAATCCTTTCTAGGGCCCATGCATAAATCTTATTTTTTAGCCAGTACCTCAAGGGAGCATCATGGGAATCCTAAACATTGTTTTCAACATTAGTGTGAACTTAATTTTTAGTAAATTAAAAAATAATAAATAAAGTGTGAAGCATAATTATTCAATATTTATTAAATCATTTTAACAAATTTTTCATTATTTGAAAATTTGTTATTTCATCTACTATCTTTCAATATTTTTTAAAATAGTGTAAAAATATAGATAGTCAATTCTCATCAATTTCATGTTAAAATTTTAATTATAACAATTTATATCAATAAAATACAAATCACTAAAACACCCAAATTAGTATGACACTTGATGTGCATATTTTGAAAAATCTTGGTGCATCAATAATTGGGTAAATACATTGTACACAATCATCAACTTTGTTTAATTCACCTTGAGATAAATTGTTGTTTTGTAAGTAGATAGTTTGGGATAATTAATTATAACAAATATAAATTTTTATATATTAAATGAATCACCTAGAATATAATTAGGATTAATAATCCCACATGCTAAAATCAAATGGATAAGTATCAAATCCATAAAATTTGGATAAGTTGTAACTATATAATATTCAAATATTAAATAAATATATGAATCATGAGATCACAAAAAAAACCATGAATTAGTAATAAATACAATAAAAAATTTGGATTTGGAAGTCATACCTAATAAATTCAAACACAAACCCTAAATATTAATGACATGTATTTACCCAAGCATGAATTGATTCTTGCCACACATATTGATCTTGATCAAACTATTGGAATTAATATTAAAAGTATATAACTATAAGCTTGTTTGACATAATAAGTAAGTTTTTTAGTGAAAATATATATTTTTGAAATCTAAAGGAAATATTCATCATTATTCTATTTTATTCTTATGAATTAGTCCAAATCATGTTTAAACTAGAGGATATGATACATACAATGGTGTGACACTGACAAAGACTCCATAAATATAATATCAGGCTTAATACACCATTAATCCATCTTGGATAACAAATCTTTTAGGAAGGTACAAATTTTATTTGTCTTTCCATTTGTTCATATTCTCGTAGACCTTCCTAGACTAAGGGACTATGCTTGAAATGTCATGTTTATTAATTTTTTTAGTTTTAAATTATTACTAATGAACCAATGTCTCTTTTAATCATTATCTAAAAATATAATTTGCTTATATCTTATTAGTTGCATGTGAGACTATATCAAACAACTTAATATAGTCATTTCAGCTTAGTTTCCAACTTTTCTTACCAAACTATATCAATCAGAATGATATATCTAGTTTGAGTAGAAATTAACAATGTAACTTTTTTGTCCTCAATTACATCAGATTTTTCAATATATTTCCTTTTGACCAATACAATAATCAACTACATCGGCCATGTCAGTAACATCCATTTCTAATAACTAGTCACATTTTTTTATAATCTTTATAATCAATTAGTCATCATGACTTCAACCATTAGGATATTTATTTATAGCCTGAACCCACTAAAGCTTTTCTTAGATTGTTATTTCCTACATATGTTATCCACCTTTAAATAAAACACTTAATGGTATACGTATTCCCAAAATTCAACTAGATCCATTGTATGTAACATGGCTAAAATCACTCAAAATGATGATGTATATAGTTTTGACATATTTATAAACCTTTATGATAATATAATTTATACTATTGACAAATGTGGTAATTATCTTAACTTCCTTACTTCAATGTGGGAGTGATTGATACCAATCATGGGAATGTTCTTCCCAATACCAACATTGGGAACGCTCCTCCTAATACCAATATTTGGAATCATCTTTATACAAATTATAATAAAAATACAATTATTGATACAACTTAAATTATTACATGAATGGTTAAATAAATGAACATCATGAAAAAAGATTGATTATTCCCAAATTCTCGAAATTCATAATCAAATTCTACAAATGGCTAGCCAACTTCTGGTCATAATGTCTCATCAAAATCAAAAATTTGTAACTCCTCTTGTTATATATTTAAATGAGAATGTCATCCCTCAACCTACCATGGATAATAAAATGTTGCAACATATCTAAAATAAATCTTTAGTGCCCTCAATTATGTCTTTATAATTTTGAAACATTTCTCCAACTATCACATATGATGGGACTAAAGATCATACTACTTTTTATAAATGTTTTGGTAATCTATATAATAAATGGTTCCAAACTAATATATTTTATGATACTAATTTTTTTGTCAAAAACTTCATAAGAGATGTGTTAGAATAGGATAACCAACTCCCTATACAATCAATTTTTATAACTAAAGGATTTAGTTAATGCTTTAATCAAGGAATTTTAACATAGTTATCTTCATGAAAATATCCTTATATATTTCATCAATGATAATCAAATTCATAATGAATATGCACCCACTTTTATCAAATGATGGAAGTATATAGCACATAAAATAGACCATAGTATGAGTGATGATAATATTTTCACACTCTTAATTGCTTCTACTAAATCCCCTCTTCAATATAAGGTTAGGATATTTTATGTTGATAAATGTTGTCTTGATAACAAGGTTGATGTAATTGATGTCAAGGTGCTTCTGCTGAAGATGCATGGCGAGTGGTCTATGAAATATGCGCTTGTGTGCTTGATGTGATAATAAATCCATATGACTAGAGATAATTTGAAGGTAACCCAATGTCTCTCTATTGAGATAGAATTTAAAATAAACCTAATGATTCTTATATTGGTTGATGTCAAGGTTAAATTTAGGTCAGCATTAAAGCATGTTTGAGTACTAGTTCTTGAGTATAAGGTGTCTTGAGAAGCCCAGTCTAGACTCTATGAGATGGTGTTTATAGTGAATTTTGGTCAAATAAGTAAGCATAAGATTGTGAGAGGTTATTTTTAATTATGTAATCATGAAAAATAAGTGTAGATACTTTAAGAAGTGTTTTAAGGCTAGTTGTCAAAGTTTAAAGAGATTTAGAAGCTTTGTGATGGAACTAATCATAACATGAAGAGACCTTATGATAAAGTATGATTATGATGGCTTAGTGAGATGAGTACACATAGACATGAATGGTTGTATGAGGATTATTGAGTATATATGTGAAGCACTAGATCAATCATAAAAGTCTTAAGGTGAGTCTAAAAGGGTAGGATCTACAATTCAAGTCTATAAATAGATCATTTTTAGACCCTACCTAGAATAATGAGGCATCATGATCTATTAGCAAGACATATAAAGGATGTATCAATTTTTTTTAACATGATATGGGTTGTATGTCATGAAAGTGATATGTTGAGAATGACATTGAGGTGTTGAGAGAATGGAAGAAAGCATGAAGGATAGTTTCATATTCTAATGTCATTTACAAGTCAAGGTCTAAAAAAAAAGAGTGTGGCCTAATGAGGGGTGATGATCACATTTCAATGTTTATAAACTCATATATACATGGTCAGAGGTAAGGTATGTTGTTTCAAGTTTTTTCATGAAGTTTCAGGTCAAAATTAGAAGGATAAGGCATGAAAATGGGTTCTAAGGCCTTTCAAGTGCATAGAATGAAGGGTTCTCTACCCAAGATGTTAATCATTGTTCTTGTTGTTGAGTTTAGGAATTTATTTTATTATTGATGTCAAAGGTTATTAAGAAAGGTGTTTATGAGATCATTAAAGAATGTATCTATGAGATAGAATACTGATCAGTATAACATTGATTATAAGAATGTAATACATGCTGGTATATATTCTTATGATTAAATGAGTAATGTGAAGATCACCATGTAATTTCCTTATTGTCAAATTTCTTAAGTGCTTGAGCCTAGTAAGTGTCTTAAGAAGGTATATGCATAGGATGCCTAGTTTCGTACATGAAGGCTCATGAGGGATTAGTGAAATGAATGCATATAGGCATGAGAATTTGTATGAGGCTATTTGATCATGTATATGAGGAATTATATCACTCATGTGAGTCACAATGTGAGCCTAAAAGGATAGGACCTATGGGCCAATTCATAAACTATACCTCTTATATACCTTACTTGGCCTAATGAGGCATCATGATATATTGTCAAGGCATGTGAAAGATGTATGGATATATATAATCATGATATATATTTATTGAATATATGAGTGAAGTGGAGAGCACATGGAAATAAGGATGAAGGTCAATTTCAAGGCCTAATTTGATTTATAAGGCAATATCTAGAGTGCAATGAGAGAGAGTGTGGCCTAATAAGGTGTCATGATCAGTTTT
This sequence comes from Torreya grandis, assembly GCA_037957365.1. Lineage (NCBI taxonomy): Eukaryota > Viridiplantae > Streptophyta > Pinopsida > Cupressales > Taxaceae > Torreya > Torreya grandis. Next base: position 922,012 of record JARHVA010003751.1, on the reverse strand, counting down.
CAAGACAATTTTGAATATGTGATCATGGATAGAGAAATTATATGTTTTTTGAAGCATGTTTACAAAGCTTTAGGTCATGCTTTGTAATAAAAGGCATGAAAAGTGGGTTTTAGGTCTCTCAAGTGCACAAAATGAAGGGTTATTAACCCGAGAAGGTCTTTCAAGGGTTCATTATAGCATGTAACATATGCATGGTAACCTAATATATTCATGGTATATGGGAAAGGTTCCTATATTAAGGTTTTATAAATTAGTTTTTGGAATGAGGGGTTAATATTTATTAATGATTTCTAATAGTGGAAGATGGTTAAGACCCTCAATAAACCCTAATAGTCACTTGATATGAAATAAGTTGTTATAAAGTACATATAATGGATTGGTATGGCTAGTTTATTAATTTTATTTTGTATTAAACTCTCCCCAACATATCCAAGTGTGATTGAGTTTTCAATTGAGTGAGTGGATCCTACAAGAAAGGCCTTATTTCTTGGAGATTTTTTTGTAGCATTCAGATTTGACCAAGATAAAGTATAAAAATAATTGGATATATAAGGTTGTGTATAGTATTTTATGTCCATGGTGGTTTATATATAGTTTATATCCCTCAAGTGTTCTACACCGGTCATCCAAGTTGACCAGTAGCTAACAGGCCTAATGGTGGAAAAAGTGACAAACCTAAGCACTAGTGAGAAGATATGTATGAATGTGTTATCATGAAATAGGGATGAAAACAAGTGCATGGATATTTTTTTCATTACTTTTAATAAATGTTCATTTTTGGTATAAGTTTTATAGGTTAGTGTTTATAGTGAAACAAATTCCCATAAGTTGACCTATCTAGTTCAGATAAGATAGTGAGGTACAAGGTTATGAGATTGGTCTACAAGACCAATATTGCCATTTGGACATATTATATTTCTATCTAATAATGGTATAATGATTTCTTAATATTATATAGATTCATCATAATTATTTGTAATTAAACATATAGGTGTTTAAGGTCATTATCACCATGATTGGTCTTTGAGGAAAACTCACACTTCTGAGTGAGTTAGTTAGAGGAGTGTTTTGCTAAGTCCTTTTGCCCTGTGTAATGAAGTATAATGTAATTTATGAAGTTATTGAGGTATTTTAGGCTCTGTGAATATGATTTTCTATCATGATTATGTGGCTAATTATTATGTTATAATTATTTGTTCAAGATAGACCTTTCTATGTGAGTGAAGGCCTAATTAAATTAGGTCTCTTTAAGGCCTAAAGAAGGATTTGGTCCATAAGAGATATGGATGACCTAATGTAATGTTTGATTCATGTTTTTTACATGTATTAAGTCCTATCTCATTGAAAATATAAGTGGTAGAGTGTGTATTGATAACCAATATTTATAAGAATAAGGCCCAATAAGCATATTTGACTAGCTAGAGTAATTAGTGTATTGAAGTGAAAGATAAATAACTTTAAAGAGATAAAGGAGGTATTATATACCATAATAAAGGTAAATAAAAACTATCATGAAAACATAATGTGTGAAATATAGATGAAAATCAAGGTCATATGACCTAATCTATCTTAAAGTGACCTAATTGAATGAAGGAACATAGAAGGCAGTTTGAGAGGGATAAAAGAGTGTGAAGAGATGAAGAGGTGGTCATCATAAATTAGTTGAGAAACATGGTGTCCTAAGATTATAAATTCAATTAGGTGCCTAAGTTTTTTCTAAGTCATATAGGGGGTTGGTGCCTTCTTATAAGTTGGTGCTTACTAAAGCCTAGCTGAGTTGGTGCTAAACTAGTTGGAGTTGGTGCTCCATGTGGATTTGGTTCTTCACTAACTTTGGCATTTATATTAAAGGATTATAGTCCATTTGTATATAAAAATGGGTTTTATTTCCTTTTAGGTTTTCAAACTCGAATAAGTGTTCTTTATTTTATGTTCTTGTCTCATGCTCATACAAATGGTTCTTGATGTGTTTCTAGTTTACTATATTACTTTTTTAGTTCATGAATGATAAAGTAGAGTTGTAAAAGTGTTGATGATTTATTCACCCCCCTCTCAGTCATTATGCTTATAATATGAGAATTCTTTTATTTTTATTATTATCTCTTCAATCCTCTTTATGGGATCCTCATCTAATCATGGTAGAAGGGGAAGGGTCCTAACTCAAAATTCCAATAATTATTTTTTGGATTAAAGGTTTATGATTTATGAATGATTGTTAAGAGTGAAAATAAGTTTAAACCCTCCTGGAACCCTAATAGTGACTTGATGTTGAATATATGGTCCAAAATATACCATAATTGTCTGAAATGACTCTCAAACCATTAGAACTTGTATTCAAATCTCCAACTCACCTCCAAGTGTGATTGAGTTTTTAGGGGTGTTAGTAGACCCTACGAAAAAGTACTAATTTATCATATATTTATTATAATAGTTAGAGTTAACCAAGTAAAATTATGAAAATAAATGGATGGAGAATTTTTATACTTTTATTTTATGTCAATGGTGTTTTTATATAGGTTTGATCTCTCAGGTATGATAAATTGGTTATCCAAGATAGCTAGTCGCTAAGAGGGATAATGGTGGAAATAGTGAAAAACCCAAGCAGTATTGAGAAGAGGATTAGGAATGTGTTAGAATGGAATAGGTATTAAACTAAGTGCATTAATATTTTTTTCATTACTTTTAATACATGCTCATGTTTGGTATAAGTTTTTAAGGTCAGTGGTTATAGTGAAACATTTGCTCATAAATTGACTTGTCTAGCTCAAAAAGGTCTATGTATAGTGAGGTTAGGATATTGGTCTTAAAGACAATGATCTGGGCAGCAATTTAGGTGACAATTTGGGTGATAGCTCCACCCCAATTGATGATAGAACTTTTGGGAGCCATAACTTTTGCACCATAGCTCCAATTGACTCAATGTTTGAACCGTTGGAAAGCTAAGAATGAGGTGAACATCATGAGATGGCATGGATCTCTGCTCAATGAAGTTTAGCCCTTGAAAAATCAATGTAAGTTCAGAAAATTTCAATTTTAGTAGTGCAATCTAAAAATATTAATTCCTCGAATTTTGTATTGTTTTAAAGCATGGAAGTCGAACCACTTAATCTTCCTCAAGATTGGTGACCTTCCACATCCTCTCCCTACTTTAAAAATAGTTATAAATAAATATTGTAACCTGAAATGGAAAATTAGACATCTCTTCCTAGAGATAAGCATATAGTTGTATTGTGATCTTGAGTAATAATACATCTCTTCTCAAAGAATTCATTGTCACTGTGTTATTTCTTTGTTCTTGAGGTATTTATCAACCAAAATTTATGAGTTTTGGATCAAATAAATATTTCCATTTTAATATATTATATTTATATATATTAGTCATTTAATTATTTCATAGGGTCATTTTAATTCATTTTAAGACTTTGAATGTGGTCATACAAGTGTTAGAAGTCAATTTCACCATGACTGTGCTTTAAGGTAAACTAGCAATTTTTGGTAAACAAGTTACAGTGATGTGTTTGAGGATATATAAATTTATTGAAACTATATAATACACATGGTTTTATTTTTTGGTACATTTATGTCCTATCCATTATTTTTTTAATATTTAAGATTTAGTAAAAGTGATTGAAATGTTGAAGCCAAAATGGCTTGACTAATTCTAGCTTAAATGTGTGTTCTAAAGATAAAATATTGGTCTACAAGACCAATATTTGAAATTATACCTTGTTATTATTATATTTTATAGTTTTATATAGATTTAAATTTATAATTTTAATATATAATTAGTCATGGTAAGTGTTCTTTCAAGTGTTAAGGATCAAGTTGTTTATGACTAGGTTTTGGAGTGTTCTAATAGTACTGAGTGGGCTATTTGTAGAGAAGGGTTTTAGTCATTTTTCCATAATTTGTGAATTATATGGAAAATTTTGATTAATATAAGTTAATTTATTAATTTATGTGTTTTATTTCTATGTTTTTTTATTTTATCTATGTTTAGTCTTTAGTAGTTCAAGATAAACTTTGTGTAGGTTCATAAGCCTAATTCTCAACAATATTAATGGTGTGCTTCAAGTGGTGGTAAGAGATAAAAAGGGTCATGTAAATAATATCAGATAATTTAGGGTCTATTTGAACTCAATATTAAGTTTTACTACCATATATGGAGTTGAAAAGTGTTCCAAGGAGTTCAAAGGGTAACGTGCACTAATGAAATCCTAATTGAATTAGGTCTCCTTAATGTCTAAAGGAGGTTCTAGTCTTTTAAGATGTGGATGACCTAATGTAATGGTTTAATAATGTATGAAACACTTTATAATACCTATTCAAATGATAATCTAAATATTCAAGTATGTATGGCTGACTAAGAAGCATATGCGCATGAATCTTATATAAATATAAAGCAATTTTAGGCCTATTTGTGTGAGAAAAGAGTATGTGAAGATTATAGCACATTAGTAAAGATAAAGAGGTATTTTACACCATATTAATGGTTTATATAATCTATGATGAATATTTTATATAGTTTTTGTCTATTAAAATTAATTTTATATGACCTAATCTATATGGAAGAGACCTAATAGAGCGAAGAGGCCTAGAAGGTCATTTGAGAAGGATAAGAGTGTGAAGAGTTGAAGAAGTGGTCATCATCAGTTAGTTAAGAAATAATTTTTCCTAAAGGTGATAAAAACAATCAAGTATCTGAGTTGGTGCTGATTCATCTAGGGTGTTACGGCCTCTTTTCAAGTTGGTGCTTGCTAAAGCCTAGATAAATTGGTGCTTAGCTAGTTCAGGTTGGTGCTCCATGTGGAGTTAGTGAATCACTAAAATTGGTGTTTGTCTTATAGGATTTTATTAAATTTTTAGATATCATTGTATTTTTTTCATATTGAGGGCTTCTCACATATGTGATGTATTCTTTTGTTTTTTGCTTATGTGAATAGGTGTTTATGATTGCTAGATCTATATGCTTGTTTGAATTGTTCATAATTTATTAAGGGAAATTGACTTGAAAGTTTTTGAAGATTGATTCACCCTCCTCTTATTAATTTTTATTCCAAAATTTGGTATCATAATAGGTAATTTTAATTAGGCCTAATAACTTAAAGGAGATCCTAAAATCAAGGATGTTTAGTCAGCAAGCTCAAGGTGGTACCTCTACTAGGAAGGATCCATTATTTAATGGAAATAATTTTTAATTTTGGATCATAAAAATGATGACATATCTAATGTAAATGGGACATGACATATGGTAGTCAATTATGGATGGATACACTCCACCTCCTAAACCACCAATTTATTCAATAAGCAAGAAGGAAAGTGAGAGCAATTCCAAGGCAATGAATGCCATTATAAGTGGCCTATAAAAGGTACAGTTTATAGAGGTGATGAACTATGAGTCAGCCAATGTGGTGTGGAAAAAATTGAATGATATTTATGAAGGACATACCAAGGTGAAGTAGACCCACAAGAGAAATTTTGAAAGTTTGAATATGAATGAAGATGAAACCATTGCATCTTACCTATTGAGGTTTGATGAGCTTGTCAATGTCATTAGAGGATTAGAAATAGAAGTGAAAGAGTATAAAGTTGTTCAAAATGCATTACTATCACTAACTCCTAAGTTTTATTCTAAGGTGTCTACAATAAAAGATATGTAAGATTTGGACAAGCTAGAAATGGATGGGCTTAATTGCATCTTGACTACCTATGAGATGATAACAAATGAAGGAAGGCCTCTCAAGAAGGAAGAAACATTAAAATATGAGAAGAAGCCAAAATCAAAGAAGGTCAAAAATAAGGAATGGTTAAATGTTGATGATGATCAAATAATATCCATGTTTACAAGGAAATTGAGGTTTGGATTTAGTAAGTACAAGGGTAAGCTACCTTTCAATTTTTTCAAATTTGATAAGATTTGTCATTTTGCATCTAAATTTTCTAACAAGGATAAGGTTGATCATGATGGAGAACATGATGAAAATCATAGAGATGATAATAGGGTCTATAAGCTCGATAATAACAAAAAATATTTTGAGAAGTATGAAGGTATGAAAGGGTCAATAAAAAAAAAAAAAAGTTTATATACCAAACAAGATAATAACTAATTTGATGTAAGTAACATAAGTACATCTAATAGTGATGATGGTAGTAATGAACCTAAACATGATAATAATGAAACCTTATTCATGGCTACGTAAATAGATAATGTGGGTTTCTCAAATTATAAAGTCTTTATAAATGATGAAGAATCAGATTAAGAATAATTTGAAGTGAACTTTAAGGTAGATTTGGTGAGTTACCTACAAGATTTGAAGACCTTTGTGAAGTTTGAAAAGAGTATTGATGCTATAGATAATGTATTGAGTATTCATAATTATTTAAGTAATAAAATAGGTCTTGGTTTGAAATAAGACCAAAATGAGGCAACTCAAGTCAAAGAGAAAGATAATGAAGACAAGAAGATCAACATGAAGAGATAAATCAAACATTGTAATGTTATAAGGTATACTAATTCATTCAATGGTTACTATTTTCATCTAATCAATTTTGTCATAGAGAAAGAGAGTGTAGAATACCCTTTAAAAATTAATATGTATGGTATTATGAAAGGAATCATTAGTCAATAGGTTTGAATGAACTGGTTTTCTACAACTGTCATCTTGTAGGGAAAATTACAAGATTCTATCTTATAAGATTTAGAAGGTCATCAAGTCAAAACAAGAGGTTTGAATCTCCTAGAGTGTAAGATAGAATTAAAATGAATGTGTGGAAACTAAAGGCAATAAAGATAAGCCATGATCAGTGTATAAGTTGAAATAGACTATTTGATATGGTATAACATACTTCAGATATGAAATCAAGTCAAGAATTTTTGTTGTAATATTATATTGATGATCAAATCATTGATGAAGAGGTTAATCCTATAGTCCTAATCAAGCCTAAAAGGATATTGAAGGATATTTAGTCTAGTGAGAACATCGAGATATGTGAATCTATTAAGCTTGTGTTATTTTAGTGCCATATGGAAAGGAGTGAATCCATTAGGCTTCATGGAGGCACTCTTTAGTTAGTAAGGTCATGGTTGATTCTTGGTTTGAGGGGGAGTTATTTAGGTTGTTGACTGAGCTTGATCTATGTTGAGAAGTCGTCTTGTAATCTGAGTTCATTTGAATAATGTATACATGGAGTAAGGGGGTACATGTTCCTATAATGTTTCATATTCTATGTGTTGATATTTTGTTGCTATAAGGTGTGGTTCCATAATTTATAGTATGTATGATCCTTTTTCATTAATATTAAAGTGGGATAAAGTTCAACGAGGAAGATTGACTAGACTGGGGGAGATGAGAGTGATTAGATTGAAGAATGTTTTGCCACCAATGACAAAGGGGGTGTTTATTGAGAAGTGTTGTCATTGATTTCAAGGTTGATGTCATTTGATTTCAAATTTGATGTTATTGACGTCAAGGTGAATCTAGTGAAGATGCATGGTGAGTGGTATTTGAGGTATGAGCTTATGTGCTTGATGTGTCAAGGAAGCCATGTGATAAGAGAAAATTTGAAGGAAACGTAATGTATATCTATTAATAGATAATTTGAAGGAAACCTATTGATTATTATATTGTTTGATGTCAAGTTTTACATCAAGGTTTAGGTTAAATGAGAATTAAGTCATGTTTGAGTACTAGTTCTTGACTACAAGGTGTCATGAGAAGCCTAGTCTAGACCCTATGAGAAGGTGTATGTAGTGAAGTTTGGTGAAGTAAGTAACCATAAGATTATGATAGGATGTTTGGAATTATGTGATCATGAAAAATGAGTATACATAATTTTAGAAGTGCTTCAAGGTCAATTTTCAAAGTCTCAAGTGCTTGAGAAACTTTGTCATGACACTAGTCATAGAATGAAGAGACCTTGTGAGAAAGTATGAGTTTATGGCTTGGTGAGATGAGTATAAAAATCATGAGTGGTTGTATGAGGATGATTGATAATATATTGAATCATTGGATCACTCATAAGATTCTCAAGGTGAGTTCATAGGGGTAGGACCTATAAATCAAGTTTATAACTAAATAATTTATAAACCCTATCTAGCCTAATGAGGCATATTTATCTATTATCAAGACATATAAAAGATGCATGTATATTTGTAAATTTCATATGGGTTTTATGTCATGGTATTTATATGTTTATCATGACATTCAGGTGTTGAGAGAATGGGATAAGCTATGAAGGACAATTTCAAGGCCTAATGCGATTTGTAGGTCAAGATCTAAGGAAGTAAGAGAGATAATGTGGCCTAATGAGGTATACTGATCATATTTCAAGATTTATAATCTCATATAATAATTTTTATAGGTAAGGTATGTTTTTTCAAGTTTTTTCATGAAGTTTTAGGTTAAAATTAGAAGTATAAGGCATTAAAATGTGTTCTAAGGTCTCTCAAGTGCATAGAATGAAGGGTTATCTACAAGAGAATTTTTTTATTATAATCATTATATTCTCAAACCGATTCCTAGGAACCTAATATATTAATGGTATAAGGGTAATTGTCCTAAATAAAAATATTAGGCATTAGTTTCTAGATTAAGGGGTTATGCTTTATGAATGATTGTTAAGAGTGGAAACAAGTTTAAACCCTTCTAAAACCCTAATTGTGACCTAATGTTGAATATATTGTTAAAAAATACCATAATGGTCTCAAATGACTATAAAAACTATTTTATCTTCTATTAAACTCTCCCAGGCACCTCTAGGTGTGATTGATTTGTTAGGTGTGTGAGTAGACCCTATTAAAATGATAGTTTCTCAGAGATTTGTTGTAGCAGTTAGATTTGAATGAGTCTTTATATGAAAATAATTATATGTATAAGGTTGAGAAATTTATTTTATTTAAATATAATTTTATGGATAGGTTATATCCCTTTGGTATGCTAAATTGATCATCTAAGATAGCTAGTCGCTAACAAGCCTAATGGTGGAAATAATGAAACACCCAAACAATAGTGAGAATAGGTTTAGGAATGTGTTATAAATGAACAAGGATTTATCCAAGTCCATGAATTTTTTTAATTAATTTTAATACATGATCATTTTTGGTATAAGTTTTTTTATGTTAGTGGTTATAGTGAAAAGTTGCTCGCAAATTGACTTGTCTCGCTTAGTAAGGTCTATACACAGTGAGGTTATGAGATTAGTCTTAAAGACCAATATTGCAATTTTAATATATTATATTTATATATAATAATGGTATAATGATATAATATAATCATTTTAATGCATTTTAATTATTTTAATGTGGTCATATAGGTGTTAAAGGCCAATGTCACCATGATTGTGCTTTAAGGTAAATTGGGAGTTCTAGGTAAGCAAGTTATAGCGATGAGTTTGAGGATCTATGCCCTGAGTAGAAGCAATAACACATATGGTGTTATTTTTTGGACATATATTTCCTATCCATTATTTTTATAAGGTTTAATAATTATTAAAATTGATTAAAATGTTGAAGCCAAAATGGCTTGACTGGTTCTGGCTTGACTGTGTGTACTAAAGACAAAAGATTGGTCTACAAGACCAATATTTGACAATAGAACTTGTGATTATTATATATGAGAGTATTATATATATATATATATATATATATATACATACATATATATATATACATATATACATATACATATATATATATATATACATATACATATATATATATATATATACATATATATATATGTAAGTATATTTTTAATATATTAGTGGTCATGGGAAGTTTTCTTCTAGGAGTTAACTATCAAGTTATTTATGACTGGGTTTTGGAGTGTTATGGCAGTTATGAGTGGGATATTTAAAAAGAAGGGTTTGAGTCCATTTTTCTTGAGTTATGAAGTCTAAGGCACATGATTATTACCATTATGTAATTTAATTATTGTATATGTGTTTTATTTCCATGATTTTTTAGCTAATCTATGTTTAATCTTTAGTAGTTCAAGATAAATGTTTAGTATTTTCATTGGCCTAATTATAAACAGTGTTAATGGTGTGATTCAAGTGGTGGTTATAGCTAAAAGATTGTCATGGAAATAATATGAGATAATTTATGGTATATTTGAATGTAATATCAATTTTTATTATCATATATGGAGTTTTAAAGTGTTTGAAGGATTTCAAAGGATAGGATGTACTAATGAAAGCCTAATTAAATTAGGTCTCCTTAAGGTCTAAAAGAGGTTTTATTATTTTAAGATGTGGAAGATCTGATTTAATGATTTATTCATTTATAGAAATTTCTATAATACCTATTTCAATAATATCCAAGCATTCTAGTATGTATGTTCGACCAACAAGGATATGAGTAGGAAACTTGTATAAATAGAAGGTACTTTCAGGCCTATTTATGTGAGATAAGAGTATGTAAAGAATATAGAACATTGGTAAGTAGAAGGAGGTATTAAAGACCATATTAAGGGTGTATGGAATCCATTATGAATATTTTATATAGGTTTTTTATATGAAAATTAAAGTCATATGACCTAATCTATCTTTAAGATACCTAATTGAGTGAAGAGGACTAGAAGGAAGTTTGAGAAGGATAAGAGTGTGAAGAGTTGAATAGGTAGTGATCATTAGTTGGTTGAGAAAAAATGTGTCTTGAATGTGATAAAAAAATTCAAGTTTCTAAGTTAGTGTTGAGTCATCTAGGAGGTTGGTGCCTCCTTTCAAGTTGGTTCTTGTTAAAGCCTAACTAAGTTGGTGCTTAGCTAGCTGAGGTTGGTAATCCATTTTGAGTTGGTGCTTCACTAAAATTGGTGTTTTTATTATAGTAATGTAGTCCATTTTAATATATTAGTGGGTTTTCTTCCCCTTAAGGGTTTCTAACATATGTTATGTGTTCTTTTTTTTCTTGATTATGTGGATAGGTGTTTATGATTACTAGATCTATATGTTTGTTTGAATGGTTCATAATTTATTAAGGGAAATTGACTTGAAATTTTTTAAAGATTGATTCACCCCCTCCCCCTCTCAATCATTTTTATTCAATCATTTTCTCCCCAAGCCTTATACAAGTCCTTTTATCAATAAAAAACACAATATTCCATTATAAATCAATTTTAACCTTCACATAATATCATAAAATAATAGTTGAAAAGGTCAAATAAAGTAATAACCATCACCAATTCTCAACTAAAGCCTCCTCAAACCAAAATAATAACCACCAATTCATATACCCAATTTTCCTCCCACCTACCCATCAATGTGTCAAAAATGATTAAGTTGTTATCTTTATCTAAACCTTTCATTCATACTACTACTACTCCTTTATCAATGCATAATCCTAGAATTTTTTTTTAGTTTCATACTGACATTGGTCACTCTGATGAGACATATATATCTCTTTAAAAAAAAATTATCCTCATATTGGTTGAAACTTTTGATCATGATTACATGATAAAGTTTCACCATAATGAATATATTAAAGCTAATAAAAAAGTAACAGTTTCCAAGTATACAAATCATAAATTTCAAAAATATTCTTGGGATAGTAATACACAAAATTCTAACAAAAATATTTATGATATAATATTATGATAACTCCTAATATTTGAATATGGCCAAGGTTAATTACCATCATAATTCCACTCAAAAAAATTCTCTTACTGAACCTAAGAAACCCTATACTAAGGAACAACTTCTTAAAGTTATTAAAATAAATCTTACTTTCTCTTTAGAACAACCCATTAGCTATGAGTTTATTATACATTATAGGCCTCAAACTAATGCCTCCATCCCTTAAAATACCATCATATATAATCAACCTAAGCCTCATGTTAATTTTTATTCCAAACCACATTAGAATTTTATAGATGAACTTAACTCTATGCCTTGAAAAATTCTATACATGAAAATAGTGAGAACTTCCCCCTACCATCACAAGTTCCTTATGAAATAGTTACAAGAGATTTAAGAACCCCCATTTAATGATTCTAATATAGCCAATCCTATCCCTAAATTTTCCAAACCTATGTAATGTCATGCTATTAAAACCATTTTTCAACCTTCATATTATATGAAATCCTTCATTTAGTTCCCTAAAGAAGATGTGATTAATCATGAAATCAGTTTTTGAGATAGTGACCCACCACTCTTCATTAAAATTGGAATCAATAATATCTTAATAAGGAAAGTATAGGTGTAGAAAATTTTATGAATTAATGTTTCCTCTCTTTGGTTATGCCAAAAAATTGGTTATTCCAATTAAAACCTTTTGAAAATTTATCTCACTTGTCATGGATTTTATAAAACCAATAAAAATACTCTTATTTACATTTGGCTCCCTCTCACTACTATACCCAAAAATGTACACACCAAATTATGGTTCTATATCTTCCACACTATTACAACATGTTCTTGGGTTGTCCATGTAATCATAAGATGAGAGATATTGTATCTTTCAATATTTAATGCATTGAATTTAAACATAATTACAATCCTTATAAGCATGAGGTAAATACTAAACCTTAAATAATCCAACTTAAAAATCACAAATCTTAATATTGCATTCATATTGTCATTCATAATAGTAGTCCTCCTCTTCATTAGTTTGTCAACATGCATCTTGAGCTCCATGTCACTCTTGTGTATTTTGATGATGATGAATCCAATTAAATTCAAAACATTTTTAATACCACTTGATCACGTCCTTATATATCTAAATTTATATCTCCTTCTCTTCCTCCAAGTGATGGGGTCATTCCCCTAAATGATGATATTACTAAAATTCATCCCCCATGAAATTATAATTAATATTTTTGCACATAATATGATTTCACTTTCATTGAATATGGGGTGTATAAAAATTTTCAAAGTCCTCTAACCCTATCTTCTATAAATTTTGGTAACATGGGTATCTACACTATTGACATCCCTAATAACACTGAGCAACTTCATTCTCATACATGTAAAATTTATCCATCTTATGATGATGCCTACTTTATGTCTCAAGCCCAATCATGAGACATGGATTCAATTCATTATCAAAAGTCCTTATTCAAATGCATGCCTTTAACTATGATGTCCATGTCATTCATATATCATAGTAATATATTTATATTAAATAAAAAACTAAATGTTATGTCTCTCTTACTAACCTACCCTTGGTGAACACCCCATGGGTCATACAATAAATTATTCATATTTACATATGTGATGACACTAACAAGATTGATATTTTTCAACCCAATATATTTCAACTAAACTATATCAACCAACTTGATATAGAACAATGTTAAATCTCTAACTATATCAACCAATAATCATCAAGTGTCAATATAGTACTCATAGATTCATCTTCCACAATAAACTACATAGGATAGCCTAACATACTAAAAAAATATTGTTGTCACTAACAACTATATAAAATAGACTAATAAAGTTTGAATTAACTCTTATGTCCTAGACTATATTACTGAGGTTTATACCATATACTCAAATTCTTTACCTCTTACTTCACATCCTGTAATTACCTCAGCTTCTAAGGCTAAAAATGTGATACAAATATAGTCTGAGCATGAAAAAAAAGGTAATAATAATATTTAATTTTAATTTAATGTTGGATATTATGTACCTTTATCCATGCTTCCCAATAATGGATCTATATTAGAACTAGTCCACACTATATATCCTCAACTCCCTTGCCAACATCATAAGTTTGTATATTTTTATAAAAAGGCTCTCCACTTAAATGATATTATTGTTATCATCAGTCCTAAAACTTATCCTACTTCAAATCTTCCTATATCTACATATAATTTCTAAGATGTAAATATGATGATTATTTATGAAAATGTTATAATTTTTTACTATACTAGTGATTCTCCTAGACCCATTCATGCATCTGAATAACATCATATTGAAATGAATGATAACTATAGTCTCTTATTTTAATATTATTATGAATCCTTTTCCTAGTCATATGAGGAAATATATTAGATTGACCCTAGTATTTTTGCCCATAATATCATCAGCTATCCTGATGTAAATTGGTGCATCAAAAGAAATAAAAATTTCCTCCTAATATTTCTACCCTATATCATAAACAAGTCAAAAAAATTATAGATTATAAGTTCATAAAACCTATAAATAACTTATAATGGGTATCTAACATCATTCCCAATTGCAAAAAATTGACCGTGGTCATTTAGATTTGTATTGAATTTCATAATATTAACTTAGGATGTCCTAAAGACAACTTTCCTTTAACATTAATTAATGTCATTATTTATTATATATATGGATATGATATTTTATCTCTAATGGATTATTTATTTTGATATAATAAAATTTACATTCATATTAAATCTCAACATGAAACTTCTTTGCCACTAAATGGGGAACCTATTATTACATTAAAATTATTTTTGGTCTTAAAAATGTTGGTACTACATATCAACATGTAACGACATTTTTCATGATATAATTCATAAAATAGACATAAATTATGTGTATTATCTTATTTTTAAATCTAAGTATTGTGAAAATCATCTTTATGACCTTAATATTATATTTAATAAAATTATCCAATATAAAGTTTGATTTAATCCTCAAAAATGTGTATTTGGTGTGACTTCTAATAAAACCTTAGGATTTATCATATCCCTACATGTAATTGACATTTATCCTACCAAAATCAAGGATATTTTCCACATGTATACTAATTTTCTATGCCATTCATTCACACCTATCTCAAAAAAATTGTTGCAATCCACCGATTCATTCCCGAAATGACATACCGTATCTATTCAACAAACTCACTACTCCAGAAAGGAATTATTATTTGATAAAAATATTTGAATGCCAAAAATATTTTGATAACATCAATACATAATTAATTCATGATATTAATATTTTACCACCTTGCAATGATCACCCACTCATCTTGTATACTTCACATTCCCCCATATCTATTAGGATAAATGTTCTCTCAATAAGATTAAGTAAGAAAAGAATATGTCATATATTACATTAGTCATGATTTTATATATTATGAGATTCATTACACAAAAGTGGAATGCTATTTTATCACCATTTATTTCATAGATGAAAATATTTGACACTATATGCTTTATCGAAGAATATATGTGATTATACATTTCAATCCCCTTTGTCACTTTTTATCTAAATATATCTTAACTAGAGATATAATTAGAAAATATATGGTAATATTAATGGGATCTGAATTAATAATTAAAAATATAAAAACATCACTCAAATTCCAAGTTATTACTGATCAAATTGTTGTCACACCTACACCAACTACCAATCACCTTTAGTACACTCATCCCAATGAATAAATCCTTTGCATCAAAGGTCCTAATCTAGTTATTTCTTTTAATTATTATTTTCATAATTTGATGACTAATATCAATGTATAACCCACTAAATATCTTGAAATTTACACCTCCAAACTTGAACCTAAGACCATCATTTAATAATTACCTAATATTATAATTGACTTGCATGCATACACTTGAACACATCACTTTTATGGAGATAAACGTCTTCAAAGATCTAGGGCATGTTTTGTTTTAGTTAAAAATCAAGGTAAAACCATCAATTTAGCTTTATGATTAAAATTTGAAGTCACTAAAAACATGGTTGAATATAAATTTCTCATCTTAGGCATGCAAATAACCATCAACTTATACATACCATAATTACATGTCTTTGGAGATTCACAACTCATATGTCATCAAGTCACTAGAGATTATCAATGTAAAAGTGAAAATATCATTTTATATCATCAAATTATTTCTAATCTTTCCAAATAATTATCATATTTCACTATTGAAATAATCCCATGAGATAAAATTCTATAGTTGATTCTCTTAATTATTTAGCCTCTCTTTTTCCCCCTCATCAAGCACTTCATGATTCAAAATTTGTCATATGCATGAGAAAATAACCTTATATTTTTAAAACCAATGGTGATTATCTTATTTGACATATTGAGGTTTTTACTAATTTACAAAGACCATGGTACAATAATATCAACCAATATATCAAACATCACACTTATCCGTCAAAGGTTGACTTTGATGAAAATACTTGACTTCACAAACAAGATTGTAAATACATCCTTGGATATGACATACTTTATTATAATAATGATAAAGGTACCTTGTAACATTTTGTTACTCAACATGAAGTTATTACTATCCTTGAGTAACCTTGGGAGAATTTATGGTGGTCATTATAGCATACATGTTATATCCCTATAATACTTAATAATGGGATATTTCTAGCCTACTCTTAAAAGATATGCCATAAATTTTTATAAAAGCGTAATCCTAATCATCTTCATGATTATACTATTTAAGCTCTTATATCTAACCTTAAAACCCTAGAATCTTCTTGGCTATTTTATATGTGGGGATTAGATCTCATTAGAAAATTACCTAGATCATATGATGTCCATGTCTTCATAATCACTACCACTAAATATTTTTATCAATTGGGTTGAGGTGATGCACCTTTTAAATGTCACCATAATTAACATATCAAAATTAATTATTAATAAAATCATGTCATATTTTATTTCTTCGCATGGTCATCTTTGAAAATAGTGGTAACTTCAAAAAAAAAGGCCTAAAATAACTATGTGAAAAAATTCAAAATAAGGCACAGATTTTACACACCCTACCATCTTGTATGAGATGGTCAAGAGAAAGACACTAAAAAAATAATTAACTAGATCTTTAAAATTAATATTTAATATTCTCATTCTAACCAAAATCTCAAGACTTATCTCACACTTCTAGCTTATGATACTAGTATTTGGACTACCACTAGAACAACTTATTTCTCTTTAATTAATACTATAAAACTTGCATGACAAATTTTGTATATAAATTTAAATATATTTAAGAGTTTTAATTTAAAAATAAGTAAACTCTAAGTATAATTATAAAAATATACTCTAAGACAACTAAAATTAACTTAAAATAGACTCAACTGACAACCAAGAGTACCATTAATGCTAATTGATAGCATTTTGGTTATCATACAAAAAAACACTATTGGTTGACTAACACAAAATATGATTATATAAAAGAGGTATCCCATAATTCTTATATGATAGGATATTGATAAAATTCTATTAAATTTTGTTAAAAAAAACTTATAAAATTTTCCATACAACTTAGAACTCATGTAACTCATTAATATGGTTCTAATTAAAAAATAATAATCTAGGAAAAAAACAACTCAAATAATTCTTCCTGTAGATTAATAAAAAAAAAATCTAAGATGAATAATGAAGTTCACATATTATAATCATACTCAAAAAACTATTTAGATGAACTTAGAGTCATGCTTAGTTAGTTATTATTCCTAGAATTAAAGTTTCATTTAAAGGGTGTCATGGAACCTTATAAATTTTAAACTGCCTCAGAGTTTGTTTTTGGAAATTTTAATAAACATATTTCATTCCAACTTGAAAATGAGTTCACTGTTATTATTACAAACAAATATCTTACCATTAAAAGTGGAGGTACCATCCTTTTAAATTTCTATTCATGGTATCCTGATGAATATATTCTTGAAGCTCATCTTCATACCTTAGACTTTATAGATGAGTGATGTATGGGTGTGTTACAACATAATATCCAATACACAGCTCAAATTTCTAAACAACATAGCAAAAAAATCAAAGTCAATACTTTCAATATTGGGTACTTAGAACATAAGTTAAACTATATTCATGAAAAAGAAGGTAAGTACAACCAAAAATGGTGGGCTTATTGTATACTCGAAGGCATTCTTGGCCATAGTACTTATATATTACAAATAATTAAAGGGTACATATTTAAATATCAAACAAATTCTTAGGTTTTGAAGAAATAATTTACTTAATTACATGTTATTTATGTATTTATTTGTTATCATGATTTAGTTACATGTTTTTACTTAGTATTATATATACTCTAGGGTTAAAATTTCTTGTAGGTTTGACTTATACTTTCTATTGTGTATCATATCATCGTATTCACTTCTTTACATATATATAGGTTTCTCTTTTTACACATTAGCCTTATTTCCTAACTTTATTCATTTGCTTTTATATCTTTTTAACAACACTTGGATTTTAGTTTGTGAGTTTTCATTGAAATACCATGGATGTGGCCCAACTATTCAACATAATCACCCATTTTATTGTTTACTAAACCTTAGAGACTTTTAAAGTCTCTAGTTCATTTTAATCATTTTATCTACCCTTTGGTTCATTTTAGCTACTTATGCCTCTTGAATCTTCACTTTGTGAGTTTTAGGATAAGACCTTAGTTAACATAATTCTTTAAAAAACCCATCATTTAATTCTCTTTCTAGATTAATTTTTATCCCTAACTTAGATAAATTCTTCCCTAAAATATAAGGAAAAAATTGGGAGTCTTGTTTTCCTACACTTATAGTTAGTCATATTAATTATTGGTTAAAATCTAATAGTCCATTATAATGTATTAATTTACATATACCATTTCTAAAGATGATGATTCATGCCCACCTATCATTTTACCTTATTCATTATTATTTTCATTTTTTATGGAACCTAATCATTCTATGCTCATTTCCATCATCTCCCCTAATCTACATCACTTTTAACACACTAATATCTATTTTTATATCACACTCTTTCTCACATTCAAGTCTAAGAGTCTTAGACACCATAATATTTAGTTTATTTTCTCTAGATTCCAATTATAAGTTCTCTTTTGATAGTCATTTTTATCACTGATGATTGGATTCCTAGATTCAAATGGATAAGGCACAAATAATTCCACAAAATTCAAAATCCACATCATACAAAAAATAGGCAATGAATAAAAATAAAAAAATACACTCTTAAAATTTAGATCATGTTAAAATACATGATAATTATCATAACATATCATCTCTTTATTAATGCTGTAACTCCACATTACAAATCATCTCACATATATTAATAAATTTAATAGGTTTTTTTTAATTCTAAGTGTTTATTTCATTTTGGGTAAGAAGAAACTTGGCATTCTTAATTATTGGATCCAATAAGTCTTCTATATCCAAAGTGATACAATGAAATATTTACCTCATGATATATTTGAGGTCCACTGAGGTGTGGTACACTTGTATACTTGGGTAGGAGATCTCATTATATCATACACTATATAGTGTCACCTACTTTATCATGCAAGTACCAAATATTCACAGTAGACTTTAACTTTGCAAGGGGTCCCAAAGAACAAAGAAAATGTTCTAAGAAGGAAGGCTTATTTTAATTTTCATGCATACTAGACTTTATGGTATCATTATTACACCTCATTAGTTAGCCCAAACTTGCATTTTTAGGTCAAGCTCTCTAGTGTCATTATTGTCAAAAAAGTTTCAGTCTTGAAAACTTGACTAGAGTGTCTTATTTCTAATAAGTATTGTGTTTTCACTTTATTAATTCTCTCTCTCACACACCACCCATTTATTTTACCCCCATTTATAGTAAAGCTTATTTATATATATTTTCCCAATCTCTATACTTCCTACTCTTCATCTCTTTTCAACATGTTCCAAATACAAAACGTTTTGTTTATATATCATTATAATAGAAGCTGCATATTTTAGTTTTTGAAAGATGATATCTTGGTTATTTTCTTATATTTCTTATATCTCCATCAGTATGTTTGGAGCCTTGAATTTTCTCTTCATCTATTTAGGGTCATTTCATCCTATTTCTCTAATTATCTCTTATTTTTCCATCTTTGATTGAGTATGGATTATTAATTATCTTTCATTGATGTTATTTATATTATTCATTTTTTTTCTTACATATTTGATTGAATATGGTTTGTTACATCCCTTATATTTATGTTAATTATATTATTTTATTCCTTAAATCCTTAAGTTTTATCTCAATGTTTTACTTTTCTTATTTTGGATACATTTTTGGTCTTTCAATCATTAATAGCCTTAAATTAGTTTTTGTCCTATTTTACTTCCCTTTTATCATTTGCATTACTTATTCCTTTGGTACTAACTTATCCTTTCTCTTCTCATCTTACTAAATACCCAAGTTCTTAAATTTATTTTAAAATTTTCCATTTACTTTGGCCTTTCTTTGATTATTTATTTTAAATTTCTATCCTTGTATCCCTAGGGTTTGTTTAATGCAACTATTTCTCCCTCCATGATAAATAATATAAATACAACATTTGACCACTCAAATATGTGTAAATTTAAGGTATGTATATGGTATTTATAATTATTTTTATCATTAATTAATTTTAACTTGTTACTATAATTTGTTATCTTGATTAGTACATTATTATGTTATTTATCAAAGATATATCCCATGTTTTACTTTGGTCACACATGATGAGATTTTAGTGGGGCTTATGTATTCAAAAATTATTGATAAAACTTTATTATTTCCTAATGCTTTCTCTCTTGTAGTGAATTTTCAATTTTCAATCTCTCTAAGTACAGACCTTAAAAGGTGAACTCTTAAAGAGGTTGGTATGAAAATGGTGTTTCATGAGAGAAATTATTATTTATATATCATTCACATATCCATTATAGTTCTCTTATACTTGATCCCCTAAGAAATTTTCCTCCTTATAACCCCTAGCTATACTAAGACCCATATTTTCTAATAACATGAACCTTGCTTTATATAGTATTTATTGATTCCCACAACTTTTCAAATTAGCTTATCCCATGTCAATATAGTCTAAAAATTATGTCAAATTATTAAAAACTTATTTGGCCTTGGCTAGCCTAGATTGAGGTTAAACCATTATATTTTTAACAACATTGATACTGGCTGATGATATTCCCTAAAATATGGGAAAGGTTAGGATCACTCAACTATTTTTAACCAAATTTTTACCCTAAGGTGGGATACTATAGCCTCATTAAATTTGGAAAAACATTGAAACATCTCATGTGTTATGGGTAACAATTCTTAGAGATGAATTTAAAGATTATGGGCTAGCCCCCATACACAACACCTAAAACTAAACATTAAGTTATTGTATTTTAAGGAAAAGGGATAAAATTAGATTAAACATAAAACTAATGGATTTGATTCACCATGATAAAATCCATAGCCTACTTGAATCTGCACTTATATAATAAAAACTACAAATCGGATCTCAAAACCCAAGGATTTCTTAACACAATGCTTTAAGATGAAGGTAGAGTGTAATGTATCCTTCAAGTTATATGATTGATATGTATAATAATATACTCTAATAACCATTATACACACTTTAAACCAAATAAAAATATCATTTACACTCCATATGACCTATTAGAAAGTAGATTATTCACACAAAGCATGAAGAGATAGTTGAATGCAAGGAAGGAGAACTATCACTAGTCATCCAAAAATGGAATAATTCACACACTTATTAAATAATTTGAGAAGATAAAAATAGTTTTAAATATTTATTTTATAGGAAAAATTATTATTCAATTCAACAAGGCTTTACCATACTAACTTGTGGATGTCATATAATGCCAAAAGAGGAAGCTTATATAGAGAAATGAGGAAGAGAAAGAGGGGAATAAAAGAGGGATATTAACAAGTATCCACAAGAGTTAAAAACAATAAGGTATTTATAAAATATTACTAAAAAAATTCCAAGGACATGTGTTCCTCTTATAAAGATGTGTCATCTCCCGAATGGCATAAGAGTTTTAAACTTGGCTTGATACCTTGCACTACTTCAAAATTGCCCTTCTTTGCATGAAAATTGTGAAAAATTGGTTATTTGATAATTATTTTACCATGATATGAATTCATAAATTTTATTGGACACTTGTAATATAATTTTAAACTCCCTTATTCTAACATTTTAGTAGTAATCATTACTCAACTCCTTAGGTATCTTGAAATTCCTTCATCTACTATTCATATCATTATCCAAATGGATCAAAACATGGATTATTATTCATAAAAGAAATATTTCTCCATAAAATACATAATAATACCTTATCAAACCTAAATTAATTAGTTTGGGCTCATGGAATAAGCCCAAGACTTCATTTTGCTCCTCAAGCTCTCATTTGGCCTTAATTCCTTGTAGCCTTAAAATCATGTAAACTTCCTTATGTAGGATATTGTATGGATGGTAATGAAAAAATTAGTATATATTTGAGGATCCAACATGGATATACAACTCCATGAAAAATTTCATGCACTGATTTTGAGTGGAAGTGTGTTTATTTTGCCCTTTTATCTTTTCAATTAGGCCTCCTTACCTACAAGATTGAATTTATGCTCCAAACTTATCCCACACATGTGAAACCATGAAAAAGTTTCTAATAAACTTTACCCAATACTTAATCAACCTTCATAACAAATTTGAGGTCTTTTACCCTATGAAAGAATGAAAACCATGAAATGGTCTCAAAAGCTAGTCTTTTTCTCAAGCCTTTCTAGACTACCTTAAAAAACTAGACCTATAGCATCACTTTCATGGTGTGTTATACATATTTTTAGGATTATATATATATAATACAAACCATATATACATTCCCAATAATTTTTAAAGTTTTCAATTTTTTAAAAACAATGTATTTCACCTAAAAACATTATAAAACATAATATTAATTGCAGTTTATATAGTTGTAAGAACAAGATAATGACATGGTGAAGACCTTCAGGGAGTATATAATGTTATTTTGAGATGTTTTATAAAAAATCATGTCATATCATGTAATTTTGAGGCCAATCTTCCATAATGGGTCCCTATAAGGGTTTTAGGAGGTTTTAAACCTATTTGGGTTCTTAATGGTTATTCATAAACCTTGGGCCATTAATTACTAAACTAATGACACAAATCCCAACTAAATTATCTTATTAAAATTTATTTTGGAGCACAATGACCTTTTAAAATATTCCAAATAATTTTAATTGTAGTAAGTTGCTTATTGGGTTGCAACTAGGCCATTTAAGAGTGGTCTATGTTTTTAGCCTTTATTAAAACATATCAAGGACCCATATCAACAAATGATGGTAGGAGATTAATTTTTGTAGGAATAATCAACGTCTATGAAATCCAATAGGTCCCATGAACTAGGTCAATGTTTCAACAAGAATAATAAATTTGGTCTTGAACTGCCCTCCTTCACTAAAAGAGCTTGAAGAAGTATTAAAGACATAAAATTGCACTTTTATTATCCTATTTTGACCTTGGATGATATTTATGGTATATTTTAACCTTGATATACTATTAGTGGTCTCAAGTTTCATTTAACCTTCATTAAACCACATTTCTCATGACTGTACCTATATACCTATGTATATGTTCTTAGGCTTGTTTGGCCTAGATAGGGTTTATCAATATTAGCCTCAATGTTGATGACTTTGATGGATATGTTAAATCATATTATAAATATAAGATCATCCAATATTACTTTCCTTCTTCCATAGTGACTTGATCCTTCCTAAACCAAACAAGCATCTCTTCACTCAAGGCAAGCCTATAAATGACAATTGACTATGTGAACAAGATTCAATTATATTTTTTCCTGACCAATATATTTAGTCATTATTTCATGTTTATTTTTGATATATAATATCCTCTTACACCATGTATATCTCTCCACACTCCAATTTCACTATATACACTAGATATTCTCCTCAAATTTCTAACCAATCTGAATTACCTAAACCAACCTATATGTGGTCATTGAAGTTTGATTTTGTATGGAGTTTAGGATTATTATATAAATCAATGATAAAAATAAATAGATTATAAATTATATTAATAACCTAGTTAAATGTATTTTAATCTTATCAACTCCTTCAAGATATCATACTTCACAAGCATACATCTTACTTGTACCTATATAGCCCTAGTTTTAGGTGGCTATTTAGTGAGATCGAATTGTTAAGACCTAAAAATTAGCCTTCTTAAATTAGGTCCATGACAACTTGAAAGTAACTACACTTAATTGAAATATAATCCTCATTTCTCTACAAGTTTTATCAACCTTTCATAGCATTTTACAAAATTTTAGTATTACCTTCATACACAATTTTGTGCATGAGTATCTAAGCCTATAGACCCATTCATCTCAACTCTATTTTAGATTTCAAAATTTTTATCTATATTCATTATTTTGTGTCTTCTCTTGCACTTATACTAATTTAATTTATTACACCCATTCTTCTTTACATAACAATTGTCTCTTGTTAGAAATGAGGATCTACAAGTGTGTAACATGTAGGTCTACCTTTTACGTGGATAGACTACTGAAGACAACTTCTTAGTTCATTAACACTTTTATATTTTATTAACTCATTATATTTTATTTTAATCATATTTAGAGGCTTGTATATCTCCAAATGAAAGTTATACAACCTCAAAATTTCCTATATATATTTACAGTTCTACTTATACAATCATCTCATATGCAAGGCTTATGCATATAAGTTGGAGTTTATTCATGCATGTTCCTAGATGATGTAATGGGGTCATTCAATATTAAATGAGTTTTTATGATTCTATATCACATTTTTCAATTTCCAAATCATCTTCAACATGAAACCTAGACCCATGAATATTCACCTATAGGTCTACAAACCTATGGGTAGATGAGCTTATCTATGTCTTTTTTAGAGAGTGTATTTGAGTCTCATTCTCATTATTATGGAATAAAACCTACTCAATGCCATATTCATATGATATCATTGGTTTTTCATCACCATTTGGGTCGGTTTTGGTAACTAGGCCTATAGAAGACTGTTCATGATTATACCATACTTTAAGGGTAAGAAACATGACATATCTTGAAAGATTATCAACAACAAACCATTCTCAGAAAGAGAACACATTTATCATCATAGATTGAAATATGTTAAATTAATAATGAGGCTCTTGAAAACTTTTGAGAGTGATAATAATTCAAACCAACCAAAACACTTATAATAGGGGTGATATGTTCCACATTCTTAAGGTACTATTTTCCTTGTTGAAGACACTTCATAAGGTTGATTTGATTGATGAAAAAATTAAAATGACTCATTTCATATTTTAAAACATCCCAATAAATCCATTATCCTCTGTAGAACTCTAAATTAAAGAAACAAGAGAAAATAAATACCCTATTTGAATGAATAAGACATAGTGACCTCCTTACACTCTTAATTATTGTTCATAAATGAGAGGGGATGAATCTAAAAAATAATGCCAAAAACTTGAAGCTTACTAAGACCCCTAACATTTACCAAAATTTTAGCTTCAAAATTTCTCTTTCTTAGTCATACTATTCATTTTAAATTTGCCTTTATGAGGTTATGAAGGGAGAAATAGAGGAGAGAGGGTGTTATTTGCATTTATGATACATTAAAATTTATCCCAAGAATGAATTTAACTATTAGAAGTAGAAAAGATTCCTTTAAACCATTTTCACCTACAAATAGATCTCTTAAGTCCATACAAGTGCCTATAACTTCCTACAAAGGAGTATTGATCTCAATTTAGGCATTAAACTACAAGTTCATTAGGCTCTAACCATTTATGAACCCTATCTAATATAAATCATGTTATAACACTTATTTAAAAAAATTTACTTTAGCATAGTATGTATAATTAATTTATTTTGGCCTAAAAAGTTGACTAAAAGACTTTTTGGTGTATAACAATATGATTAATGGTTAATACATGACAATATAGCTTTCAAAATACATTAAAAACCTTATATGATGATTCATTACCCTTCTAAACATTAAAAGCACATGAAAACACATTAACTCATAAATGAATCTTAGGACTTTATATGTACACAAGAGACCCAACCTTAATCAATGCTAAACAAGGATGTATTTGACTACTTTGAAGACATTAAAAGACCATTACAAGACCATAACAACTATATACAAGCTTTAATAACCATATGAAAAAGTTTAAACCTATATGGGATGACCGTTTTGACTTTGATGTCAAAACTGGTCAATAGATTAGTGATTCATAGGGGTAACATGCCTATAATTTTAATGGATCAATGGCCTTATCCTTATATTGGGAAATGGATTCAAATTTATGTTACAATCTAAAATTGGCATGCCTCTAAAAAATCAATCTCATACCAAACTACACAATAAGAAATAAACACACTATGACAAAAGCATTTAGGGAAAGAGCACAGCAATAAAATCATTAAAAATAACCAACCTAACCTATTATATATAAGACCTAAAAATAAGTATGAGGTCATAAAATAATTTAACTTGATTCAACCAGGGAAAAATTAAAGTTTCTAGAATCATAGTTTCCCCATGAGAATAAACCATCATATGATGAATTTTTATTAATGAAAACTTGTTTATGAAAGTGATATAATGACTTACCATTCTTAAATCCTCTACTAGCTTCAATTACATCACTTTAGACTCCTCTAAATGATCCCTTTATCTCTCTTATAGTCTCACTTGACATTGTAGCCTGCTTGGTCTCTTCTATGTTCACTTGGAACTTCTCAATATGTTATTTAGGAATCATGAAACTATTTCCAACTTTACCTTCATTGAAAACATGATGTGATATATGTCTAAAGGTATCAATCTTTCTTTCTTGATTACTAAACATATATACAAGTGAATCAAGATCACCTTGGTGTCTATGCTTTTCTCAGCATCATAAACTTTTATGTTTACATGATTATGTTCCTTCAAGATTTCCTTCTGCTTGATTGGGATTTCACAATCTTATTTGTGTTCATTAGGTCCATCACTAATCTCATCATCAAGCCCATATTTCTCTTAATGAAGAGTATAATCACTTACTTCATCAAAATCTTGCATTATTTCATGATACTAATGCCACATATCATCATATCCTTATTTAGTTTCATGTTCATGAATCTCTTTTTCTTTGGCAGACAAGACTACATCATCATTTTGACTAGCATGCTCTAACACACTTAGAATAAAATTATTATCATCTATATTCAAAAAATAATTTCCCCATATAGCTTGTTGAGGAACATCATTAAAACTTAATTAAGTGAACTCATCACTTTATTAATTAATGATATATGTTCCATACCTATCTCTTTAATGGGTTTGTATGGATAAAACTCATAGTGATCAATTATGCCATCAAAAGGTGTCAAAGATTTTTTGTCATTAGGATAGTCTCCCTCCTCATTGATAGTGAATTCATTTTATGTGTTAGGTACATATATTTCCAAATGAAACTTAGCCAAAGGTTCAAACTTGATAGAGACCTTAGTACCATACCTGGTCCTAAATGCCATATAGGACCAATCTGAAGTCAAGTTACCCCTAATCTTAGTAGTAAAGTCCTTTGACAAGCAAATGGAAAATTAGGTGATACATCCATGACCAAAAAATATTGAGAGATAGATAATGTAAGATACACATGGATAGTGAGTTATAAACCTTTGATAATGCCAACTATTTTAGTAGCTTATCTATATAGATGTAACACCCCCTTTGAGTGTGATTCATACTTCAAATTTAACATGCCATCTACTTATTTGGGTAGGAAAAATGTGCTTATTCCACTATAAATAAAATAATTATGAACTAATGATTATATAATGATGATAGAGATATCAAATGGAGGAGTTTTATCTATTCTTCTAGTTCTAGTTGTCTTCCTATCCTTAGTCTTTAATTCATTTATCAAAATTGCCCCTCTTTCACTAAGCTACCTAGGTGTTACATTAATATTAGAGAGATAATTTTGGAAAAGTTATTTTTATCCTTGAATGGAAAATTTATCCCACATTGGGATACTTAACTGAAAATTCTTCATCTACTCAAAAATATTCATAGGAGAGCTACCAACCTTGTCATGTTCTCTAGTAGCCATAACACTACCACTACATTGTGTCACTTGATTAATAAGAGAAGGCATAAAAGGATTTTTATCATTCTGAGTTTGTTAGGTTGTGGAGCTAAAAGCTTCACTGATGTAAATAGAGGAGGAGGTTGCAGAAGGGTTGCAGAGTGTCATAGATGTCGGTGTCGGTCAGGCCAATCGACGTCAGTAGGATCAGACAAGAAGGCAATCAACATCGGTCAAAAGTCAGCCAACATCAGCACCCCCTAGGTAGACAGGGACCAACGTCAGTCACTTGTGTGGTTCAGACTATGAATGTTATGGATAGTTAGCTAATGAACCAAGTGTTTGCATGTCAAGAGCCAAATTTAGACTACAAGCTGTGAATCTAATTATTGTAATTGGATGTCTAATTATTGTTTAGATGAGATATATATAATAGACTCATGGATTGTATTGTAAGTTGTTCTAGTTTGAGTTGAGAAAAGTTTACTTCTTCTATGTGTGAGGTGAGCAAGGGTGTTCCTCTTAGTTCCATAGCAGTACCAAGGTGGGTACTGGATTGGAGAATCAACAGGGTTCTTCATGTATGTATGATCTTGGTCATCAGGTGAGCATGGCTACTTTAGGAGATCTACATGGTAATTAAGATCATTGATCTATAGGTGTATGTGTGTGCAAGGTCAAGGTTCACGGGTGTGCAAAACTAGATTGATTTGTAGGTGTGCAAGATTAGAGAGGATATCAACACAACAGGGAGAAGGATCAGGTGGGATCTACTTGGAGTATAGTGTGTACTCAAAGAAAGAAAAGAGGAAGGCAAGGAAGATCCTTCCATAAGTAAGATAATATTGAGGTGCAAGTTGTTTCAAGTTCAGGGGAGATCTACTTAAAGTATGATTGTGTACTTGTGGAGTGTGTGGAGCACTTGTGGTGTGCATGGAGCACTAGAGAACCGGAAGCAGTGGATACTGACTGGTTGGAGGTGAACACCAACTTTGTGTTTGAGTTGTGTGTTGGGACCTAAGAGAGAGAGCTTTGAGGGAAGATTTACTATTTATGCCCTAGAGGTGTGGGAGCCCTAGAGGTGTGTAAGGAAGAAGAACTGTGGCAGCCTTCTTTGTTGTATTTCCTTCTGAAAGAGTTTTAATACCAGTTGTGTATTGTCTCTCATATCATGTGTTATTTCTAAATTCTAATTGTGTATTCTGGTTAATTTCTACATATTAAGTTGCTTGTATTTGGTAATCAATTGTGTGCTTCCATTATATTTCCCAATAGATTTTAATAATTTACTTGAGTTTTAGGGACTATATTTGACATACCTACTCATTGAAGGGATTGAGAGTTCATGTTTGGACCACTGCTTGTCCTTTGTACTTCTTTATTTTATTTGACCTAGTATTTATATCTATAGGGTTTCTTCCCATTTTCAAGTTACCCTGGTATTTGATTATATGTGATTATTCTTGGTATTAGTTCATGAAGGTGTTGAGAAGTGTTTTCATTGATGGCAAGGTGCATCTGGTGAAGATGCATGGTGAGTGGTCCTTAAGGTATGACCTATGTGCTTGATGTGAAAAGGAAGCCATGTGATAGGAGATAATTTGAAGGAAAGAGATAATTTAAAGGCAAGAGATAATTTGAAATAAACCTAATGTCTCTTATATTAGTTGATCTCAAGTTCTAGGTTAGCTTGAAGTTGTCAATGTTGTCACAAAGAGGTATGATTGTCAATTGAGCATTGAAGCACAATTATGAGGATCTAGGTCTGCATGAGGAGATGAGAGAATGTTGATCAAAAAACTATTATTGCATTGGTGTGAGTGTGATATATAAATATTTTTATTGTTTGATATTAGTGAGGTAAGCATGTTTGAGTACTAGTTCTTGAGTACAAGGTGTCTTGAGAAGCCTAATCTAGACCCTATGAAAAGGTGTGCATAGTGAAGTTTGGTAAAGTAAGTAAGAATAAGATTGTGATAGAATTTTTGTCATTTTTTATCATGTATGTAAATTATAGATACTTTTAGAAGTGTTTCAAGTTCAGTTATCAAGTTTCAAGTGCTTAAGAAACCTAAACATGTCACTAGTCATGACATGTTAAGTCCTTGTGAGAAGGTATGAGTACGATGAATTGGTAACATGGATGTAGAAAGGAATAATAAGTTGTACTAGGTTTATTTAAAATATATTTGATTCATTAGATCACTCATTAGAGTCTCAAGGTGAGGCTACAGGGGTAGCACCTTCAGACCAAGTCTTCATCTAGACCATTTACAGACATCTATCTTGATTAAATGGTAGTTATCATTAAAGAATTAGGAGAAGAAGTGAAAGAGTCTATATTTGTTCAAAATTTATTGAGATAAATAACTCCTAAGTTTGATTTTAAGGTTTTTATAGTAAAAGAGTTGCAAGATTTGGATAAGCTAGAGATGGATGGGCTTCATGGTATTTTGACTACCTATGAGATGTGAACAAATGAAGAAAGACATCACAAGAAGGAAGCAGCATTAAAATATAATAATTTGAAATCCAATAATGTCAAGGAAGAGGCATGTTTAGATGTTTATGATGATGAATTGATAGCAATTTTTTATATGAAATTGAGGTTTAGATTTGGTAAGTATAAGGGTAAGTTGTCTTTCAAATGTTTCAACTGTGGTAAGATTGGTCACTTTGCATATAAGTGTCCTAACAAGGATAAGATTGAGCATGGTGAAGAACATGATTAATATCATGAAGATGATAATAAGCTCTATAAGCCTAATAAAAATAAGAGAGATTTCAAGAAGTATAAAGGTAGGAAAAGGTCATTCAAGAACAAGAGAATTCTTTAGACCAAAGAAGATAATAACTCATCTGATGTAAGTGACATAAGCACATCTAATAGTGATGATGAATGTAATGAACATGAAAATGAAAATAATGAAACCTTATTCATGGATATTTAAATATATAATGAGAGTTTCTCAAAATGGAAATGCCTTATAGATGATGAAGAATCAAATGAAGAAGAGACCAAAGTTATCCTTGAGGGAAAATTAGTGAGTACTCTAGAGGATTTTAAGTTCTAAAGAAGGCAAAATAATAAAGTTAAGTCATTAGTTAAGGATTATGAAGAGAAGATCAGCTTTTTTTAGAAGAGACTAAGTAACACATCCAATTAGTATGATGAGATCATCAATCAAATTGAAGCATAGATGGAGATAGTCACTACTAGCTTAAAATATAAAGAAGAAGAATGCAATAGGTATGGAACTAAAATGGAATCCTTAAAAGCTGATTTGGATCAACCATCTAACAATTTTAAGACATTTGTTAAGTTTCAAAAGATTAATAGTGATCTAGATAACATCTTGAGTAGTGAAAAGTCTAAAATTGATAAGACAGGTCTTGGTTTCAAATAAGACCAAGGAGGTAGCTCAAGTCAATGAGATGGCTAATGAAGACAAGAAGGTCAACATGAAAAGACCAATCAGATATCCTAATGTTATAAGGTATGCTAATTCATTCAATGGTTATTATTTTTCATGCAATCAATTTGGACATAGAGAAAGAGATGTAAAAGACCCTCAAAAAATGAATATGCATGGGATTATGAAAGGAATTATCAGTCAAGAGGTGTGAATGAGGTTATTTTCTATAGTTTTCATAATGTGGGACATGTTTCAAGATTTTGTCCTAATATATTTAGAAGGCCGACAAGTCAAAACAAGTGGTTTGAAGCCCCTAGAGTGAAAGAGATAAGGAAAATTAATGTGTGGAAACCAAAGATAGTAAAGGTGAGTTATGATCAATCTAAAATCCCCATTGGACTCTTTTTTATGTTAGAGGACACTTAAAATGTGAAATCAAGTCAGGAATGTCTGATGTTAGCTCATATTATTGGTGAAAAGGTAAATCCTAAGGTATCAATCAATCCTAAAAGGATCTTAAAAAATATTAAGTCTCATGGGAACATAAAGAACTAGGAATATTTTAAATTTGTGTTGTTTTAGTGCCCTATGAAAGTGGTGACTCCATTAGGCTTCATGGAGACTCTCTTTAGTTAGAAGAATCATGCTAAATATTTGGTTTGATGGAGATCTATTTAGGTTTTTCATAAGCTCCAAGTGTAGTTGTTGACAAATAGAGAGAGTTTTTTAGAGTTATTTCCAAATAAGGAGAATGAATGGTTCTAGAAGTTATAGTATGTATGACCCTTACTCATTAATGTCAAATGGGGAGAATGTTTACGAAGGGAGATTAACCAAAATAGGGGAGATGATAATGATCAGATTGTAGTATATTTTCCATTAATGAAAAAGGAGGAATTTCTTGAGAAGTGTTGTCATAAAATTCATGGTTAATTTGGTGAAGATGCTTGGTGAGTGGTATTTGAGGTATGAGCTTGTTTCTTGATGTGGAATGGAAGCCATTTGACAAGAGAGAATTTGAAGGCAAGAGAGAATTTCAAGGCAAGAAAGAATTTGAAGGAAACATATAATTTGAAGGAAATCTAATGTCTCTTCTATTGGTTGATGTCAAGGTTCAAATTAGCTTGAAATTTTTAGTGTTGTCACAAAGAGGTATGGTGGTCAAGTGAGCATTGAAACATGGTTAAAAGGCTATATGTCTACATGAGGACATGAGAGAATGTTGATCAAAAAAATAATATTGTAGTGGTGTGATATATTATTTGAAGAGTGTTCTTGTTTGATGTCATTGATGTAGGCATGTTTGAGTACTATTTCTTGAGCACACGGTGTCTTGAGAAGCCTAGTCTAGACCTTGTGAGAAGGTGTGCATAGTTAAATTTGGGAAATTTAGTAAGCAAAATATTATAAGAGGTTGTTTATCATTGTGTTATCATTTAATTAAATTATAGATACTTTTAGAAGTTTTTCAAGGCCGTTTTTCAAGTTTCAAGTGCTTATGAAGCCTAGACATGGCACTAGTCATGGAATATTAAGTCCTTCTGAGAGGGTATGAGTATGGTGACTTGATAATATGGATACAAAAAGTCATGATATTTTTTATTAGGTTGATTAAACATATATTTGAGGTATTAGATAAATTTTGAGAGTCTAAGGTTGAGCCTACAGAGGTAGGACCTTTAAACCAAGTCTACATATAGACCACTTCTAGATCCTACTTGGCCTAATGAAGTATCATGATCTATTGTCAAGGTATATAAATGATGTATGAAAGTGTTTAAACATGTATGAGGTTTACTGAGTATGTGAGAGTGGTGGAGAGTGTATGGAAAAGAGGCATGAAGGTTATTTTTAATTTTTAATGCGGTTTATAAGTCAAGGTCTATGCTAGCAGAGAGAGAGAGAGAGAGAGAGAGAGAGGGGGGGAGGGAGGGAGGGAGGGAGAGGTAATGATCATAATTTATAGTATTTGATATTATGTAAGAATTTTTAGAGGTTAGGTATGTTGTTTTAAGTGTGTTAATGTAGTTTAAGGTCATATTTTTAAGGATAAGGCATGAAGATGTGTTTTAAGGTCTCTCAATTGCTTAGAATGAAGGGTTCTCAATCTGAGAAGGGAGAGAGAGAGAGAGAGAGAGAGAGAGAGAGAGAGAGAGAGAGAGAGAGAGAGAGAGAGAGAGAGAGAGAGAGAGAGAGAGAGAGAGAGAGAGAGAGAGAGAGAGAGAGAGAGAGAGAGGTCATGATCATATTGATATTATGCAAGAATTTTTAGAGGTGAGGTATGTTGTTTTAAGTGTGTTCATGTAGTTTAAGGTCATATTTTTAAGGATAAGGCATGAAAATGTGTTTTAAGATCTCTCAATTGCTTATAATGAAGGGTTCTCAATTTAAGAAGGATTTTATTGTGCTCATTAGATCATCAAACCATTTCATCAGAAATTAATCTATTTTTTATATGGGTAAGGGTGTTATCTCAAAATTTTGGGATTAATTTTTGGATTAAGTGGCTATGTTTTATGAATGATTGTTATGAATGGAAATAGGTTTAAACCCTCTTATAACCCTAATAGTGACATGAAATTGAGTATATGATTAAAAATCCCTCAATATGGTTTCGGATGATTATTTAAGTGGTCTTATCTTATATTAGAATCTCCTAGGTGCCTCTAAGTTCTAGTGCTTAGAGAGAGGAGAGAAAAAAGGTGAAAATACAGGCTTATTTATGAAGAAGTTACTCTAGCTATAAAAGGTTGTATTAGATAAAGTTTTAAAATTCATCAAGGATAAATATTAAGACTAATTTTTCATTTCCATTAAGGTTTATGGAAAATCTATATTCATTGTGCTAACCCTGTCATCCAAGTTATCTAGTCGTTAACATGCCTAATGGTGAAAATAATGAGAAATCTAAAAAATAGTGAGAAGATAAATAAGAATGTGTTATCATGATAGAGTGATTAAAAAAAGTACATGAAAATGTTATTTAGGATGGGTATTTCATATAATTATTGGTATAAATATTTTAATTTAGGTACAGTGGTGAAAAGGATGAATCCAAAATGGCTTGTCTGACTCAATAAGGTTTGTGTGTAGTTAGATCAACAAACTGGTCTGTAAGACCAATAATTTACAATATATCACATGATGTTTCTATTTAATATGGTATAAATATATCATAGGTTAATATACATTCATAATAATTCTTTGAAACTTATCATATAGATGTTGAAGGTCAATGTCACCATGACAATGCTTTAAGTTTTTCTTGGCTAGTTGTGGTTGGTGTTCCATGTGAAATTGATGCTTCACTAAAATTGATTTTTATATTATAGGAATACAGTAAATTTTTAGAGATATATGGGATTCATTCCCCTTGAGGGTTTCACACATATATGATATATTATTATGTTTAATGCTTATATGGATAAGTTTTCATGCTTACTAGATCTATGTGTTTGCTCGAATGATTCATGATTTCATAAGTGAACTTAAAGATAAGGTTTTGAAGAATAATTCACCCACCCTCTTAGTCACTATGATTCCAAAATTTTGTATCATATAAGGTACTTTTTAGTATAAATAATATCCTAAAGGATATCTTAGAAGTGAGGATGGCTAGTCAGCAAGCTCAAGGTAGTTTCTCTACTAATAAGGCTTTGTTCTTAAATGGGACTAATTATGTTTTTTGGAGAATCATAATGAGGACATATCTAATGTCAACGAGACATGACATATGGAATTTAGTTTTATATGGATAAGATCCACCTCATATACCATCAATTGATGCACTAGGTAAGAAGGAAAGTGAGATCACTTTTAAGGAAAAGAATGCCATTCTATGTGGCATATCAAAGGTAGAGTTTGTGAAGGGGGTTGCATTGTATGTCAACAAAGGTGATATGGGAAATGTTGAATACTATCTATGAATGAGACACCAAGTTTAATATGGATAAATTATAAACTCACAAAAGGTATTTTAAAAGTTTGAGTATGAAAGAAGATGAGAGAATTACATCCTACATGTTAAGGGTTGATTAAGTGGTAGATGTCATTAGAGGATTAGGAGAAGAAGTGAAATAATTTAAATTATTTCAAAACGTATTGAGATAAATAAGTCATAATTTTTATTCTAAGGTGTCTATAGTAGAAGAGATGAAATATTTGGACAAACTATAGATGGATGGGCTTCATGGCATCTTGACTACCTATGAGATGAGAATAAATGAAGGAAGACCTCACAAGAAGGAAGAAACATTCAAATCTAAGAAGAAGTAAAAATATAAGAAGGTCAAGGATGAGTTATGTTTATATGTTGATGATGAATTTATTGCCATGTTTTATATGAAATTGAGATTTAGATCTGGTAAGTTGAAGGTTATGTTGTCTTCAAAATGTTTCAACTATGGTAAGATTGGTCCCTTTCAATATAAGAATCCTAACAAGGATAAGATAGAAAGGAGGTAGCTCAAGTCAAGGGGAAGGCTAATGAAGATAATAAGTTCAATATGAAAATACCAATCATATATCCTAATTCTATGAGGTATGCTAATTCATACAATGGTTATTATTTTGTATGCACTCAATTTATTCATAGAGTAGGAGACTATAGAAGACCCTCTAAAAATGAATATGTATGGGATTGTGAAAGGAATCATCAGTCAAGAGGTATGAATGAGGTTATTTTATATAGTTTTCATAATGTGTGACACATTTCAAGATTCTTTCCTTATAGAGTTATAAGTCCATCTAGTCAAAACAAGAGGTTTGAAGCCCCTAGAGTGCAAGACAAAAGTAAAATGAATGCGTGGAAACCAAAGATAGTAAATGTATGAAATAATTTTAGATATGCAAATAATGTAAACTAATACTAATCTAAGATAAAATTCAACTATTATAGAGAAATAAATAAATAAATATTCAAAACTTCACACTTTGAATACAACATTTTTCCATTGTGATGTATATCCTTCTTGCTCTTTCAAGTATGTGGTGCTCACTCCTCCAATTATAAGAGAGAATGGGAAGAGTTTTGGTGAAAAATGAGAGACTTTTATTCTATTTTATTCTCTTGTGTATAAGAGAAAGATAGGATTAAAATTGTGATTATGAGTATGATGATTGAAAATGGAGATTTGAAAGATTATTTATAAATACCTGGAAAATGATCCAATGATGAAGGATCATTTGGAATTTTTCAATGCTCCAAATAATCAATGGTGGATAATGAGTCCTCACCCATGAGGATGTAGAGATTTTCAACTTGGTTGAGAAAATATTGGGATTGGTTAGCTGACTCAACAAGACTGAGTCAATTGGCTTGAAAACTCAAGGGAGGAATCATAAGAGGTGGAGAACTTTATAGATTTGGCTAGGATGAGGGACAAAAATGTGGGAGAGGTTTGAATAGGTGTAAAATATATATTTTATTATTAATATAAAGATTTAAGGGTGCATAATTTACTTATTCAATATGTTAAATTATTCAATTATTTTATTTTAGTAAGAAATGTGATTTATTAATTTAAGAAGAATTATTAATAGATTTAGGTGTATTTTGACACTAAATGAAATTTTGTTGTCTACATTTACCCCTATTTGAAATAGTTTTATGAAGCAATATTTTTTTGAAGAGTAGTAGAAAAAGTAGGGTGTTAATGATAGAAAAGGAAAATTATGCCCTAGATGAATGAAAATGAGTGAGATGATACCCCCTCAAGTGTTTGTGTGATAAATGAATAAAGGCTCAAAATTGATGAGAAAATAAAATGGTTAAATTGACATGGATGAATGATAAATAAATTGGCATATGAATTGATGTCAAATTTTCAAGATGTTGGTTTCATAAAAATGATTCCCCTAGTTACTTAAAACTAGATTATAGATTTGAAAAATTATATTTTAACCATTTAGAGACTACACATTTTTTGTTCTTTTCTAATGAATCAAGGGTATATTAAACAAGTGTTATAATGATATATCCTAGAAATAATAAACCATAAATCTATAAATAGAATAAATATATTGAGTTTGTAAATAATTATGGATTTTACACTAATAGATGATTGCAATAATTTTAATTCAATCTTAGAATAAATTGATTTAATGTCACTTCTATGGTTTTTATATTAATGAAACAATGGGTTGGATGGGGGTAATTAGTTGGTAAGATAGAAAAGTATAATTAGGAGAAATGGTGGTTTAGAAAACCATTTTTGAAAATTAAAATTCAAGGTTAGGGGCTAAAACAAATTGCTTATTGAGAGTTTTTCTCTGAGCTTGGGGAGGAATAATGGATCGCGTTCCACACCACGAGTACTGAGTGGAGAGAGACATTTTTAGATACTTGATAGGATTAGTCCTCTAATAATTCACTTAGTTTTTGAATTTTTTTTATTTATTATAATTTATTAGGGTTTTAAAAGGGAAGAAAACAACATTGTTATTCTGAAAATGATGATTTTGGCATCATTTTAAGTGATTTTGCTAGGGTAAACAATTATTTCATTAAACATCGAGGCAAAATCATGAAATTGCATAGCATTTTTCATTTAGATGAATTTGAAACTTCACTATTATTAATGTAATGAAATAACTTAATAGGTCAACAAAATCATCAATGTTCATAGTAATTTTGCTAAAGTTAGTAGTGATTTTGTTATTAACAAATTTGTTAATGTCTAAAGTGATTTTGCACAAGGTAGAAGCAATTTTGAAATGATTTTTTTAATTTTTTGATATAAATGAATATGTAGTGAGATGATTAAAGTGTGTTATGTTTAAATAGTTAGATGGTAAAGAAAATGAATTTTTAATGCTTATGTAAAAAAAATAAAACATAAATGCTTTGAATTTGTAAGAGGTATTACCAGTGATGGTGATATGAGAGTGTAGATATGTAGCTATGGTGAACATGGATAGATTTATGGAGTAAGAGTTTGGTGTTCTAGAGGTGATTAGGTTATCCTAAATTATCAATATGCTAGAGGTTTGAGCTAATAGATCTTTATTGATTACAATAGTTGAGAAGGCATAGTGAGATGGGCACATTCCACTTGTTGACTACTGAGATGACTATTACACTAAATGATGTGTATTGGATTTTGGTAATCCATATATGAGGTAGACTACTGTATTGGGGATAGGGTCCACAAGATGTGACACTATACCATATTTTTGTTGATGTTTTTATCCTAGTTGTTAGAGATGGGATCAATGTAGACTATTGCACAGATTTAGATATGGACTCTCTAACTATTGTACTTATGGATGTTGTTAGTGGCATATTAATTCTTGACTAGAGTGGTAGATTAAGTCTTACTAGCTTGTTATATCTTATGAAGGATTTGGTGGAGATGGAAGATAGGTTCACATGGGTTCCATAAATTTTAGAACATATATACCATGATTTACATCACTTTGTTTATTTAGGATGAGTAGAGGAAAGGCCTTCTACATTAATACAAGTTTAATGCTAGAAGCACATTACTATTGAGAGGCTATTTGGGTATCTAATAACATGGGATGAGGATGAGCCTTTGGCATAATAATCACTTTTTATCATTGGGACATGTAGACTACACTTGGGTGATCTAGAGTTTTATAGGAGAATATTTGATGAGCTATGTGATGACTAGGTCACCTAGAGACCATATAGAGAAATTATATGGCCTTGGCTAGATGAGGAGATTTATATGGACTACATGGTGTTCCATTGATACGTAATTGGGAGACATGTATGAATTATAGATAGATATCACCTAGACATGGTGATGAGATATTTTGGTGTGATGTAGCATATATCATCTAGTCCACACATAGTTGCATAGATAGTGTAGGAGAGATAATAGTGGGGCATGATGATTGATCATAATACTACTAAAAATAGATGAAAAAACTTACATACTATGAGATAAAGGGAATGGATGGATATTATAGATGTAAGATTGATTGATGGATGTGTAGATTGATGTGCTTGACAGAGACTAGAAATACCATATCCACCACCACAGACCTAAAGATAGAGATTAGTGGGTATCATGAGTAGGTAGCCATGAGGCACATGTTTAGGATCCCAAATTAGGATAGATATGATAGGTGATAGATTATGATCATGTCCATGAGTATGAGGTAGAGGACATGCTATAGAGGCTAGCTAGCTACATGATGTACCAATTAATGATGCAAAAGATATGGATATTTTGTGAGAGGTAGGGGTGGAGATTAATGTGGACATAGAGTAGAGTATAGGAGGAAATACTCCTTTGATAGAGGTAAAGATCAAGGATGGTGATAGAGGACATAAGACTACTACTAGAGTATCTTTGGTTACACATGTAGAGAAAGGTGATGGTTCAAGCTCTTCACATGCTTTGAGATATATAGAGTAGCATGCTCTTATAGATAGATTCTAGGAGGAGATTTGAGATTAAGATAAAGAGATAGATGGATTACACCATGAGGTATTTAGATTATAAGGTGTAGTTGATGGCAAAGGAGATTAGACTACAAAGATCAAGTAACTATAGGTTGAGGTAGATAGGTTATATGGTATTATGGATGGGATGGATGGGGATGCCATGGCTACAAGATTGGGTACCCATGACATAGAGACATAGATACTAGATTACACACATCTTGTATAGTGGTATAGACAAGAGAGGGACACAACTCAAACTAAGCTTATAGAGGCTAGAGTGTAGTTAGTTAAATATGGATAATTAGTTACATTGGATAGGGTGATGTGCGATATGGAGTAGGATACATATTATAGGATTTTATATGAGGGCGTTGTACCATGTGATTAGAGGGAATCATTGTTTAAATATTACTCTATGAGATGATATACATCTACTAGATTGGTTCAATTGGTGGAGTCAAAGAGATCAGAAGGGTAGGTTTTATGTGTGATGGGTCCTCCATGGGGTACACCATGGCACGAAGATATATTCTTAAGGATAAATAATCCATCTTAGGGACATGATGAGATAGAGCTATAGGGTTTACCATTATAGATGGATTTCATCGATGTATATAGATATTGAGATGTACCCTTTGTAGAGACATATTATATATATATATATATATATATATATATATATATATATCTATGTGTGTGTGTGTGTGTGTGTGTGTGTGTGTGTGTGTGTGTGTGTGTGTGTGTGTGTGTGTGTGTGTGTGTGTGTGTGTATGTATGTATGTATATAATGTACTATGGATTGTGGACATTACTTTTTGGTTTACATGACTTAGATGGATATATGTATGGGTAGATGATATCACTGATTATATTTCCTATATTTTATTTTAACATGTATTAGTAATATAATTTATTTTAAGTATTTTGCTATTATGGATGCATGATTTACATATGAATTGATAATTATTATAGATGAGACATTTCAACATAGTTCCTATTTCCATTGTTTGCATTAGATTTTTAATAAAATTTGGATTATGTTGACTAACCTAATTTTTAATATAGTATAAAACATACTACCACCAATGATATTGAATAATCTTGATGAATATTGATGTTTTAAGCATGTCTAAATAAGAGAAAATAATAAAATTGTCTTGTATAAAAGTACTTCTTGATATAGTCATAACCATACTATATATGCATTTCATAAAATAATATTGTTAACACAAAGAAAATAAAAAATAAGATATCTAACAAAATATAAATATTAACCTATATGATTTAAAATGCATATAAAAACATTGAATGTTTGAAACAATTAGAAAAAAATGTAAATTGATGATTATTCTAAGTGATTAATGTAAATAAATGTATTCTAAATAATTGAAAAAAAATTATAAAGTAGTGGTGACATGATCTACACATGAAGTAATAAAGAGTAATATAAAATTTAGAACATGTGTGGTGAAAGATAGAAGAGTAACCATTTAAAATAGCTAGAGATAAAAAAATGAAATGAAAATAAACAACTTAATGGATAAATATAAATAAAAGGATAAAAATAACCAAGTAAATGACTAGGGATAGAAAAAAATAATGAAACAAACACAGATAAAAATGGGATAGATTGAAAAGGTTGTAAACAAGGACAAAACTAAACAAAGACAAAACAATTGTAGCCAAGAGCAAGTCTAAGAATTGATTAAGTAAGGGACAAGATGAATAAAAGATAAACTAATGCTAGGGGAAATGAAATATAGGAAAGGTGGTGGGTGAGATAACTCTAGAGACCCCATGCCTCTAAGCGCTTCTTATATAATCCACTTAGACAAAGTTTATATGTGAATATCATGCCAGATATAGTTATCCCAATACAAGAATTGATGAGAAATTGGATGATTGATGAAACAACAAAAGTGTTTGTGATGAAAAATATGCACAAGTGACCCATACAAGAAAATACAAATAATCTGAAATATAGATGCTTTGAAATTTATGTGTTTTGGAATACTTGGATTTGTTTGGTTTTTTGTGATGTTTTATGGTTTTTTGGGTAGTTTTGTTGTTTTAGGATTTTGTTGCTTTTTTTATGTTAAATAAGGTGCAAGATGTTTTCCTCAATCATGATCAATAATGAATGTTTAAAAAAAAGAAATACCAACCTTAAACTCTAGCATGTTATAGGATAAATGATTAACAATTGACAAAATGACATACACAAAAATATAAAATGGATGACAAAAGGATGATGCCACTAAATAATAAGGGTAGTTATAGAAAATGGTGTACACATGGTGTTTTAGTTGATGTAAAATAGCATAATGGGTATATACAAGACCTAGTTGATGCATTGATCATTTTTTTTGTTGAGGATGTTATTTTTTTGTATTCATAATAGGTAGTTCAAAATCTATATCAAAAGAGTGAAAGTAATGAATGGTAAAGACTATTGATAAAAAATTATTTATAATAGAGGATGGTAGATAAATTATTAATGAGAAAAAGTGAAAGTGTGCATCTCGCTAAACTTACAAACTACTAGCTTTGTTGAATTTTTCTAGAGATAACTATCCTTGATAGAATCGATTAAATGGAATAAAATATTCCCCTTTTATAGCATAGAAATATAAGCAAGATACTTAAAGAAATATTATTTTTGATCTTCTTTTTTATTTTATTTGATTTTTGACCCCCAATATGAAATATCATGTGACCAGGTAGACATATGGGATTATCACCAAATACTATAGATAGGTGAGTAAGGATATCTCTCCCTAATACTAATCATATGCAACTAATAAGATACAAAGTCTCAACACCAAAGATAATGAAGGGTACGAGATATGGTTTTTTGATTTTGAATTTTTTTGAAATAAGGATGTTTTTACTATGTGGGATAATTATACCGCTAATTGTGGCCCCATGAAACTATTAAGATACAAGGATTTATCACCAAAGACCAAAATAGGCAAGTAAATTTTTCATTTTTTCCCTGTAGCATGATTTAATGTTTTATATTTAAAAATGGAATTTTGTAAAATGAAACTCTATCATAAGCAATATTCTAAACAAGAATATGGGCTAGTATGTTGTAAGTTTATCAAAGAGAAAAATACTTTGCTCATAAGAATTAAATCAAGTATCAATGGAACATAAAATTTGAAGAAAAATTCATTTTATGAGATAATATAGTGATATGATAATAGGAATAATATTTAATTTGAAACATTTACGTTACATGAATTGACAAATAAGTAATCACTAAACATAACATTTGATATATAAAACCAAACTAACATGACAATGGAATGCAATATGATGAAGACAAAATGGGTGTAAACAAGATGCCCCCAAGTGTCTAGAGACTGATAAACAATAATGTAGTATATATAATTTTAGTATTTTTTATTATTTTAATGATTTTTTGCATCTATAACTAATGGAAGGTTACAAGATGCATAATGTTCCTAATTTTCTAGCTTTTACCTCATGCCTACTCTAGATAGTCATTGTTGCTCTGACTGGGTTTCCTCATCAATTTTTATTTTAGTCTTATTGTTCATTATAAAGATCACATGACTAGGATGAGGTTATTGAGCCCATCAAGCACTAATATAAAACCACCCAAAAAATATCTCTCGATTGAGGAATCCTTATTGAATGAATATGTCCAGATATAAGTTTCTTTGACAAAGTTCAGTATCAACTTTAGTTTTCCTTGGAAAATGCAATTATAAAAGAGATTTATGTTGATGTGTTTTATAGTGAATATGAACTCTATAAACCTTATAATATTTCATATAAATATCATGGAATTTGGATGCTTTTCTCAATAATGACTACAAGATATGTTGTTAAACAATATTAAGCACTAGGGACTAATAAGTTCTCCATATGTACAAAATTTGATATCCCTCACCTAGCCAATGTTAACTAATCATCAAATACTACAAAATTAAAAATAGGATAAATTCATGTTGACTATTCTCAAATCCTTAGTGAATCTAAAATATTCAAAATGACTATGATGTGCTTCTAAATTAATCTCAGTCATGATCAAACTCGTTGTAATGCCATTCCACTAATTTGGCATAATAAGTATATAACATAGGAGTTAATATTATTTATTTTAATATTTCTAGGAGATCATTCCATGTGGTATCTCACCTAATTGACTTGATGTTTTTAATGTTTTTGTTATGACTTTC
Organism: Torreya grandis; assembly: GCA_037957365.1. Taxonomy (NCBI): domain Eukaryota; kingdom Viridiplantae; phylum Streptophyta; class Pinopsida; order Cupressales; family Taxaceae; genus Torreya; species Torreya grandis. The sequence continues at coordinate 878,115 of JARHVA010003751.1, read as the reverse complement.
CTCAAGTAACAAAGAACCAATTTATTCATTTATGAGTCTTCTTTGATTTTTTTTGGATCCTCAAGTAAAGGTTGGTGAAGTAGTGTATCTCTAAATTGAATGTTCTCATCAATGCTTATGGATGTGATAATTAATGAGTTTACATGAGATAATTTCAATAGGGTCCTTTGTTATGGATTATAGTTGACATCTGCAAGTAACATAATGTTAATAGGAAAAGGAAGAATAACATTAATGGTGATGGAATATACTTCTTTGATATTGTAAATAGAATTTGTAGTAATGATGGATGAAGATTATATTTATGCTTGAATGTGTATCATAGGTGCCTAGAATGTTTAAGGACACTTCTCATTTTATAATTCTAAGAATTCAGTGCATGAGTTATAGGTTTTGATAATCCTATTATTTGTTGATGAAATAAAGGCAAAGTAAGTCATCTGTTTCACAATATTTGTAATGTTTGGTGGTTGGGAGCCACCATGGCCAAAGGTCAGTCTATGCAAAATATGAAGTGTGTTATGCTAAGAATGGTGAATTATGATCAGCAAATAATTCAAAAACTAATATAAGATGGGTATTTACAATGAAAATTAATCTAGATTGATCTAGTTAAAAAGGGAGTAAAAATAAAGGTAAGATAGAGAAGAGATGTTAATATTCATTCCAAATATCATGAAAAAGTTCAAGTATCATCTAAGAATGCACTTAACCAATGTATGACATAAAATAACATAATCTCAAATCCTATCAGACACTAGGCAAACATCTAAGGATGGTTTGAAATAATGTAAATAATAATCAAGTTCACTTTAAAGATTTACCCCTTCAAGCAAATATCATTGGCTCAAATGCAAGAAGAGTAGGAAAATAAAATGAACCTAAAAAATTCAATTAACCTCGAATTAGCACAAGTTAATAGTTATGCATTCAAATGTACACATATGGAATTTATAAGAACCATTCAAATTTATAAATTAGAACAAACAAGGGAGAGAAGCCAAGATAAAAAAAGACATAAGAAAATTTGGACTAACTTTATAGAATCCCTTACTTTTATTAATTGATCAAAAGTTAAAATTATGTCTTTTCTCAAGGAACTTCCCCACATTTTTTTTAACATTTGGCAATGCTCTATTTATAGGATTCAAGGAAGCATTTCAGTTATTTATATCCAATTACAAAAGTAAAAGTGTTAGGACAAATCTAATTTCCATAAATGTTCTAGAATACACTAAACCTTCCCCAATGGACTGACCTATAGGTAATGTGCTTTACAAGTTGGGAATGGCTTTGAAAAATAATATTCCTTTTCTAGAATTATACAAGCTTAATTACAAGAAAATATTACTATCTTAAATAAATTGGAGGCACTTGTGTGGTCGTAGTATATTGTTTCCCTTGTAGGATCTTCACTATATAATGGTGTTTAATGATAAGTTGGAGATCAATGATAGGTCTCATGAACAACTCTTTTCCTTTATATTCTAGTCATCTGAGTTCCATTTCTAAAGTTTACTTGATGCCCCTAGCATTTCCTATCTTTTAGAGTAGACCCATGACCTTCTTATTGTCAACCCCTATTTTCCCTTGTCTTTGATTCCTTACTTCTTGCATTAATTGAGTAGTTTTGTGCTTGAATTCCTGATGAGTTATTAAGCCCAAGGGACTAAGTGTGGTAGGCTCCTTGATCAAACTTTTCAAGATATAAAACATTTTATCTTCTTTTTTTCTTGAGGTCTTTGGAAATGTCCTCCATCTACTTGGACTGGCTACTGAGGGGTTTGATCTTATCAGTTAATATAGCCATAGCCATATTAAGGTGAGCCAGGATAACTATCTTAAATTCATTGATTTGATTTTTATTCAAGACCTTGATCAAATCCTTTACTTGGTAGCTCAAATCCTACCATTGGATAACTTGACTTATAGCCTTAGTACTTTGTTTTCATATTGTATTTTGTGTGGTTCTGACTAAATTTAAAAAAATTGAATAAATTAGTCATAGTGTCTTCAAATTGCTAAACCTATCTTCTTAAATTGACAAGATGGCTTATTCTTTCAAATTCTTGTCCTAATACAAGATGCCTTTGATAATTATTTGTAATTGATCTATCTAATCCTAAGCTAGTTCAATGATATTATTTTCAAATATTGGATCTTTTCCAAGATTTTATCCTCTAAGTGGGGTCAATCCAATAAAAGGTTCCACTTTTTGGAAAGATAATTTCTCCCCTCAAATCATGGATTTACTATTAGTTACCCTACACAAACTAATAGTGGTTAGGTCAAACCTGACACCAACTAAATATTCCATCACTATGGGAATGGGGTCTTCACTTGTGTTCCATTTGATTCTCTTGAAGCAGTCATTCTTTTATATTCCTCCTTCAACATAACTATCCATGGTTTGTCTTCCTCATTCACTAGAATATTAATTGCTTATATCAATGCCAAAGGATGGTGCGTGGTAGGTACCTTTTTCAATTTTGCATAGATGAACCATTTAAGAATGTTTGGACCTTGAGTTAAATTTTCCTCACTGAAGAGATTAACTTCACTCAAAATATGGGTGAAGATCACCTTGGGCTTCTTATCCTTCACTAGGATAATGGCCAATTCAACATTCCTTTTAGGGGCATCTATATGGATTAAGTCCAACACTTCCTTCCCTTTTCTTCTTTGGATATCTCCATTTCTTCATCCTTAGACTTATAGGCTAATGATATCAATTTTATAGCATCTTCAATTATTTCACTAGGGTTTAGTGCTATCACATGAATTTCCTCTACTGGTGATCCTTTCTCATCTACTCAAGTTAAGGAAGATGTAATTTCATTGGGCCTTCTAACATCTATCTTTTCTCAAATTTTTCTTCAGGTCTAGATTTTGTCTATAACTAGGATGGTGTAGGTCTAGAAGGTGTACTACTCAGCAAATGGTATTACCTTGGCCCCAATTTCCATTTCTCACCATCCCTTTTTTGCTACCTATATATTCTAGAATCTAGTTTGATGTGATTTTTAAACTAGAAGGTGAACTCAGAGAATGAAGATTCCTTTATATATATGGGGTTAAAAGCACCATTTTTGTGAGCATAGGGTATATTTATTCCCTTGGACTTCAAGTGTTCTTTAACCTTTCCCTATAGATCCTACTTCCTTAGATCATCCACTTGGAGATTGAAGGAGTTCTTTTGTTTAGAAGTAGCCTCAATGTTGTCCCACTATGAAAAAAATCCTTCCAATAGTTAAGAGGAAGCTATGAACCAGCACCTTCCTCATGGTTTTGCACAAACCATCCATTCTATTGCATAATTGATAAGCCACCTCCTAGTTAGCTAATTTGTTTGGCACATGGACTAGTAATTTATGTAGAGTGCATTGTTTTCCTTTAATCCTAATGATTGTGCAATCTAGATATAACTAGATGTCTCCCATGGTCTCAATTGACTTTTTGGTTAAGGGGATAACCCTTGGCATTATATTCCTAGTTATGGCCTTAGATAGGGATAGATAAACATAGTCACATATGAATTATATGTGGCCCCTATATTTGAATATGTGTAATTTTGAATAGTATTGGAAGAATGTCTATGTCCCAACAAGTGACCATTCTCTTAGGTTGGGGATCTTTGTGGTAGTAAGTAAAGCATATAAGAGTTATGACATCATGTATAATTAGTTCCTAGTTTTCTTATTGATTTCAAAGATCTACCTAATTAAATAAATATTAACCACTTCACTAAGGGAGGAGTGAGTTTCTTCTCAACAATAAAATAGACTTAGAGAACCCAAATCTTATCCATATATGTAGTGGTTTAATTTCACATAATCTATTCATCAAATTCATGATAATTTTTTATCCTAGGTCTGAATTGATGAGTGGGAATGTTGCCATTAAAATATGAAAACCCTGATTCCCAAAATATAAACATAGGGCAAGGATGGTCTTAAAGTCATTTTCCTTGGCCTAATTGTTGATTATGGTTTGGTCTATTTGGGGCTTAGGAATTTTATAATAGTTTTTAAATGCTATGGTAGAGATATATGTTATATTTCTATGGGTGAGATTATTGATTAACATGCCCTTATCAACTTTACCATCTCTAAAAATAAGAGAGAGAATGTCTATACAATGCAATACCTTAGGTATTGCTATGGCATAATAGAGACTCAACATTTGAATGGAAACTATGTCATCGTAGAGCCTCCTTACTGGCACATTTTTCTCTTTTTCTCTCATGATGGATTTTTTTCTTGATGGTCTAGAAAAATCTCAACCAATTATTATCCCTAGTATTTAAAGTTATGGCATCAAATTATGTATCAAAACTCATCCTTCTGCATTTAAAGTCAAATAGAGTTCTACATCTTCTCTAGAGATAATTTTTTAGGATGCCATGAATGTGTCTCTAAATTACTTATTAGTGGTGTGTAATTCAATTTTGGATCAAAATATCTTTTCTCAAATTATAATCTAATCTTCTTGGCTTTATTATGATGATGATCATAGGGTCAAACTAAGGCTTCCAAATGTGCTATAGGTTTTCTGAATGTCCCTTACAATGTTGTAATGGTGGTATCTATTTGAACCTATGTAAATTTTGTGACTTAAATTGAGCTTAGATTTTTGCATTTATACATTGGAATTTCCTAGGTCCTAGAATCTCTAACTTGGTACATTAATCTTGTGTGGATCCAATGTGGCATCACCATAAAATCCTACTTATTAATATTCAGAAGGTGACCATTATCTTTTGAAAATTCCCACTTGATCTTGCTCTATTACATCATCCCTACATAGATGAATATGGACCATTGATATTAATTCAAGAAATTTAATGCTATTGGCTACTCACTATATTCCCTATAGTTGTGACACTTGTCATTTCTACAATCACCCTAACTTTTTAATGTTTTCTATGTACCATTGATCTTGATTGTATAGAAAAATCATGATCCATTGATCTCAATCTTCTTGATTATACCTCTTACTCTATGGACCATTGATCAAAATGTGTATATTGCATCACATACCATCAATCTTTGAGAGATGATTAAACTTTAATCATGGATCATAGGTATGACATGTGTCATCTCCATGTTTTTCCTTGACTTTTCAATGTTTATTGCATGTTGTCTGATCATCTTGATTTGAGAAAACGTAGACCATTAGATCCTAATCCACATGGTCAAATGTCATTGGTTCAATATTCTTTGGTTGCAAGTGTGACACTTGTTACCCTCTTATTTATCCTGGGGATCCATTGAAGTCTTGACTCATTACACATCATTTGATTAATCATGCTAGAGCAAATGCATATGATTTATCCTCAGAAGATGCTCGAGTTTTAGGTTAAGGTTAGGGTATTTGCCTTTAAAATATCACTATTGATCTCAATATTCCAAACAAACATGGACCATTGAGCTTATAAATAAAAATGATGTTCAAGCTAGTACTTGGAGAACATAAAATTTTGAGCTAAAGTCTTAGACTAATGTTTTAATTTATATTAATAAATAAGATTAAATCTATAAGCTAAAGTTTTAAGCTAGGTTTTGAAACATGTTAAAGGGGACCCCATGAAATAAAAGACCTACCCTAAAGTCTTGGCCTAAGGTTTTTATTAATAAATATGATAAACCTTAGGGTAAGGCTTTAGGATAGGATTTATAAAGAAGGGACCATGTGCTAGTTAGACCATGATAATAATAAAATAGACTAGTGGGTCATGGTATATATAGGGACCAAGCATAAGATTTTTAGCCTAAGGTTTGATCATGTTGAAAATATGACTAAGCCTTTTGATAAAAATTAAACTAAGTCCATGGCATAATTGAAATGTTTTCACACAAAATGTTCAAACTAAATTTGAATTTAATTCAAAGGGTATGGGCTAAGGTAATTAGGGTTAGGGTTTTAAGCTAATTAGATATGAATTTGACTTGATTTCAATAGATGAAAAGTTAGTAAAAGATCAAATCATTATTAAATCATAAAACCCTAATATTGGTCATTCTAAATGGAATCCATTGAAGTTATGACCTACAACATAAAGATCAAGTATTAGCAATTTTAGAAGGGGTGAAACTATGATCATCTAAAACAATGTCCATTAATCCAAATGAGAGTTATGAATAATGTGCAAACATATTATATATATTATGATCAAGTGAATTTTCAATTTTAAGGTATAAATTTGTACAATTTGACACAAGGGCAACCATTTTTAATAATTGGGGGTATGTTAGCCTCAACAAATGGTGCCTTCTAGGGGAAACATACTAATATGTTAAAATTTAGAGACTATGGTTTAGACTAATAATTAAGTTAATTATTCCATTTGATTAGGCACCATTATTAATATCACTTCATGATTAAAAATAATATTTCCAATGCATAATTAAGACCAAACATCAAGACATATCCATGTTGTGTGTGTGCTTTGATTGCACTTACTAATTACCATAGGGTTTAAAGAACAACTTCTAGGTTCATAAATTTAATCATTAGCATTGACTTCTAGCATATTTGGATATTCATTAAGAACCATGATTTAGCTTAGAGAAGGCTTGGCTATTACTCTACTGTTATCCAGACATCCATATCCTTAATATAGATGCCTTTGACTCCACTCAAGTCCTTGGTCCACTACCAACCAGGTGTCTATAGCCTCAAAGGATATTACCAAAATCACCTTTACTCAAAAATTTCTTGAATTTTGCAATATGTTTCGTATTTTTTGTATTTTTCAAGTCATTTTGACTTTCTAGCAAAGGTTATGAATTAGGTTATAAAGTTTTAGGGATTTTGTCAAGTGTTTGGTTTTCATACAATCATCCTTGGTTATAAACTTTCTCCTAGGCAATTAATGTTTTTTAAGTGCAAGCATGACTATATCCTAATAATCTAGTCTTTTACCCTATATGTGAAATCCTTTTTAGAACCATACATAGATTAGAAAAAAGTTTATAATATAAAGGATCAATTAACCTATTCAATAATATTTACTAGTTTATCTAAACTATAACATTAAGTTCACACTTCAATAATCCATGATCAAGTAATGCTGAGAGAATATACCTACATTCCTGAACTATGAGGTTTCTTTGAGAAATCATGAGTCTTGAGCTAATGGGTTTTCCAAAAGGACTTATTGGGAGTAAGGGATAAAGTAGAGAAAGAAAACACAATAAATAAAAATTAGACCAATATAAAGCAAGGAAATAAACAAACAAATATATAGAAATATATGTACAAATAAGGGCCAAGAAGGAAAGAACAAAAAGAAACTAATCTAGCCTACCTACACTAACTATAACTAATCTTATAGTCATTACATGAAGACTCTAGGTGGGATAACATATAAGTAGTTCCCATTGGTGGGTAGTGTTAACTTTACTCCCTGTAAGTCTTTCATCTTGAAGGTGTTGTCTCCAAGTATCTAGGCTATATGGTAAAGACCTATCCACAAAGGTGTAAACTTCCCCTGTTTACCCTAAGGTTGAGATGCCTTATCCCAAAGAGGAACTAAGTCACCTTTCCTAAACACATTTATTCTTGAACATTTATCAAACCATGTCTTGAATATAGCTTGGTGTCTGTTGAAATTGGCAAAAGCCTCTTTTCTCACATATTCCATTTGTATGATGTCAATAAACATTAAAATTGTAAATTATTGGTCTTCTTCCATGTCCTCATGTATGAACCTATAAGTTCTCACCTTGAGGATGATGGGGAAAATGGGTTCTTTACCATAAACTATCAATAATGGTGATTCTTTGAGAGAATGCTTGACTCTAGTTCTATCTACCCAAAGGGCATACTTAAGCAAATTATGCCATGTTCTAGGTTCATTAGCTATAGATTTATTTATAGCCTTCATCAAATTCTTATTTATTGATTTAGATACTCCATTACCTTAAGGATAATGGATTTGATGAGAATTTGAGGATGATGTTGTTATCATATGCTCATTCAATCATCTATATGGATATAAAAATAGATTCATTATCATAGACCAAAGATATAGGTGTCCCAAACCCAGTGCATATGTTTTATTCTTAAAAATTGATAACCTCTTTGGTCGTACACTATTTATTTTCCATTAATTTAATACATATGGTATAGTAGTTAGTACCAGTCAAAATATACATGTGACCATCAAAGGAATTGTGGTTAATGACCCCCCAAAACTCCATCCCCCATTAGGTAAAGGGTTTATCAATTATTACTAGTTTTAGTGGCATGGATACCTTAGTCTCTTTTGTGTTGAAGATTTGACATGAGTGGCACTCTCTCAAATTTTTTTGAGTATCCTTGAATATTGTAGGCTAGTAGTAACCAAGCTTAATAGTTTTGTGTGTTGTAGTCCATCCAGATGGATGTCCACTTCTCAATTTTTCATGGAAAGTGCTCTTGATATTAGTTGCTTCACTCTTGGAGACACATCTCAAGTAAATGTCTTCAACGTTACTCTTTCACAACAATCCATCCTTGATCAGAAATTAATCTACCTTAAGCCTTAGATCTCTCTTTTATTCTTTACTTAACCCTATAAGATAATAATCATTGATTAATAAATGGACAATGGGATCATACCAATCATTAGGTCTGAAACATTGTAGCTCTACCTACATAACACTTAGCTTGGATTTAGTATTGGAAATAAATTGGATTACACCTTTGAAGTATTTATCTCAATGTCATTGATCTGGGCAGAAATTTAGGTGACAATTCAGGTGACTTTCTACCCTAATTGATGATAGAACTTCTGGGAGACATAACTTTTGCACCATAGCTCCAATTGACTCCCCATTTGAACCATTAGGAAAAAAAGAATGAGGAGAATGTGGTGATATGGTTTATATCTCTGCTTGATAGTTTTTGACCACTGAAAACCTAATGAAAGTGTCCCAAATTTCAATTTTAGTAGTGCAGTCTAAAAATAGTAAGCTTCTAAAAATAGTAATTCCTCAAATTATGTATTGTTTTAAATCATGGAAGTTGAACCACTTGATATCCCTTGAGATTGGTGACCTTCTAAATCCTCATCCTACTTTCAAAATGTCTATAAATTAATATGTAACCCAAAATTAAAATCAAACATCTCTTCCCAGAGATAAGCGTATAGTTGTATTGTGATCTTGAGTAATAAAACATCTCTTTTTAGAGAATTCATTGTTACCATGTTATTTTTGTGTTCTTGAAATATCTGTCAATCAAAATTTTTGAGTTTTGGATCAATCATATTATTGGAGTATATACATCCACTTACCTCTCCTTTCTCCTAGTTTAAGTTGACTTAGCATGAGCTTGTTGGCAAGGTCTGGTAGAATATCATGCACCTTACTCCTAAGGATATAATGCCTAAACTTTTTTAATTATTTGACAAAATTACATGCTTGCTTATTAATTAAAAAGTATTTTAATACAATATTTTTAAGTTTAGTGATCATAAAATATATTATACAATCACATACATCTATCTTCTAAGTTATAACTATAGTTATTGTTTGATTTGAAGCAAAGGAGTAAAGGTAAAAATCTTTGGTGAAGTCTGGACTTATTAGTATAAGGGCTTGTCTAGTTTCCTCTTTGATGTATTCAAAATCTTTTTTTTCTCTTCATTCTAAGTGACCTTAGCTTCTTTCTTCAACATGTCATTCAAAGGTTTCACTATTTTTGCAAAACCAAAAATAAACTTCCTTACAATTTTTTTTTAAAATGAATGAATTAAATTATTTTTTATTGTGAGGGTGATCTATATTATATATTTAAATTACTCTATTAAGGTCTATAGACATTCCCTCCTTAGTGATAACATGTCCTAATAAATTTCCCTTGTAATATAGAAAATACTTTTCATTTGGTTGATAGAAATCCCATAACTTATGCATCTTTCAAATACCTATTACAGGTGAATAATATGATCCTACCTATTTTTAGAAAATATAGTCAGATCATCCATGTATATGATAATGCATTTACCTACAAGACCATGGAAAGCCTAATTCATAACCTTTTGAAAAGTGGCTCCTACATATATAAGTCCAAAAGGCATTCTCTTGTAGGCAAACTTGCCACACTTAGTAGTAAAATTAGTCTTCATCCTATCCTATTAGTTCACCAGCACCTAGGTATACCCTAAAAAATAATCAAGAAATGGAATTAGGGTAGAACCAAAAATAATTTGTATTACTTGGTCAAGAGAAGGTAGGAGGTAATTATCTTCTCAGATGCCCTATTTAGATTTATAAAATCAATGCAAAGTCTAATTTCACCATTTTTCTTCTTAACTACAAATAAACTAGCAACCCAAGTGGAATGCCTAATGGGAAACACAATCTTGGCATCTAAGAGATTATTAACATCTTTGTATATGAGTGGTTCTAAGACTAAGTTCACAAGCCTCTGATTTTATCTGAAAGGTTTGGAATTTTATTTTAAAGGTGTGGTATGAGTGAAAACCTTGGGATCAAAGATCTTTATGCCATCATAGGACCATGCTATGATATATTTAAATTTTTTTAGTATTTCTTTCGTTGTTTTGGACTCAATGCTTGTATAAGCTATATGAATATTAACTAGCTAAGGTTGACCTTGTAATCCAAGATCAATTGCATTATAGTCCTTCCCATTCACTTTAGGAATCATGGTAGCCTCAACTAACCTATTAGAATCAAAGAGTCTCTCTAAGGCTATCATGCCTTTTAGGATCTTATTGTCATTCAAATGAATGACCTTGTCATCAAGTTTGCTTTCAATATTCTCATTATTAAGGAGACTAGTTTCATCAATAATTTGACCCTCAAAAACTCTTGAACTAGTCATGAAGTCTATAATATACTAATCATCACTAAACACCTACAAGTGGTTGACATTATCTAGCACTAAGGGACATGGGAATGATTCAATTGTAAGGTTTTGTAACTCAAAATTTTTATTAAGTATAAGGTTGGTTGCAGCTGAAGCAAGTTCATCTGCATCCTTATTTTCTTTCCTAGGGATTGACACAACATTCAAAGCATTAAAACATTTAATTGAAGTCCCACACTATAAATTTATACTTCTTGAGATAGGATAAGTTACATTGATATTTAATCTTGACCTGATTAACCACTAGTTTAGAATCACCAAAAACTAATAGCTCTTTATCCTCATGCTTGATTTGAAATTGTAATCCAATAATAAGTGCTTCATTCTTAGCCAAATTATTGGGTCATGGGAATTAAATTTTGTAATAGGCATTGTATTCTGTTTTAATGGGATTGATTAATACCACTGCTACTCCAAAACCTGATTTACATCTAGCACCATCAACATAAAGCTTCTATAATCCAAGAAAATCATGAAGAGTTTTAGATTTACACACCTTTATGGTGTCAAAAGTGTAAACATCAAAATTCTAGTTAACCATGTTAACCATGTCATTGATTGAATTTTACTCAATGATCATATGCTTCATTTTAGGCTCTTTTTCTATGTTGATTTGGTTAGGGACTCCCTTCTAAGGTAACTAGATATGCGAATAATCTATTTACATATAATTATTCAAAATCATAGTTTGGTCTTTGTTCAATAGCATCCCATTATCATTAAGGATGTCTAATACTTGGATATTAATGAATTGTTCAATCCTTAGCTCTAAGGAATTCTACATGTGAACATTCAATAATTCACCAATCACTTTGAATCTTGATTTGTCTAATTGATTTACAACTCTTTAAAATTTAATGTGAGTTAAACCTAATTTTTGACAAATACCCTTAGGCATAATATTTATAGATGCACCAAAATCTAATAGACAATTATGAAAATTCTTACCAAAAATCCTAGCTATAAATAGGAAAGAAAGAAAATATGCCTTACTTTTGTGTATTGAAACATTAACATGTGTATATTGTTGAGACTTTCTAGGATTTTTAGATAAAGATTCCAATAATATATCCCTTTGTTCAGTAATATGTGTTAACTCATGCGAGGTAATGTTAGCTTTGATATTTTTCATGTCCACTACTATGTTATATGCAGTCCTATTGGAAGAATTAGATGTATCATTATTGGATTTAGAAGTACTTCCCTTAGGAATCTCTAGATTATTATCTGAATTAGTATTAAGAGGAGTCTCAAAATTATTTAGAGTTTAAGTGGTCAATGGTTTCTTCTTCTCCCAATTTCTCAGAGGATAAGTCTTCTTCAATTTTTTTTGAAAAGCATGAATCTCTTTAGGAATATCCATAAGCTCATTGTCCTCTTGGAAAGGGAACTATAATGTCTCCACCATGAGAGTTAAATTAGTAGTTCTAGATGGCCTTCAATATCTTAATGTACCTACATCATAATCCCTATTAGGAATAAATTAAAAATTGTTTAATTCTTCTTGGAAGGATTCAAAAGCATTACAAAATTCAACATAGTCTATTTCCCCATGCTTAAAAGTGCAATGACCTCTACAACAGTCAGATAAAGCAACATCAGTAAGATTTATATAAAACACATTATTTGTATAATATGACTCATTTTTATTGTTTTTATGGTAAATATCATTCTAAAATCTATTATTGGGCATATTAAACCTCTAAAAGGAGAAATTCATATTAGAGACCTTTCCAATATTACTTGCTTGCTTTTACAACTGAAGGAAGTCAGTGCTAAGCTTTTGAACCATATTAAGGATAGAGTCACTCTCATTATTTTAGGCTTAAAAATTATTAAATTGAGTATTATAATTAGATATAGGCATTAAATCTTTCTAATCCTATAGATGAGATCCATTAGAAGCATTGTTTAAGAATCCTAGGTTTTGAGTAGGATGAACATGTCTCAAAGGTAGTTGGTTCAAGATTGGAAGTTAGTTCAAGGCAAGAATATTTTGATTATCATTGGGAATAACATTTAAATTGGGTAAATGTGGAATGGAATTAGGAATGGATTATGCTAATTATCCTTGGGTTTGCATATGGTCATTAATGATCACAACCTTGGCATAAGCTAAAGCTAATGTATTCATGGGTCCAACAACTCTCTTTATCAACATAGAAGTCATAGGATCCAAGGAATCCTTATAAATTTCTAAGGATAAATCCTCATTGGGTTTGTAAGGAGATATGGTCCTAATGAACATTTTATGGAACCTAGTATTGAAGAATTTTATGGGCTCATTTGTATCCCTTTTCACTATGGTGAATTATTGGTACAAGACATAAGGGATAATGATTTTATCAAATTGGTCAATGAAAACATTGTTAAAATCAACCCAACTAGTGATCTAATTTTTGAGCAGGTTAATAAACTATTCACATGCATCATCTTTAAAATTAAAAGGAAATAGTCTACATCCTACATATTCATAAGTCACATTTAGAAATCTTAATGCAGCTTTGAAACTCTTAATGTGTTCTTCAGTAGTTATAATTCCATTAGGACTAAATGTTTGGAAATAATTTTTAGGATTATGAAGAAGGTCACGTACCAAACCTAACACATTAATCAAATAACCACTTATCCAAGCCACACCTTGATAAGGATAAAACATAAGAGCACTCTAAATTAGTGAATTTGGCAAAGACTTTGAGAGTTTAAGCTTACCTTTGTCCCACCTAGTTCTCCTATGAACTTCTAATGAAAGTAGAAGTTCTCTAGTCCCTGAACATGGCATTGTCCTAATTCTTGGTAATTTCAACTTCTAGGCTTTGAATCCTATTTTAAATATGATGTGTTAGTCTTAGCTTTATAGATAATAATAATTAGATTTGCACATTAAGCAAATTTTGTAAATATTTATATAAAGGATGACAAAGGACAAGAATATTTAAGTAAGTTAGCTTAATGATGTATCCAAATACTTAAGCATGATTGACCTTTACATTGTTAAGCTTAAATAATCTTAAATCAGCAAAGGATCTATCAATCATTAATTGAAAAAATTGTTACTAGCCTCAAACATCTTGAATTAGTAAATCTTAAGCTATCTTTACCATAACTAAGCATATACCTTCAAATAACATTAATATTTTACCTAAAGGAATTGCAAACATGGGTCTAATACCATAAAGATCAATTATATTTACATAATTGGATAAATATTGACACAATTATGTAAAGGTTACACCAATATTTGAACACAATTCAAGAAAAGAGCAAAGATATTTCAAATCCACAAAGATCTAACAAGCCCTCCTTCTAGCACCAACAAATCTCCCCTTATTGGTGCTTGAATATGTATCACAATTGCCAAAAATGTTCAACAACACTTCTCTTTTTATAATTCTAATAATCTAGTGTATGAGTTGTAATTTGTGATAATCTTATTATCTATCAATGAAATAGAGGCAAAGCAAGTGGATTATTTCATAGTATTTGGAATGTTTGGTGGTTGGTAGCCACCATGGTTAAGAGTTAGTCTATGCAAAATATTAAGTTTTTTGTGCTAATAAATGTGAATTATGATCAAGAACTAATCTAAAGACTAATCTCAGATAGGTATTTACAATGAAAATTAAGCTAGAGTGGTCTATTTGAAAAGGGAGCAAAAAGAAAGGTAAGGTAGAAAAGAGATGTTATTGATCTTCATTCCAAATATCACGAAAAAGTTCAAATATCATCTAGGCATGCACTTAACCAATGTATGACATGAAATAACATAAGTTCAAATTTTATTAGACACCAGACAAACATCTAAGGATTGTGTGAAATAATGCAAATAAGAATCAAGTTCACTTTAAAGATTTGCCCCTATAAGCAAATATCATTGGCCCAAATGCAAGAAGAGTAAACAAATGAAATGAACCTAAAAATTTCAATTAACCTATCATTGGCACAAGTTAACAACTTTTCATTCAAATGTACACATTACGAATTCATAAGAACCATTCAAATCTAGAAATTAGAATAAAAAAGTGAGAAAAAATCTAGGCTAACAAAAGACAAGTAAATTTGGACCATTTTTATAGAATTACTTGATTATATGAATTATTTAGATGTTACAGTTAGCTTTTGTCTCTAAGAACTCGCTTCCCCCACTTTTTATAATTGATAATGCCCCTTTTATAGGATACAAGGAAGAATGTCAGTCAGTTATATCCAATTTAAAAAGTAAAAGTGTTAGGATAGTTGTCCTTTCCATAAATGTTATAGAATAAACTAAACCTTCCCTAATGGAATGACCTATAGGCATTGTGCTTTACAAGTTTCACATGCCTTTACAAAAGAATATTCTTTTCTCAAAAGTATACAAGTTTAATTAGAAGAGAATATTCCTATCTTAACTAACTTAGAGTCCCTTTTGTTGTCATAGTATGTTGCTTCCCCTATAGGATATTAATTTTATAATGTTGTTCATTGATAAACTAGAGATCAATGATAGGTGTCATGAACAACTTTTTTTATTTATCTTCTAGGCCTTTGAAATCCCTCTTGGCCCTTTTTAAAGCTTTCTTGATGCCCTTGGAATTTCCTATCCTCTCCTTTGATGATAATATTTGGCCCATGACATTCTTATTATTATCCCTTATTTTCCCTTGTCCTTAGTTTTTTATTTCTTACATGAATTGAGTATTTTTGTGCTTGAACTCCTCATAAATTAGTAGACCCAAGGGACTAAGAGCGGTAGGATCCCTGATTAGTCTATCTAAAATGTGAAATTTCTTATTTTCTTGTTGCTTGAGGCCTTTGGAAATGTCCTCCATCTACTTGGATTAGTTTCTCAAGCCTTTGATCTTATAAATTAATATATCCATATACATATTAATGTGGGCTAGGCTAACTATCTTGAATTTAGGGACTTGATCTTTAGTTAATACGTTGATCAAATCCTTTACTTGGTATTTTGAAGCTTACCACAAGAAAACTTGGCCTATAGCCTTAGTACTTTGTTTGCTTATTACAATCTACTTGGTTCTAACTAGCTTTAAAGAATTACATAAATTAGTCATGGTGTTTTCAAAGTGGCTAAACCTATCTTTTTGAATTGACAAGATGGATTGTTCTTTTAGGTTCTTGTTCTAATATAGGATGCCTTTGATAATTATTTTTAATTTATTTGTCTTAGCATGAGCCACTTCAAGGACATTTTCTTCAAATATTGGATCTTTTCTAGGCTTTTATCCTCCAACTAGGTTTAATCAAACAAAAGGTTCCACTTTTTTGAAAGTGAATTTATCCCTACCAATCATGGATTTATTCTACATTACCCTCTATAAACTAGTGGAGGTTGGATCAAAATTGACACCAATGAAAGATTCTATCACTTTGGGAGTTAGGGTCTCCACTTTTACTCCACCTAATTCTCCTAGAGTAGTCATTCTTTTTTCCTCCTTCTGCAATACAACTATCCATGGTTTATCTTCCTTATATAATAGAATATTTATTACTTGCATCAATACCCAAGGATGATGCATGGTAGGTACCTTTTTTAATTTTATATATATGAAAAATTCATGAATGGTTGGACCTTGAATCAAATTTGCCTCACTAAAGAGATTAACGTCACTCAAAGGATGGGTGAAGATCACCTTGGGCTTGTTAGCCTTCAATGAGAAAATGGCCAATTCAAGTTTCCTTTTGGGGATCTATAGGGACTAGGTTAAACACTTCATTCCCCTTTTATTCTTTGGATATCTCCATTTCATCATCCTCAGACTCATAGGCTAATGATATCAATTTTAGAGCATCTTCAATTATTTCACTAGGGTCTAGAGCTACATCATAGATTTCCTCTATTGGTGATTCTTGATCCTCTACTTGATTTGAGAATGATGCAATTTCACTAGGCCTTATCTCCTCTAACCTTTTCAAAAGTTGTGCCTCAGGTATAAATGCTATTTATAACTAGGTTGGTGGAGTTCTACAAGTTGTACCACTCAAAAAATGGTATTGCCTTGGCCCTAATTGCCATTTTTCATCATCCCCTTTTTGTTCCCTCTACATTCTAAAATCTAGTTTGATGTTGTGCTTTTTCAACCTAAAGGTGACCTTGAATAATGAAGATACCTTTTTATATATGGGTTCAAAAACACTAGTTTGATGATAATAGGGTACATTGATTCCCTTGACCTTCAAGTGTTCTTTAACCTTTCCCTATGGATCCCACTACCTTGGATCATCCACTTAGAGATTAAAGGAGGTCCTATGTTTAGAATCAGCCTCAATGTTGTCCCATTATACAAAAATAGTCCTTCTAATATTTAAGGGGAAGATATGAAATATTCCATTCCTCTTGGTTTTGCACAAACCATCTATTCCATTACACAAATGGTATGCCACCTCTTATTCAGCTAGCTTGTTTGACACATGGACTAGTAATCTAAGGAGAATGAACTATGTTAATTCATTCCTAATGATTTTTCAATTTGGATACAACCATATGTCTCCCATGGCCTCAATCTACTTTTTGGTTAAGGGGTTAACCCTTAGCATTAGATTCCCAATTATGGCCTTGAATATGGATGGATAAGCATAGTCACATATGAATTAGATGCGGTCCCTGCATTTCAATATTTATAATTTTGAATAGTATTAGGAGACTATCTATGTCCCATCAAGTAACCATTCTCTTAGGTTGGGAATCTTTATGGTATCAAGCAAGGCATCTATGAGGTATAACATCATGTAGAATTAGTTCCTAGTTTTCTTCTTGACTACAAAGATCTGCCTACTTAAATAAGTGTTGGCCACTTCACCAAGGGGAGGAGTGAGCTAATTCTCAACCATAAATAGACTAACAGAACTGAAATATTATCCACATATGTGTTGGTTAGTATTACACATAACCTATTCATCAAAGTAATGATCATTCATATCCCAGGTCTGAATTGACCAATGGGAATGTTTCCATTAAAATATGAAAACACCTTATTCATAGAATATAACCATAGGGTAAGGATGGTCTTCAAGTCATTTTCATTGGCCTAATTATTGATTGTGGTTTGGTCTATTTCGAGCTTAGATAGTTTATAATAGTTTTCAAATGCTATGGTAGAGATATAAGCTATATTTTTGTGGGTATACTCATTGATTAACTTACCCTTATCAATTTTACCATCTCTAAAATTAGGAGAGAGAATGTCTATACAATGAAGTACCTCAGGTTTTGTTATATCATAATAGAGACCCATCATTTGAATGACAACTATGTTGTAGTAGAGCGTACTCACTGACACATTTTTATCCTCTTCTCTTATGATGGGCTATTGGTTCTCCATGGTCCAAAACAATCTTGACCACTTATTGTCCCTAGTATTTAAATTTGTGGAATTGAATTGTATATCCTTGAAAACATGTCCCTATGCATTCAAGGTCAAATAGAGTTCTACATCTTCTCTATAGATACTTTTTTGGGTTGCTATGGCTATAAGTCTCTATATATTTATTATTAGTGATTTGTAATTTAATTTTGGATCAAATTATATTTGCTCAAATGATAATCTAATCTTCTTGGCTTGATTATGGTGATTATAGGGTTAAAATAGGGCTTCTAGATGTGTTAGGATTTTTTTAAGTGTCCCTTACAGTGCTTTAATGGTGATGGTTGTTTGAACTTATGCAACTTTAGTGACTTAGATTGAGCTTAAATTTTTGCATTTATACCTTCGCATATCTTGAGACCTAAAGTCACTAACATGGCACATTAATCTTATGTGTATATGATGTGGCATCACCATAGAATCCTGATTATTATTATTATTATTATTATTATTATTATTATTATTTAAAAGGTGATCATTATATTTTGAAACTTCTTTTTTGATCTCACTCTATGAGATAATCCCTACATGGATCTCTAGACATTAGAAAACTATAAAACTATATTTTTTGATGACTAAATGCCTTGGAACACCCTAAATACCCCTTAAAACCTTTTTAACCCTTAACCAACCCCTCTTAACCTAAAAAAATCACTCTTCTCCTATTCACATAGTAATATTTAGAAGTACTATTTTAAAGCACTATTCAAAAGTTTTATTTGAAAGCACTATTCAAAAGTACAATTCACTATCACTATTCACTATGGGACCCATTGTCACTATTCATGATGACATGGAAAGTGACATGGAAGGTGAAATGGCAAGTGGCATGGCTTGAAAGTAAGGTGGCTTGAGGTGGGACATCATACCCCACCTAGGACCCACCTCAAAGGTACCTAATGATATCATTAAGTGCTAAAGAGACCCTCCTTGGAAGTATGGTACATTTTTTCCCATGGGATCATCATTCAACATGTGTTTTTGTCCTCATGAATGGATAATGATGCTAAAATTCATAGGTTAGTTAGCTAAAAGATGAAAGTGAGTGGTGGATGGTATTTAGGACCCATATGATCCCATGTGCATGATTCCCTCTCCATTTCAGACTCTTTATCAAGTTGGAAGACAAACCAAACAAGTGGGAGACCTATTGGCTAAGTTGGAATCTCACCACCTTGTCTTTCATAACCACTGATGCACCCACATGGAGGATGGTGCCAAAATTCATGGGGCACATAGCCAAAACACAAATTAGCTTGGTTAAAATTCCTTTGGCATCATTTGATCTTGTGTGCATGATTTATACTCCAAATTAGACTCATGTACAAGGTGGGAGACAAACCAATAAAGTGGTAATCCCACCATCCTTGTACCCTTTTTCATTTATGAGCCCATTTGAAAAATAGTGCCATACTTTTACTATTCCTTATTTTGGCATGATTCTTCACAATAAATGATATAAATACCCCCTTCTTCATTTTGGAGGATAAAAGCATCAAGTAGCCAGATTCTGCCAAATTTGCATCAAGCTCCATCAACCATCTTCATCAAGCATCAAGGTAAAAAAAAATTTCTTTCTTGTATTTAAATTCTTTCATTTCTTGGAATTGTTATTCACTTAACCTCACACCTTTATCCCCTTAATCTCTTATACTTTAATCCCTTTATATCTTTACACTCTTATCCATTTACTTCTTTTTCCATTCACCCTTTACCTCCGTCTTACCACCTTGACCATTTACCCCTTTTTCCTCTTTGCCATCTTGACCTCTTTACCTCATAATCCCTTTTACAATTTATCCTCCCTTCCCTAACTATCATCTACCCATTTAACCATTTACCAAATCAACCAAAACCCTACCATTTTTTTGACCCTTGTCACAAACCAAGCCAAAAATCACCATTTTGCCTTAACCAATTTTCAACACTAGTTTATTTATCTAATCATTATTGTAATAAATCATTTAACTTCTTTATTTTATTTTTAGTTATTTTTTGTAACTTGTTAGTTTTTGTTTCATTTTTCTATTATTTTATGCAAAATAAGTTCAATTTCATTTATCAATTTAAGTATTATAAGTAAGTGGATTGATGGCCTCCTAGAAAGCATTTGCTTCTAGGATCTATCTCATGCTAGGCAATCCACCCATCTACTTATCTAAAAAATAAGTATGTGGTAGTGATTCACTATTATATGTCATCATCCCAAGCCAAAGAGGATCTCCCACAAATTCTATAATTCAATGTGCACATCTTTTAATAGTTTTTTCTACACACCCTTTTAACTAGTTTCATTCTTTTCAAAACTATGGAAAAAGTAAAAATTAGTTAGAAACCTTTTGGCATGCCTAGTGGGACCCTTGAGTTTTCTTGGGTTCATAAATATTAGGAATTGAATTATAATATTGTACTTAGGTTAAATTTAGTTTTTATTAATTAAAATAAATTTTAAAAAAATCCTTTGGGATTAAATTTAACTTGTATACATAGTTTTCTTGCTCATTTAATTAGATCATCTAGTTTAATTCAAGCAAAGAAAATTAATCATATTATGCAAATGTTACACAAAATAAACAAACATCAAACACACTTGAGACAAGGCCCGACTAGGATTTTGTCACCTAGTGGATCACTTTACCCTTTCCCAGTTATCATACTTGGATTTAATCACCAAGGGGATAACCAACTCAGCACTCTAGTTGAGTATAAACTTTGGATAAATGGTATAAAGGTGAAGCATATTCATTAATTACAAGATCATGAAATGAGGTGAGAAATCCCCAAGCATCAATCCATCTACCCAATCCAATATATACTTCTTTTTGAGCACTTAAATGCAACCTGAAACCAAACATAGGTTGCTTTCTAGGACCTATTAAAGCCAATTTCTTCTTTGCACTTTTCTAAGGCATAAACCAAAAGAGATTTTTAAAAAAAATCCTAGGACTTAACATGTTTCTAGTGAATTAATTGTTTTCTTTGAATATTTTTTTAATTTCTCCTTGTTTTGAGGTGTGAGAACATATCATTCCTTTCCCATTTTATTGTATGGTTTTTACTCACCAATAACAAAGGGACCTTGAGGAACAAAACTCACCACCAAGTCAACCAACCTATTCCCCCTCATCACCCATGGAAAAAAATTTCAAACCCATAGACTACCCTTACTCTCTAGGAAGTCATATTTAGATAGTCCCAAGAGATGCATATTTTTATACCTTCCTAAACAACAATCATGCAGCCTTACAACATTACCTTAAAACTACATCTCACCAAATATTTGTTTCGACCCCACCTATATATACACCTTCTGGCATGCCTCTCCACCTCATGGGGGGGTGGGTATGTCCACTACCATAGGTAGTACTCAACCTTTAGTTACCCAAGCCCTATCATCAACCAATAATCCCATTGAGGCTACCACCCAAAATCAACTAACCCAAACTACCACTACCCTTATACCACCTACTAATCACTCCTTTATAATAGGAGTGCCTACCTATAACATTACCCATCTCCCTTTGATTACTTAAATCTCATCAAACACTAATTTTCTTCAAAGCCTTTTTTTATCCATACCTTCCATGTTACCACTAATTAGTTCAGAGGTCACTACCCATCCATCAACCACTAAGCCAACTACTACTCCTACCCAACAAGTGACCTTTAGTTATCTCTATAATCCATAAGGGCATATGCATACTACCAAACCACCTAACCCTACCCAACCATTGATATCCACATACCAATATATCTATTCTATCTATTAATTAACATCCACATATGAATATGTGGCAACCCCTAAACCTTCCACCCATTATCAACATGTTTCTCAACCACCACCACAATATGCATCCTAAAAAATTCCAAGTGCTCAACCCCAAACATAATTCATGAATATTATCATGGATAAGATGAATACCTTTTCATCATCTATCTCTAGATCCCATAATCTCTTATCCTATGATCAAATTTACAATGAGCCTATTCACCCTTCAATCCTTATCACACCTTATCTAGCCTAGTGGAAACTTCTAAAATTTACCAATTTTAATAGTGAGGAAGACCCTCAACAACATTTAAGAGTGTTTAGGAATTCATTCTACTTTATTTCCCATGATGATGCTCTTCTCTTCATTACCTTTCCTATGTCATTATCTAGACCAACATTCAATTGGTATAGTGCCATACGCAAAAATTCCATCTTCTCCTTCAACCAAGTAGCCCAAAACTTATTGGATCACTTTTTGATCAAAATATCTAAGAAATTTTCCATTACCAACCTCTACTCCATCTGATAATTTGAGGCTATATCCATTGCTAATTTTATGTCTCGTTGGAAGAACCTAATTAGCCAAATTTCCTTTTCTTTGCCTCAACTCAAACTTATAGAGCTCTTTGATCGAGCATGTGCCAAGCATATCTAATCCACATTACATGTCCAAAGCTTTTGGACCTTTGATGAAGCTTTTACCATGGCTCATAAACTAGAGAATAAATCCATTGATGAAAGAAATTTAAAGTTGAAGAACAAGAACTCAACTTACAATCCCAATGAGCCCTCTTCTTCCAAACCAAACCACCAAACCAATCCCAACACCAAAAACAAAGCAACCTCTAATGCTATTGTCCTCAAATCTTCACCTTCACCATATACCTACCAACAAAACTCAAGGAACCAAACCTCTAAATCCTCTAATTCTTCAAACCAAAACCTAAGGAATAAAACTTGGAGCAACCAAAAGTAATTAAATCCACTTGGGGAACCCTATGCTTCTATTTTGGAAAATTTATTAAAATATAATATCATCCAGCTTCTACCAATTAAACCACCCCAATAGTTTGATGATTCTCTCCCTATATCAAGTTGGTATAATGAAAATAACTGTTATGCCTTTCATCAAGTCATAGGACATGATATCAATAAGTGAAATACCTTCAAATACCTTGTCTAATACCTCATTAACAAGGGATAGCTTAGATTGGATAACCCCAATGCACCACCCAACTAAGCCATTAACATATTTAGGAAACATTTTCCAAACCATGCTCCCATCAAAAATGAGGGTAAAAATGTCAAATGCTCTCCTAAAACCCATATCATTAACATGACTCTTGACACACTCACTGATAAAGAACCCATTCATAGATCTAACAATCCCCATATACTTATTAAAATAGTAAAGTTATAGTCTATCCTTTTAGTCATCCAAATAGAAGAAGTAACTATATCCATATGTTTTACATAGGCTACCACACCTATCCCCCATATTATAGGACCACCCATTCCATCTTTGGAAGCTATCTCACAAGAAAAGATAACTTCACACACCAAACCTCTAATTTTGGAAACTTTAATCAAAAACCAAGACAAAGGTAAGGGATCTAAACAAGAACCTCTAACCCCTTCTTTGGTGGACCAACCTAGCCCTTGTAAACCAACCAAAACCTTGACCTAAGAAACCAAATCCTCATCCAAATTAGTCAACCCTCAAACACCTAAACCCACTAAGACAACTAAAGTAACTAAACCCCCTCTAAAACCAACAACTAAAGTAACCAAAGAGGTTAACCCACCCAAAAGCCCAAAACCTCAAATTTTACCTCCCTTAGACTTTTCCTCCATTTTGGGTCCTCATCCCTCTACCTTGATCTCAAAGCCCATTATTTTTACCAAAACCCCACCACCTTTATTAGTTACACCTTCACACTTACTTCCTAATGTACCTCTCTTTACTACACTAACAATACCTAAGTTACCTACCTTTCCATCCTCCACCTTTATCTCATAAACTTTCCTATGTAAACCAAAACCATCAACCAAGCGTACCACCTTACCTAGGACATCTATGACCAAACCTACTTCTAAACAAGCTTCTACCTCAATACCCAAAACAAAAACCACTAAACCTTTACCACCATCAACTAAGTATTATCTAACCATTCTCCAATGGTTATTTAAAACCTCTTCCTTTACTTTACCAACCATCAAACCTTTTGACCCATTACATCCCAAACCATCATGGTTTAATAAAACTTTGATTTATTTATACCATAGGACACCTGGTCGTGATACAGAGAATTGTAAAGCTCTCCAAAATATCATCCACCATCTTTATAATGAGTATGATTTATTAATATATGAACCTCTTATGTCATCCATACCAACCCAAACAACAACCATACCTACCTAATGGTTACCCACTCCTCCTTTCTCACCCTAAAATGAATATGAGCCTAACCACTCTACTAGCTCACCTTCTCCTTCTATCCATACTATCAACATGGTCACTAGATCATAACAAAAGGATAAAGAGAAGGGTAATATGTCAATTCATAAACCTTCATACCATAACCCAAGGTTTCTATCTTAGGTTCCCCCAATATAAACCTTCATACCCTAACCCATATGTAATATGTATGTGGAAAATTATCCTTAAGCAGCTTCACCTAACCTAAAAAAAATGAGCCTGTATGAATTGATTTCTACTTCTCCCCATCACCACCAAGAAATCATAGAGGCCTTGAAATCCATTGAGATCCAACCTAATGACCCTCAACCTCTAGCCACATTTGTTGGTGACTACCAAACTTCCAACCTTGTCACCTTTAAGAATTCAGAAATACCTTTCATCCACACTGAAGACCCATATCCCCCACTCTTTATTACCACTTACATCAACCAAACCTATGTCAAAAGGGTAATTATTGATGAGGGAGATAACATTAACATCATATCCTCTTATTCTTATAACCAACTCAACTTACCAGATAATATCATGTCAGAATTCACAACAGTTCTCCAATCTTTTAATGACACTATGGTCACTACCTCGGGAACCATCATCCTTCATATCCATGTAGGAACCCAAACACTCCCTAAAGTATGTTATATGGTAGAAGGAGATTTATAATACAACATATTATTGGGATGACCTTGGATTAAATCTATGGAATGTGTTCCCTCTATGCTCTATTGATGCATTAATTTTGAACATGAGGGCTAGGTTACCAATATCTAAGTAGACCCAAACCCTTTTTCAACATGAAAAATGACCTATCAGCCAAATGATGTCATCTTACACCCATTTAATGCACATTTAGTAGTTACAACCCAACCACCAACCATTGATGAAACCTCAACTAGCTCATCTATCCCTTATTCATATATCCCCATAGAGGATCCCTTGGGATCTATGTTTCAATGATTCTTGTTTGGGGAGTATCACCATCTAGTGTTGGATTCTTTCCATACTAATCAATAATATGGGAACCTAAAAAATGAACCTTCCTACAACCCTAACATCTAAACCATCATCCCTTTTAATCCCCATAACCATAAAATGAACTTCATCTATGGGGGACTTAATTGTCCACTTCTTGTTCTCACCACTACCTATTCCATTTGAATATTCACATTTGACATCTCATACTTTAACAAACCAACATTCAGTAAATTATACCTTCATAGGTTTACCTAGAATGGATTTACTCTAGGCTAATATGAACAAGAACCTCATGAGTTACATTTGATCAAAACCCAAAAACCTCATGAGTCATTTTACCTTGGGTTTATGCCCCCTGAAGAACCCACCATTTCACCCAAACCTATTGATACCATCGAGGAAGATATCCACTCATCACCAACCCAACCTGTTTTGAAGTCTTAGGATTTTGATATCATTCTTCCTAACTTTTTTTTATCAACATTATTAGTTTAAGCCTCCTAACTTATCAAAAGGATGGCTAAATTGAAACCCTTCCTCTCACCCATCCTAAAATGATAGAGAAAATTTTTCCTACTATCATTACCATCCAACATCAAGATGATGATTCTATTCTCACCTACCTTGATTCCTTAAATTATTTAATCTATAAATCCCTTCCTCCTAAATCCTTGACCATGTTGAATGAATCCACCACATATATCAACTTAGGCAGTACATATAACCTCCATGTTGTCAAACTGGGCTAATCACTAAATGATGAAGAACTTTGAGACTTCTCCTCTTTCCTCTAAGACTAAAGCATAATATTCACTCGGTCTTACAATGCTATTCTTAGGATTTACCCCACCATTGTTACAAATAATGTAGTCAATCATCATGATGTCAAACTTGTTAAATAGAAACTTTAACACATGCATCCTTACATAGTCCTTATCAAAGGAAAGATTAATCATCTCCTATCTTTAAACTTCATTCAACCAATTAACTACCCCCAATGGGTCTCAAATATCATACCTATCAGCAACACCACTAGGGGTCTATGCATTTTTATAAACATTAATTAATTTAACCTTGCCTACCATAAGGATGACTTTCCTCTACCTAGTATTGACCAACTTGTTGATCTTATAGATAGCCATGATATGTTATATCTCATGGATGGGTTTTTGGGTTACAATCAGATCTTGATTAATCTTGAAGATCAACATAAAACTAACTTTACCACTCCTTGGGGAACTTTTAACTATAGAGTCATGGCTTTTGGGTTAAATAAAATTGGTGTAACTTATCAATGAGCCATGAACTACATCTTCCATGACCTTATCCACACCATCATAGAGGACTATGTCAATGATACCTTACAAAAAATCTCACCAAGATCATTTGAAAGTTCTTGGCATTGTCTTAGAATGCCTAATCCATTTCCATGTCAGACTCAACCCTAAGAAATGTGTTTTTGGGTTCCTTTTAGGGAAGCTTCTTGGATTTATCATCTCCCTTAAAGGAATCAAATTAGACCCTACCAAGGTTAAAGTAATCTTGGAGATGCCCCCTCCTACTAGCCTTAAGAATTTTTTTAGCCTATAGGGAAAGCTTCAATCCATTTACCATTTCATTTCCTAGCTTTCAAATTGGTGCCAACCTTTCCATCACCTTTTGAAAAAGGATGTCTTTTTAAAATGGAATAATGATTGTCAAAAATCCTTTAAATTACTCAAACATTACCTTTTATAACCCTTTTTCCTCATCTCTCCTAAGGATGACCACCCCTTTTACGTATATATCTTTACCATCAACCATTCCCTAAGGGCAATGTTGGCTGACTGAGATAAAAAAATATTGAGAGTAAGTTTTATGCTACATTATCCACACACTTGTAGAATAAGAGACTCATCATACCCATAATGATAAAATATACTTAGGCCTAAATTTCATGGCCACCAAACTCTACCACTACCTTCTTAACCATAAAACCTATGTCATAACCAACATCAACCCACTCAAGTACATGCATTCCAAGACATACCAAAGCCAACATATGGCCAAGTGGCTTATGCTCTTAGTAGAATTTTATCTTGAATTCCTTTAGCAAAATTCAATTAAAAGGAAAATCATTACTAACCAATTGGCCAAAACACCTTTGCTAGATCACCAACCATTTCCTCTAAATTCCTAGATGAATCCATTTCTACTCTTTCCCAAGATGACATAACCTACCAAATGACTATGTTCTTCGATGGTTTGAAGTACCAACAAGACATGGGTGTTATAATTATTCTCATTCCTCTCAATGGTGAACCCCTTCCTTTTTCCTTCAAACTTAACTTCAAATGTAGAAATAATATGGTTGAGTATGAAGCCTTAGCCATAGGTCTTTGAATTTCTCTAGCCTTGGAAATTAAGACCACTAATGTCTTTGGTGATTCTCAACTCGTGGTCAACCAAGTCTATGGATCCTATCAATGTAAGAATGATGTCTTATATAAATACAAAATTTTAGTTGACAAACTTTTGCAATAATTCTAATGCTACCTAGTCCAATCTAATCCCTAATATACCATTAAATTCATAGATAAAATGTCTAGCCTTGCTTCCCAAATCCATTTTCAGCCTTCTAATTTCAAAATATTTATCACCTTTCACTAGTTTGCGACACCCTCTTATGACCAATCTAACCTCCATATCATTTTTAGTGTGGAGGAATCCCCATCTGACATTTGGTATGACCAAACTTTTAACTACCTCAACCTAGACATCATTCCTCCCAACCTCTCTAAGAATGCCGAAGTAACCTTTGTATAGTGTACATTTCATTAAACCTTACTAGTGGGAATATTTTACAAATGATGTTTCAATGGTCTCCTTCTTCATTTCCTATGTATCCATGAAGCTTCCCATGCCATCAAAGAAATGCATGATGGGATCTATAGAAGACACTTTAACAGTATATAAATCACTAAATGTATCCTTCACCTTGGATACTATTATCCCACCCTCCACCAAGATTATTATGATTATGTAAAAAATTGTGTTAAATGTCAATAACACACTAATTTACATCATGCACTAGCCAATGGCCTCCAAGTATCTAAGGACTTTTGGCCTTTATCACAATTTGGGCTCGATCTCATTGGAGAAATAAACCCTCATTCTTCATAATGACACAACTCCATCATTACATCCACTAAATATTTCACCAAGTGGGTGGAAGCTATCCCTCTTATCTCAACCAAAATGGAGAAGATTATCAACTTTATCAACCACTATATCATCTACTAATTTGATGTTCCTCATAAGATCATCACCAATAATGGAAAATATTTTAGAAACAAGTAGGCATAAGGTGTATGTGATGCATTTGGCATAAATTTAAGTTTTTCCTCACCTTACCATCAACAAGCAAATGGAAAAGTAGAAGCCTCTAACAAAATCCTTAATAAAATACTAACCAAAGTTAACAGTGATTCAGGTCAGGAATGGCACTTGGACATCCCATTCATTTTATGGGCCTACTACACTAGAATTCAAACCTCTACAGGTGCTACCCCTTTCTCTCTAGTCTTTATAGTAGAGGAAGTCTTTCCTCTTGAAGTCTAAATCCCCTCTCTTCGCATATCTTTACAAGATCTTATTTTTGAAGAAGATTATCATCAACACTATTTAGATCAAGTTGAGCTACTAGATGAGCATCATTTAACAGCCCTCATCCAACTCCACATCTATTAAGAGCATATAAAGTGCACTTATAAAAAGCACTTGAAAGTGTGATACTTCAATATTAGAGACTTCATCCTCAAGAAAAACCAACATGTGACTAACCTGATGAAAAGTAAACAAGGTAAGTTTTCTTTCAATTGGATTGGACTCTACATCATAACCCATAAGTATTGATCAAGAGTTTATAATTTGTCCCCCCTCAAAGGTAAAATATAACTTGAGCCTCTCAATGCTTCACATCTACATCCATTTTTTGGTTAAATAAGGATAAAGCTCATTGCTTTTGTCTAACTTCAGCTCATCCTTTGATTATGATATTTTAACCTTCACCCATCTTCCTCCTCTCCTTTTGAGGATAATTGATTAAAACATATAACCATGTGATTAACCATCAGAGTCATAGTCTAACCCTAAATATGGGTAACATGTCTCTACCCATGGATAGTTTTTATCTCTAACAAGATGGAATTCCATGGTCATTGTCTCTCAAAACCACACCTATTTACATATTATTAACCTTTTTGTGTTAAAGTTTTTCCCTCATCACAGCAAACCTATGAGCCTAATTAGATTTGTCTATGTCTAAGAAAAAATTACATCTAAAAATAATTTAAATACCAATATATTACTTGGGTCAATATCTTAAACGTTGAAGACTACTCCCTTCAAGGACAATTACCCAAAAATAAAATAAAAATTTCCAAATATAAGGTATACTTCTCCCTCAAAGTACAACTATCAACAACATTAAACAGAGGTCCTAAACTTAGACCACTCCCTTAAAGGATGGCTAAGTTAACTTTGTCAAAAGAAGATAGATTACTTGGAAGCTTCCCATATTGATGAACTTCCCATATAAAAAAATGAAGCAAAACACCCAATACAAAAACAAAAGCTAAATATATAATTAGCTCTAAAGCAACATAATAATTTGGAAACCATAATCAGATTTTAGATATAGACTTCCTGAATTGATCAATCTACATCTATCATATGACATGGACTTGTCTATTACCATTCTTAGGTAACCTATAGAAGAGGCAAACTAACCAATATAAGGTTACCATACACATCACCTATTACCCATATTACCAATATATTATCTATAAATCAAGGGATTTAGAGCTTACTTGACACACTGTGATCAATAAAATTGTTTTATCAACCAATGCATGTAAATACAAAGCATTTAAAAGGATTATGTTCCTTAAGCCAATCTAACTTTGGGTTTTGTTTTGTTTTTTCCTTGACAAAGAACATGTATTATAACTCATTTCTTATTCTCATGTCATTGAGTCATGTATTCTATTAGACCCATGCCTCATGATGTTTCATCTAGTGTGGTTATTTAGCCTACTTATGTGCCACCATTATCATCCATAAAATCATACCATGAATAATATCAGAACAACATTAAAAATCAATCAACCCACCTTTTTGAGATACCTTTCTCTATAGATTGAACCCATCTTTGACACACCCCCTTTAACCAAAAACCATCAACAAAACTAAACCATGTCATCCATCTAATTGAGCCAACCCATTTTAGCACCATTATCCAACCCTTGTTGAACTACATTGGCCTGATGTCCATAGACTATGTAGTAGCCATTGATTGACTTCTAAGGGTAGTTTTACCACTAAAAATTAATTACCCTCCCCTTTTTATTCTCATTAATTTTCATTGCTAATAGTGTCATCTTGCTTAGGGC
The DNA here is from genome assembly GCA_037957365.1 of Torreya grandis. Lineage (NCBI taxonomy): Eukaryota > Viridiplantae > Streptophyta > Pinopsida > Cupressales > Taxaceae > Torreya > Torreya grandis. Next base: position 847,209 of record JARHVA010003751.1, on the reverse strand, counting down.
ATCCTATATCAGGGAGGCTTTGGATTTTTCCTAGAATCCTTGTATTTTAACATCATCGAATAATTCCTCTCTATTTTTACCTAATTATTGGGAGAAATACATTAGCCTGAGGTTTTTTTGGACTATGTAGGCAATGCTCAGTTACTAAGGTTAGTTTAGCCATATCCTTTACTTACCCTTATCTACCTATCTCTTCACCACCTCTATCCCTTCAGCTTGTCAATCTCTTTTAACACAAGGATTGATAGGCTTCCTCTTTGGCCCCTCTTATCTCCCATAAATCCACCATCTACTTTTATTAGTTTCTCTCCCTATCAATTTTCATTATGCATGCTTTGTATTCCACTCCCTCAGCCACTTTTCATGTTTTTTGTCCCTCTCTCCATTTATTAATAATTGTGATATTTATCCCCTTTGTTTTCTTCCACCATCCTCATCCTTTCCCCTTTCCCTTGGAAACATATCATACCCTCTTCCTCACTCTCTTTTCCTCGCCAATTCCACATTATCCTATTCCCTTACACATTGATGGACATTTTTACCTCCTCTTCTTTGCTAACACCTTCATTCCAATTCTCAATTATTGTTTTCTTCTATTCCATCTTTTCAATTTGGCATGACTTATATTTATTTTAGCATCCCATTCTTTTCTTATGTGTTCCACCATTCTCTATCGATTTGCCACTCTTCCCACCTTTTCTATTTTTTTCTTCCATAACTAGCTTCTAAATGGGTATTTATCCTTTGGGAATCCTTCTATAATTTCCTTTTTCTTCTTATTATTTTTAGATTTTTTGACTCTACATTCCCCTTTTCCTTTTTCCATCTTAGTACTAACTTATCTTTTGCATTTGTGTGTGTCTATGCTTCATATCCATGCTTCAATTATTCATGTTCCTTCTTATCATCCTTGATCTTCATTCCTTATTTTCATCTCATTCCCTCTCATTGTGTTCCCCTATTTCTTCACCACCTCACCACTTTTCATCTTGTAAATCTCTTCTAATCACCCATTCATCTTCTCAATCTCTTCTAATAAGTTTAATGTAACATACCATATCTATTCAGCTTCTTATCCACCCATCCTTTATTTCCCATCTTTTTCTTAACCCCTTTCACATTTTCCATCCCATTATCATCTCAAAAACCACCCTATCATTTGATTAATTATTCCTCTCCTTGCCTATCATCATCCATGCTTACTTAGTCATGTCTTCACTTTCTTCTTCACTCTCCTATCATTCTTTCTATGTCCTCATTTTGCACCGTTTACCTCCTATTTCCTTTTCTTTTGTGTGTTTCCTTGTTTTCATTTTCATCACCAAACTATTTTCTCCTTGGTATTTTTTGACTTATTTTCAAATATTTCATGGCCTCCCATATTTCTCATCCTCCCCTTACCCTTCATGATTGATACACTTCTTTCCCCATCCTTTTTAATTTCCCAATATGTCATTTTTTAGTGTATTCCTCAAACCCCCATGTTTTACCCTTTATTTTTCTTCTATTTTCTTCATTTCATTTCATTTTTTTCATCTCCCTTGATGATACTCCTTGTTCTTCATGACCTTATTTTTTTCATCATCCATATCCATGCTTGAATCCTTCCATCCTTCTCCACCTTTATTTTTATCTACGGCCTCATTGTTTTCTCTACCTATCTCTTCATCCATCTCCTAGTCCACCTTCACCTCATCCCCTATTAGATCTCCTTTATTTTATCCCATTAACACTCTATATTCTCACTAATTATAGTGTGCTCACTAGTCACATTGCTTATACATATGTATACATGTTTGCTTCCCCATGTCCTTTGCTATCTTGCTTTAATGCATGAAATCTTGTCAGGTTTGTTGCTTTAGGGTATCCATTTCTCCCTTCAATATTTATATCTATTGACCATGTGCCATATTTTTGTCCCTCTCCAAATAATCTTTTCACCTTATCCATCACATCTTTAACCTTTAAACCCTCTAAACATTTTGAGTACTTGATAAAGTGTGATCAAAACACCTTTTTTATCCAAGAAGAAACCACTCCTGCTTTGGTTCTATTTCTCATCATTGTCCAAGAAGAAACATCATACCCTCTTCTTATCTTAATCTAATTAGTTGATATTTTTATTATGACATTTGTCTCTTGATTATATTATTTACTTTACCATTAGTTTTGTTCATTTCCTTAGCCCATCTACTTTACCTTAAGAGAGATTATAACAACCATAACCATAACCATAGCATTCATGAGTATCCACATAACCCTAAGCATAATAACATTCAAATAATGACATCTAACACATTTTATACATATTCACAACAAATTTTGTAATAATTTATAAGGGTACTAAGATTTCCATGGCACATACAAAGTTATTACAGTATCCACACCTCACCTAAGGCCTCTACATACATTATCTTCCTACCTAAGCATTAGGATAATTATCTAGTGACTCTAGATTTATGTTCAACCTTCCTTCTACTTGATTACTCCCTAGATTAACATATGTAACATTCCTTATCTTAGCAGTTGCTAAAGGGTGTAATCTATTCTTCTCTTCCACATCCATCCCCATAGGGAGAGAATCATATTTTTCTCTAGGTCTTTCACCCTAATCACCCATCATAGCCATTGCATCCCTTTACTCTGGTTATTTGTCTCCCATAGGTACCATTATTTACTACCTCAACACACATCCCCTTGGACTATGAGGGCTCCCTCCATGGATAGGCTAAAGTTCATGTTCTCTAGCCTTTAAACTTGCACAACAAAAGTCTCACCTTCTTCACTACTGAGGAGGTAAGAGTTCAGGCTTGACCTTAGGGAAAGGGTGCCTTTCCTCTTGCTATTGGTTTAATAATACTTCCATTATCACCATTACATGTTGTAGTATTTGGTATATATGCACATTCATTATGTAGACTATTTTAGGTCATGGGGGTTACTAAGTATCTTCACCATTTCTCCCATTGATCACCATCTTCAACCTTTGTTAGTTCTTTGCACCCTAAACAATGTGCAAAACTAGATGACTTCATGATATGTATTCCACCTATAAGTAGACATCTCAACATATAGAGTAGTTGAGAATAAGACTTGATCAATGTGCATATTGTATATACATACAATCATATTTAGACATTCTTGAGGTCTTCAAATGGGTTCTTTCCACCATGAAAGAGTTTAAACCTTTTTAAATGATGCATTTTAATGTGTTTTTCCATCCATGAGAAACCTATGTATATATGAGAATTTATTTCCACATGCTATATTATGTCATTTGAGGAGTATATTTTGTTTGATCATGCTCTAAGAATGTCTTTAACATGTTTAAAATCTTCTTTAAATCTCCATGACCATGCTCAAGACCTGATACACCTCACTCATCTCACTTTGTATGATAGTCATATAAAAGGTTGATTGCATTATTTATCTTTTGATTACAAGTTATATGTATAACTTTTGATACCAAATATTAAAATTAGGGATGTTGTTGTGACTTTAAAATCATGAAATACATAATATGACATCCATTTGAAACCACTACAGGGAATGAAACATTTACACTTGGTGAAACCTAACGATAAGTCTAATAGTGATATCAAACTATAATTTAGACTATTATCTCTTGAAGTAAACTCCAAACATTCAAACCAATATGGAAAACATGAAAAGAATAATCCCACATCCTATACAAGAAATTTCACCAACTATATTTTATGGACAATCTCAAATAGAAGTAAAACCTTTGGGGCATGTGGATTAGAAAGTAAAATGAGATAGCCAAATTTTTAGGAATAATTCATAAATCATAGTAAACCATTATTCTAATTCCTAATATGAATATGAAGTATAAAAATTATAATATCCACCACCAAGATAATTTGATCTGAAACCTCTCCTACTAGTCATACCATAAAGAGACTAGTAGCTTAATCCATTGGGACATAAAGTCACCTATACACAAGTTTGACACAAATTTTGCCCTTGAAACCATACCAAACACAAAGGAAAGACACACAAAACAAGACACACTAAGGAAATAAAAATGTGTTCTCAAGAACACTTATGAAACATAAAACACAAAATTGAAATAAAACACACACACCTAATCTATTATTTATAGGACTTCACTCTTGAGGTGAAAAAAATCTTACCATACTTAAATGAGGGTCAAATATGGTTCCTCTTGCATATTTTTCACTCCATGAAGGTAGTCTAGCATGAGAAGCTTTTCAATCATCAATCTCTTAAGAATATGGATTATCAAGAAGCTTACCATCTCTATGTATTGTCATGCATATATGAGAAAGTTTTATAGACTTCATGAATGTTCTCTCTTGACTTTCAATGACCTTTATGGGAGATACAAATGACTTTACCTCTATCACATCTGATTAGTACTCTTCAAACAATAGAGTAAGAGTGATGATATGTCCCTCATATTTTTTCTCTTCTAGGATGACATGTGGTTGATATATTGAGTCATCCAGTATACCTTCACCATGTTCCACCACATCTATAAATGACTTAACATTATGCTAGGCTTGTGACAATTCTTTAAACATAGCAAAATCTACCTTAAACTCATGAGACTCTTCTATGACTATAGACTCTTGTATAACATATTAATATTCATATTCCTTCATTGCATGACACTCATTTTTAGGCTTGATTAAACACTCAACAACCTATTCATTAGTTTAATCAACAAGCTTGACATAAAATATGAAATTATTTGGAGGAGAAGGGATCTTACCCAATTGGTCAAAATCTTAACATATAACATTGAAACTTTTCTACAAGTCATCTTCCTCTTCTTCATGAATGTCATCAAGGGCAGCTTCATTAATTATAGGTATAAAGACATCATTATTATCACTATAATGATAAATCAGGTTCTCAAATCTATCATCATCACATACATGGACCAATTAGTTAATTTAAATATCTTCTAAGAAAGAATACTCAACACATACTTTAACTCTATCAAATGGTTCTTTATGGATGATATACTTGCCAAGGTCAATTTTATCAAAGTATAAATAAGTATCATGCTCATAATCATTTTCACCATACTCATATATAAATAACTCAGCTATTAATTCAAGTTTAGAAGAACCATCATCTATGTTAGATTCTTCCTTTTCATTGATAACACAATTCAAGTTATAACTTGCTTTAACATAGGGCTCGGTGTGAAACCTTGTATGTGGATGAGTTCTTAAGGTCACTATGGCTATATATCCTATCCTATAGGCCAATAAGTACCAATCATCTAAGAGGTATCCACTTATATTGGATATAAAATATTTTGAAAGATAGATTTCAAAATGAGTAGGTAGGTCCACAACAACAATGTCTTGAAGGATGGGAAAACTAAGATAGTCATGGAGGAAGACCTTCAAGGTTTTTATAAACCCTATTATGTTAGAAGGTGTAACATCAAAATGAATCATTCCTTTGCTATGAGGTTTATATTTTAGGCCCATCTTATCAACTATAAATTTGGGCATGACTGATGTAGAGGCACCACTATCAATTATGTAATTGTGAACTACTTTATCACCCACTATGAGAGTGAGGTAAAAAGGTGGAATATTCTTAGCTTTGGTAGATTGTTCCATAATATTTTTAGGAGAATTTATATGAGAAATATGACCATGAATTTGAATTTAAGGTGAAGGACTAGTAGGGATAGTGGGTAACTATTTTTGTAAGAGCTCCTTTTAGCCAAAAATATGGAGGGCATACTAAGGGAAATCGATGTTTTGGTATTCTTCAATGAGTCCACTATGTTTAGAGTAGAAGTGGTTGTTGTATCTTGAGTCCTTAGAGGCAAATAAGATGTTATAACTTGATTAATTGAAGAACCTTGAGTAGAATTTACCACATTCTTATTTGTAGGAGATGTAGGAGTGTTTGGGATTACCATGATTGTATTCATGCTTCATTACCTTGTAAGAGGATTAGATGAATTTATAGTCATATTAATATCACCTCTTAAAGCCTTTTCCTTGGATATAGTGTTTTTTACAATAGAATTTCCTTTATTGAGCACAAAAATATCCTTAACTAGGAGGTTGGTGAAGCTTTCTCCTTGAGGCTACCAACCTTGACTTTCTTACATTAAGGCCTAATATTTAGTAGATAAGAGAAGAGTGGCTCCTACTTGAGAAACTATAGATTTCTCTCCACCCTCATTGGCATCCATAAATTGGCCTTATTATTAATATTCTTCTAATGCCAAGTTGTTATACACTAGTACCATTTATCTTGTATTGGTGGTGGAAGTAGTATTATACACATTATAAATCCTATTAATGTTAGCCTACCCTTGACCTCTTTCTCTCCCATATTATTGACCATATTTTTTCTAATAGGGATAAGTATTTTAATAATTACTTTGTTACGTATTGGCTTACCTGTGTTGGAATCTTACTATTTTAATTTATTCATATTTATACATAACATCATATGACTTCTTAAGAGCATCTCTAGGCTTAGTGTTAGAAAAAGGAATTTGTGCAATGTTTGGAGTAGTAACATCAACATTAGGAAGTAAAGGCATACATACCTTAGGAGGCAACTTTATTTCTTGAATGAGACCATTCTTAGCTCTAATGGCAACTTTATATGCTTCAAGAAGAGTGAAACCACCCATGGATTGTATCATGATGTCAATATTAATAACAATGGATATCAAGTATGTAGGGAACAAAAATATAGAAGGTGGTCTCATGGGAGGATGCAATCTATACCAAGTCTTTTAAAAACTCTCATTAAAGTCATGTAGTATTTCCTTGGGGGATATTTGGATTATATTAAGTTGGTGTATAAGTTAAGTGTGGTCACTCTCATATTCAAACCTTAACTTTAACAACACTCCAAATTCATCCCATGATGTGATGCACCCACAAGGCAAATTCCTATACTAGTCATGTGCCTTCCCTCTAAGTGACATGGAAATGAGTATAATATTAAAGGTATAATCATTAAGAGGGGGGGTAGTGAATCAATGAGATTAAATAATTAAAATTCAATTCCAATCCTTGGAAAATCTTAATCAATTACCACAATCATTCATGAAGCATACACATCATCTATATCAATGAATAAGAGAGATAATGCAAGATCAATCACATAACATATGACATATGTGGGAAACCCTCTTGCGGAAGAAAACCCACTAAAACCTAAAATTAGACTAATATACTATAATAAAAAGAACCAATTTAGACTACTTTCAACTATTTAAAGAACTATAATCCCTTATTTAGGGAGACTACAATCCCACAAGGTGTTACAACACATGTCTAGCTTAGTTTCAACAATAATTAGACCTTTAACAAGTATAGAATTATGATATACATGTCATACATATAGTCATAAATTTTATATACTCATTTAACTATCCACTAAGAAATATACCTATCCTTCACTTCATAACTCTCATATAGACACTCCACTTGCAAGTTACTCTCAAAAGTCTTTCTCAAGTCTAGAAACCATCACATTTGGTTTCACTAGTTATAGATCACTCATGAACATCACCATCTTGGTTAGCCAATAGGTATTAATTAATCCTTAAGGCATATATATCATCAATATTTATCTCAATATAATCAACATAGGTCACCCTTAAGCAAGTATATCATTCAATTAGACCCTTGTAGCTCTTATAGGTCTCACGGATACCTATTCACCCCATTAGAATAATACTGAACAAAATATAAATATAGGACCACTTATTAATGTATAGTTCCACTCAAAATGACCCTTTAGTCATCCTAAAATGATCATAATCCTCATTGAACTCTTCTATTCAAGCTCAATCAACTCAAATGCCAGCCTTGTTCACAAGGACACCATGAATGAACACATAGTCAACTTATTAATAATTTTCCATACTCAAAATTGATTAATCACATCTCTAAAAACCATAAATATGATATTTATGTAGTATTAAAAATTCTTCAATAGCTAAGTCACCATGAATCATTGAAACAACATCTGCATAAGCTCAATTACCCTTCTTGGGTCACTTGCTAAATTAGAATGAATACACAGTCAAATTTAAACCATAACATATTTGACTATAAACTCTTTAAGATATTAAAATAAATATTTATATGTTCATTTTTTAGTCCTCTAAAATTTCACATTTTACTATATGATCAAATCTTGCATATATCAAAAGTTATGGCCCAAAAACTAGACATACATAAATTTTTTTTGTTAAATTCAAATATTCGAATTCAAATGATCACAATTAAAATTTGAAGATCATGTCCTCATATTGTGTCCTTTATAATTTATATCAATCATGAAATATTGATATTATTTTATGAATATCTACCTTTAACTCATAGTGCACCACTACCAAATGTTAAACCTCAAATAATTTACCTCTTCTCGTGTAATCTTGTAATATTAACTCAACATGCACCATTGATATTTGTAAATAAACCGTGTCTTTATCTTATATTACTCACCATTATATCTGATTATAACCCCTATGATCATGACACTTGTCACCCTCACATGCTTTCTAATCACTTTTCTTCATCTTGTTGCTTCCTGAGACCTTGGAACAAACACACTATATTGATCATTTTGTTAGGAGTTCAATCTTTACCTTCATTAACCAATGAACACTTTAACCTCTTTTACTTGTTACACACTATATATATTCACTATATGGTCTCCCTTGAGCCATTATATATACATCTAGACCTTATATTTAACATTGTGTAAAAATATATTATGGGGACCATTACAATCTATATGTAAGGTTAACTTTGTACCTTCATATATTTTGCTTTGCTCAAGTGCAAGTTCTTAAAATTGGACAATATGATCTCCTCATATAGGATAATCAAAAAATGAGTAAAAATAATATTAAAACCCTCACACATGTGAGATATAGTGACATTAAAATGTCCTTTATATTTATTTTTTCATAGAGCCAACTATGTTAAGAATTGTTTGGAAAGACCAACTTTACATATGCATATATTTTGTCATGCTTAAGTGCTTGACCTAAATGTTAGAAGAAATAAAATAGTTATAAAAATAATCAAACCCATATGGTCACCATATCCTTAAACATATACATGTGTGAGATATGCTACCATCAAAATTCCTACTCAACTTTTCTTACCACATTACAAATTTGGCTAAGTATGGGAAAACACCATCAAAATGCTTGATAGCCCAAATTTGTACTTATATATATTTTATCTCGCTTAATTGATAGAATTAAGACTTTTTGCATATAAACTAGGGACTAATTTGATTAAAACCATATGCAAAACTCCCCTTGACTCATCCACATGTGGTAAATATGATATCATCAAACTTCTTAACTAGATTTTATGCCATTGGACACAAAAAGTCTAGATGAGAACAATGATGAAAAAATAAAATTACACCAATGCACACAAGATCTCTAATCATCCTTGACCACTGATAAGACCCCTCACAAATTTTAAATACTTTACACTCATCACTAATCATCTCAAACCATGCTAGAATTGAAGATTAAATAAGCATTTGTCAAGCATACTAGGATAAGCAAATTGTACACTTTGTCATTATCACTTAGACTATCAAGTCACTTTATCTACTCACCTAGACAACTCCATGACATCATTTAAAATTCTCAAATAATGTTTCCTTTTGTCATTGGTGTCAAGACACATCATATATCTCATCTTTCTTCTCCCTCTTTAAGCATTCTAAAAATAAGAACTTTCTCCCCATTTGACACAATAACAAAGTGGGCATCAATTGATCTCAAAGAAATAAAAATACTAACAATAGGAGAGGACCACATTATAAATATGATACAAACTCCCCCTTACCTTGAACTTACCTCTTCTTATCTTTACAACTTCCTCTTACTCTATTCCAACATTATCCTCAACTACACACTGCAGCCAATGAATACAAAACAAAAAAAAGTAGTGAAATCTGATATAAATCACCAAGAGACATCTGAATGGGTCTCCCCCTAAGATATTTGAGCCATTTCACCTCTTGATCATCCTTAAATCTCCATATACCATGAAGAACCACCATACAGTCTTACTAGCCTTCTCTCTCAAATGAACTCAAGGACCATCAATATAACTTCATGCCACTCACCAAATATGAAACATACATTAAACCAACCTAAAAATTTACCTTGAAATACTCATGCCTTACTCTAATGGACAAACTGATCAAAAAGTACTCTTCTTCACACTAGGCCTATATAGTCTCCTTGTAGCCCTACTTGGAACTTGAAGAGGCCACAAAGTTTAGTATAAAAATCTTCAAGACCTAAAATTTAATATATAGAGCACTTCCATATGTCCCATTAAGCACACCAATTTTCAACACCTAGCTTATTAATTATGCCTCCATCTTAACAACAACATGAATATTTTGAGAACCACAAAACTTTAAATCTATGTGAAACATAATTAAAAAACCCATTTTTCCCATTTAACCTATTAATAATCCTCAAACCTCAACTCATAAGGTAGAACACTTTTCTAGCATAGTTTAAAACCCTAGAAACTCAAAATTGACAAGGTCAACAAACCTCCTTATGGTTAATTCACACCAATAAAACTTATTTCACACCTAGATATAACCATCAAATAATTTTGGACAAAAATTTGAGCCTCCATGCCTTTGGTAACATTTACTTCTTATAACCCATTTTTAGGCCTACTTACCCTTAAGCCAAAACTGAGAAAACTTGGAGCACTCAAAAATCTTCAATTTGACTTCAACATACCTTTTAAAACCACTTGGAGGAAGCTATAATAAGGTCAATATATATTTATATACAAAATTATCATCTTTTTAACTCACAAATCCTCCTTTTCCATTTGGGAACCTTCAATCTGACCCTGCAGATGACTCCATTTACAACTATCAACATCATGGCATCACCACAACATATCTTCCACTTGAACATACCTGATCAAATTGAAAAAAATAATATCAACCCTTTAGGACCATTTTAAGAATTAAATAGCAACACTTTATTCTCCACTAAAAGGAGTCTCTTAATAATCATAGACAGAGACATCCTTTGCAACTCAATGCTCTAAAAAATGTGAAGCTAGGAGTGGCCCACATTTCCTCAGTAACCACTAGAATTCTCTTATAGCTATAATATTTCTTGATTTTTTTCTTTTTCTTCTTAGTCTAAACAATTACAACTAGTTCCTTTTCTATAACACTCTACTTATCTTCTAGGAAATAATTGACAACACATGGGGAAACTATGGAATCTTGACATACCATTTCATTTGAAGAAACAACCTTACAATTCTAAACCTCATCACTAGGAATTCAAAATTTATGTTCTTTGCATGAATCTTGCTCAACAATAGCAGGATGTTCACTTGGATCCATACACATCTCAGTGCTAGACTCAACTAGTACCTTGGTTTTTTTCTTAAGCTTGGTCTCTTCATTCATAAAATGAGAAAACAATGAGAGCCCTTGGCACTCTTCAACTTATGAAGCATTCTCCACCATAGAAAAAAAATTACTTGGACCTAAATTCTCATCATGACTCATACTTACCATCTTTAGATTTCAGGATTTGACTTGTCATCTTCCTTTCACTCTAGGATCCTTATTAAACTCATTAAAAATTGATGACCTTTACTCAAAGAATCTAGAAATGTGACCAATCTTCTCAAGTTGTAGAAAATAATACTCCTTAATAGAAACATAGTTTATCTTACCTTGTTTTGATAGAAACTTGCAAGGTCTTCTATGTCATGACAAATGAAACAACCTCTTCTTTTGGGAGGTAACTCACCTTGTCTAACCTTATGAGGATAATTATTTTTAAAGTGTCCTAAATCAAGACAATTGAAACACTAGGCTTTTTTTGCACCTTTTGACTGATGACCCCCCATCATAGTTCCATGCAAACTCATTTATAATATATCACTTGCATTCTCTATATTTATGCCCAAATGGATTACATAAGTAAAAATAACAATTGAAAACTGCATACCTCATTGCATTTGGCTATTAGAACTGATTTGTCTTCATTTTAATAGCACCTTCATTCCTTATCTGATGATTTTTCTTCAAATTTTGGTTGTCATTTTTCACATTAATCTTCATCTTATCTTAAGTTACATTATTTTATTCTTCTTCATATCCAAGACCAACTTTATCACTAGCATTCTTTTGACCACTAAAAATATTACCTAAATAACTTAATCTCTTTTCAAATATAATAAATGACTTCACCTTACTAGATGTTTTTTATAACTCAGATTTCAATGACTCATTTTCAATTGCATACCTTGAACATTAATCTTCTTTGGATTTTAGGCTTGTAAACATAATTTGTAATTAAACAATATGATGTTTGACAATATCTTCATGTTCTTTGGTGTCTTAATTCATTCTTGATTCTGATATATCCTCAATAAATTGATCCTCATAATACTTGAGTTTAGATTTAATATTCTTATTGATCTTTTACTCAATCTTCAGTTCTTCAAAATCATTTGTCAATGCAATCTCATAGTCTACCTCAGATTCATCATCATCTAAATAACTCTAAGGAGACACCTTTTGATGTGAACAACTACCTTCCTCATCCATGAATAGGTCTTCATCTTCAACAGGTCCATAATCTTCATGATCATATTCTGAGTCACTGACTTCACTCTCATCTAATGAGTTGTAATTTTCTTTGGTGTATAGACTCTTCTTGTCTTTGAAGTACTTATTGTTGTCAAATATATTGAATCTTTTTTTCATCTTATTAGACCTATATGACTTCTTATCTTCATCTTAGTCTTCATCATGCTTATGAGGGCACTTTCTAGTAAAATGTTATATCTATGCACAATTGACGCATTTGAAGGGTAGTTTACCCTTATACTTGCATGAATTTATTTTCAATTCCCTTATAAACAAAGTAATTAGTTCATCCTCATCAATATCCAAAATTTCATCCTCCTTGGGTTTCTTACCTTGGAACTTCTTAGGATTCATCTTTGTCTTGAATTTTGTTTCCTTATTCAGTGGTATATCATCATTCTTCCTCATGTCATAGGTAGTAGGGATGCCATGCGATTCATCCAACTTCATCTGAGTAATATCATGACTTTTTTTATATAGAATATACTTTAGGATCAAACTTGAGAGAGAGAGGGACTTGAATACCTTTTGAACTATATTAGCCTCTTCAAGATTCTCTCCAAGACCTCTGATGATGTTCACAATCTCATCAACTCTATAAAAAAGATTACATAGAATCTTCTTCATTCATGTTGAGACTCTCAAATTATCTTTGGTGAGTTTACAATTTTGCCAAATTATATTTTGAGTCTCTTTCATAAATAGTCTTCAATTTGTCCCATGTTTACTTATCAAATTTGTAATGGATTAATTTAGTATATTTAGTCTCTAAAAGACCACACGTGATAACATTCATTACCTTAGAATTATTCTCAAATAGCTTCTTGACTATAACACTAGATGGAGGAGTAGTAGGAGAAACATAGCCATCCAAAATAGATTTCCATATATAAAACACTAGGGACATAATGTGCATCCTCATCCTTGTACTCTAAAAAGAATATTTGGATCCATTAAACATCATTAATTTATTAGTAGAGAAACCTCCTTGATGACTACACATATTAAGCTTCTTCGAAAGGACCTACTTTGATACCAATTGTTAAAGGTACAATAATTGAGAGGGGGGTGAATTAGTGAGGCTAGAAAATTTAAATTCAGTTCCAATCTTTGATAACTCCTAATAAATTACCACAAGTATTCATGAATCATACACATCATCTATAATAATAAACAAGAGAGATAATGCAAGATTAATCACATAATGTATGACATATATGAGAAACCTTCTTGGGTAAGAAACCCACTATAACTTGAAATCACACTACTATCTTATAATAACAAGAACCAATATGGACCAATTATAACTGATCAAGGAGCTATAATCCCTTATTTAGTGAGACTAAAATCTCATAAGTTTCTATAACACCTATCTAACTGAATTATAACAATGACTAGACCTTTAGCAAGTTCCACCTTGAAAGGGAGGCGAAAACCCCCTAGAATTTGAGATTCCATAATAACACCTATTAAAACATCCACCTTTGAACTTATGTCTTCAACACCTGATGATGGACCTTTGATTATCACTCTTCACCTTTGCTCACAATTAATCTATAAAAGTACTATTCTACCAATAAAATTATGACCTACATGTCATATATATAGTCTTTAATATACTCTACTTATTTATCTATCAACTAAGTAATCTACCTCTCCTTTTCTCCACAACTCTCGCATACACACTCTTCTTTCAAGTTACTCTCACAAGTCTTTCTCAAGTCTAGAAACCATCATATTTGGTTCACTATTTATAGAAAATTCATGAACATTACCATATTGGTCATTCAATTAATAGAATTAATCCTTAAGGCATATATCTCATCAAGACATAGCTAAATACCATCCACATAGATTAGACATAGCATTCATGGGCTACCCTTAAGTAACTACACTTTTCAATTAGGCCCTTGCAGCTCTCATAGGTCTCATGAAGACCTATTCACCCCATTATCATAATAACAAACAAAATAGAAACATACAACCACTTGAAAATGTATATATCCACTCAACATGACCCCTTATTCATCCTCAAATGATCATAGTCATCATTTAACTCTTCTATGAAATCTCAATCAACTGAAATAATAGCCTTATTCATAAGGACAACATGAACAAACACACAATCAACTTATTAAGATTTGTTCATACCCAAAATAGATTGATCACATCTCTAAAAACCATAAATATTATCCTTATGGAATTTAAAACACTCTTAAATAACTAATTTACCATGAAATTTTGGAACAACATCTACATAATCTAAATTACCCTTCTCGAGTCACTTGTAAAACAAGCATGACCACATAGTCAACTTTAAACCTTAATATATTTGACTATATAAACTTTTATATCTTTAATTAAATATTTATATATGTTCCTTGGATTCATATACAATTTATAATTTTAGTACATGGTCAAATTCTACATAGATCAAAATTTATGGCCTAAAAACGAGACACTAGTCATTTCTTTATTAAATTCAAAAATTTGAATTCAAATGGTCAGAGTTAAACTTTGAAAACCATTTCCTCATCTCATATCCTCACTAATTTAGATAAATCATGAAATATCTATCTTATTGTACAAATATCAAACTTTAACTCATAATGCACCACTACTAGATGTTAAACCTTAAATAGTTAACCTCATCTCATGTACTCTTGTAATATTGACTCAACATGCATCGTCGATCTCTACGAATCAACCAGGCATTTATATTATAATACTCACCATTTAATCTTTCCCACAACCCCCATGATCATGAAACTTGGCACCTTCATATTCCTTGTAAGCAATTTTATTGTCAACCATCTATCACTTGTCCTCATCTCCTTGCTTCCTAAGACCTTGGAACCAACACGCTTTGTTGATCCTTTTGTAAGGAGCTCAATCTTTACCTTACTTAACCAATAAACACTTTGACCTATTTGAATTTATGTGCACCATATATCTTAAATTTATTATTACTCATAAGACATTAGATCTCCATTTGTTCTTGATATTTAACATCATACAAAAATAGACAAGTATGGGAACCTTTGCAATCTGTCTATAAGTTCAACTTGTACCTTCATATATTTTAATTTGCTTAATTTCAAGTTCTAAAAATCTGACCATATTATATCCTCACATAGGATAATCTAACCATATATCAAACTAATATTTAAAATCTCACATGTTTTAGATATAATGATATTAAAATGCCTTCTTAGATTCATCTGTTCACATATCCAACTATGTCAAGAACTGTTTAGAAAGACCAACTTTGCACATGCAGAGCTTTTGTCATACTTCAATTCTTAACCTAAAATTTATAAAAAATAAACTAGGAAAAAATGAGAAAAATCATATGATCACCTTCTCTTTAAATGTCCACATGTGTGAGATATGCCACCATCAAAAATTTTACTTAACTTTTCTCACCACATTACATATTTTGGTAAATATGGGAAAACACTGTCAAAATACCTAAGATCCCAACTTTGCACTTACATATCTTTTGTCATGCTTCATTTTAAGACTTGAGACTTTTCATATAGAAATTAGGGACTAATGTGATCATAACCATATGACCAACTCCCCATGACTCATCTACATGTGGCAATTATGTCATCATCAAACTACTTAATTAGATTTTGTACCATTTAACCCAAAAAGTCTAGATAAGAACAATGATGAACCAGGGGAATTTTTATCATACAAAAAATCTCTCAAATCATCCTTGACCATTGATAGGACCCCTTTCACAACAATAATACTTCATAATCATCCCTAATCATCTCAAAACATGTTAAAACTAAATATCAAATAAGCATACTAGGATAAGCAAATTTCACACTTTGTCATTATCACTTAGGCTATCAAGGAACTTCATCCACTCACATAGATACCTCTATGACATCATTGAAAACTCTCCAACAACAAATTTCAATATTCTCCTTAGTGACATTGTGAAAACTACAAAAATCGGAGATATCCCTGATGTGTTCACTAGGTGTGACATGACCTTCACCATTGAATTTGGGCACACTTTTTATAGCATTAGGGTAAATGGAATCATAGGAATCAAGATGGATTGTATTTTTAGTATTAAATGTAAGGAATTAATTTTTAATTTCCATGATTTCTTCAATTTATTCACTCTCTTGACTAGTAAAATCCTCTTGTTATTCAGAGGGTATAATAGGTTGAGGGTATTAAACTTTAAGAGGAGGTTCATGTTGAATAGGTGGATTGATAGGATTGATAACTATAATATATGATGACCTAGTAAGGACCATGAATTATGAGATAAAAAATATGACAAAATAATGGTCTAAAAATATAGTTTACCTTGAATGGAGTCATCAAATGTTGAGTAGCACACCAATATGCAGTTGATGTTGTCATGACCAACATTCACGTTGACAAGTTTACCTTAGGATAATGGGTCCCACCAGGTGTACCAAAAATATTGTCACTAAATATTACACCATATAAGAGGTTTCTTATGACTATTCTAATATTTTGGAAACATGGTAATACTTATAGGTATGTGGGTTTACCTATAGTATAAGTAGACCTTTAGGTTTAAGGGCTAGCTCCCCAAATTTACCTTGAAGTACTTATCTCCTACAATAACTATTTGTTTTTATGAAAAGGGAAATAATTATTCATGAAATAAATATATTATAATTGGGTGATACACCATAAGTATTTACATAAGGTCATCATACTTATTTCACTAAGAACCAAGGTCGACAATACTAGCTTCAAAGTCCTAGAATGCTCCAACATGAGTATTTCAATATGGAGGTAATATACATGAAAAATTTCCAAGGTAAGTGAAACATAGATTATTTTTAGAAACTAAGGCTAATTTTACACTTTAAAACAACACTTAATATGACCTTCTAAAGCATAGCAACTTGCATCAAACATGGAAGGATTGAGAGAAAGAAAGGATAGATGAATATCACTTAACTATTCACTATATATCTCTTCACACACTTTGACAAGATTATATATGAAATCAAACAAGATTTTATTTATTTTTTAAATTAATATTAAAACACCAAAATATTAGGGATTTGCCATACATGGAGTGGAATTAGCCTACAAGAGCCAAAATGGCTATTGCTTATAGAATTTGAGAGAGCGGAGAAGAGAATGAAGTCCAAGAGTCACAAGAACACTTCCCAAAATGAGAGAAGGATTTAAATATTTATGAGAAATTAATATTGAAAATAACATTAAATTTATACTTGGAAAATGTCCCTCAAAGTAGGAAACTCCTAAAATGTGGTGTAAGACTCTTCAACTTGATCTTTGAAAACTGCATTCATCATTTGGATTTCTTTGAGCACTCCACAATATAATAAGGATATATGAGATAATTTAAATATGAGGTAAGGGTTATAAACAATACCAAACATGAATTTTTATGTCCCTAATCATTGATATTATTTTAACATGAGTTATCACTAATTGTACTCATAATCACCCTCTTTTCACTCAACCTTCACACTTAACACCAAAAAGTTTTTCAGTTTTCCAAACTAGTGTATACAAGGGAGTGTATGATACTTTCCAAAGGTATTAATGTTTATATATTCATAAGGTAGACATTAAATTTCTCCCACTTAAGTTTTCACCTTCTCACGTACTGATCATTCCTTGTTCACTATGCTAGATTGGACTAGACGAGATGAAGATGTTAGTAGGGGTACTTTTAATCTTAGTTGATGAAATAAGTTAAAACTATAGGTTATATTAGTTCATATTATTCCTCTCAAAGTTAATTTAATTTTTTCAAATCTTTTTTTAATTTCACAACACATAAAACTATTAAAAAAACTAGTTTGACACATTTTCCATACAAGTAGGGTGGAATCCAAATTTATGGGAAGTAGCCCTATGGATTCCTATATAATATAAAATCAATTTCCTGTTAGACTATCCCTATTATGTTCCTTTCTTTCTTCACCATTCCAATCAGGTCCTCAACAAGGGTTTTGGAGATTTTTAGGTGTTTCTGAACCTTAGTGTTTATTCATAAAGTTATGGCATTCAACTTGTGAAAAAAATACACAATATACAATCTTGAGACCCTCTTAAACCTATCCTAGATCCTTATACTCCCATTATAATCCTCCATGCTATTTTGATCTTCCAAAGTTAGCCTCTCAAGTTTTTATCTCCATTTTGCATACCTTGTTATTACCTTAAGCCATGAAATAGTTTCCCTGTGACCTTCTCTACAAATTATAGGTCATAACATAGTTCATGTCTCCCAATTAATAGTTTATAATGTTCAAATAATTCTATAATTGAGATTATACCCCCTAGGGATTTAACACTAATCAAGGCCCAGTAGGCCTAGTCCATAAATAACTATTCACCACCTCTTCTGAGTCTCTTGTCATGACTTCTATGATTTTATTAAGTTTATTCATGCTCAACACATCTTACTACATCCTCCTACAAGGTTTTAATACATTTTAAATAATTCTCCTAACCTTACTTGTTAAACCTATAGGTTTCAACACTTTGGGAGTGCCCTCTATTTGAATAAAATAGAAAGAATGTCCCCTATTATCCTAGAAAAAAGGAGTATATTATTGTCTTCTAAAAGTTATGTATATTTTCTACACCTATTTTTATGAATTTATCACATCAATTACCCCTCCAAATCTCATAAAACCCAAGGTAGACTTCTAACATGATGACTACGTAGGCTTTTGTGTATGGACTGTAGGTTATTTTTGAGGACCAGATCTTACCTTTTATCCACATGATGGGAGTCTCATAAAATGTTCCTAACATTTTGGGATTTCTTTTCAACATGTACATGATGTAATATTATCCAAAAACCTTCCAATTCTCACCTTTCTCTTGGAAGGTCTTGACTATAGTCAACTATGACTACATTACTTCCTTCAAAACACCATACCTATAGGTGAACATTTGTATATTTAACCTTATGAACTACCTTTAAATCATTATAGAATTAATTTTCCACTTCATAATCACTAGGTCTTGTCATATCATGCATATGTTAGTCCAATTGCAAAGGCCATCATTATTTAGCTCACTATCATACTACAATCAATTGTACTTGACTATCCTTGAAGCAAAGGGGATCTAATTGATGCATTTTGATTCCTTAAAACCTATGATTCATACCCTTGTATCCTTTGAAATTTTTGAAACCAAATTTAAACAATGATGTTCATGCTTGTAGGTCTAATCACCAATATTTAATTTATGAAACTATAGGTACCTTTTGTCAGGCCATAGGTGACCTTTTGGGGATCAAGGGTACCCCTATAGGTGGTAGTAAAGATCACAACCTTGTATTATCACTCATTTTGATCACCTTGGAACATTATTGTGTCCCTTTTTTAAATTGAATCACTAATCATGGTGATATGTTCTTACACTAATACCTTAGGATGTAAAATTACTTGGGAGTTCATTATCATGTAGAAAACACTAACAAAGTGCAGTGAACAAATGCATGGATTTGAAGCCTTGGAACATCACATATTGAAATAAAACATCCACTATATTTGGTTAAGTAATATCCCATAAGATATTAATTCATGATATAATCATTTGGATTCATATAGACCTCATACCATCTTATCATATAACATCATTAAAATTGGATTAGGACCTATCTTGGAGTTTTTAAGGAAACTGATCGCTAAAACTACATGTGGAATTATCACTCAAGTATACCTACTATTAAAGTTTTAAAACATTATTCTCATGAACCATATAAACTCTTTAAACTTATATGATGTTTTAAAACATTCTTGTACTTCTTTATGGCTACCTTTAGGGTTCTATGTAAGGCCACCTGTAGGTGGTCATCTCAGTATATGGGGCAGTTGAGAATAAGACTTGAGAAATGTGCATATTTAATAACATTATAATCAAATTTAGACCTATTTTAGGTATTAAAATTTGTTCCTTCCACCATGAAATAGTTCAAACCTTTTCAAATTATGCATTTAAATGTAATTGGCCTTCCATGAGAAAATTGTAAATACACATCCATGTTAAAAGACTATGCATATATGACAATTTATTTCCACATGATATATTATGTAATTTTAGGAGTTTAGATTATTTTATCATGATTAAATAAATTTTTTAATACATTTAAAATCTTAATTACCCCTCCATGAACATGATCAAGACCTCATATACCTCACTTAGCTGACTATGTATGATAGTCATGCAGAAGGTTGATTGCATTATTTATCTTTTGATTGCAAGTTCTATGTAAAAAAAATTATAATAAACATTGAAATTATGGACGATTTTATGAATTTAAAATAATTAAATACAACATATAACATCCATTTTAAATCACTATAAGCAAGGAAACATCTGTACTTGGGGAAACCTGACTACAAGTCTAATAGTGATATCAACCTACAACTTGGAATGTTTGGATCATGAACTCAACTCTAAATATTTAAAACAATATGGAAAGTATTAATACCACATCATGTATAATTAATTTCACCAACTAGATTGTATTAATAAGCTCAAATAGAAGAAAAACCTATAGGGTGTGTAGATTAGCAAGAAAAGTGAGACAATCAATTTATTAGGAATGATTCATAAATAATAGGCAACCATTCTTCCAAATCCTATTATAAATGTGAGTTAGAAAATTTTTATTATCCACCACCAAGATCATTTGACCTAGAACCTCTCTTACTGCCCATACCATTAGAAGTCCTAGGTATATACACATTTTGTATGCCTAGTGGAGTGATGGAGAAGAGAAATGGTTTTCATCCATTTTTGGTACTTCTAAGGTAGATAAATCATGTAATTGGATTCATATAATCTAAAGGGTCAATTAATGAGGTCCACACATGTTATACTCCCCCATAGGATATACAAATTATAAAAATCCCTTTTTTCAACTATTTTCTATATTTCACTTAACACCTTCAATTTTTTCAACTAGTACTGATAAGGACTGATAAGGCCTGACTTATTGGACATTGAAAGGAAGATTAAAAAACTTTGAAACCTTGGAAAACCATAAAACCTTCATTTATGACCCAAATATGACCCCTAAGTGACACAAAATGACACAAAGACTAAATTAAACTATGACCAAGCTAGAAACATTTTAAATGACATAAAAGTGACCATGACACACCCTATAACATGCTAATAGACCCCTATATCAAGTTTTGGACTATAGGGGTTTACTTATTTTGAATTTTGGTTAAAATAGTCAAAAATTAGTTCACCATCCCTATGTAAAAGATAACAATATACCCCTTAACCCTAAATAACTCAATATTTAAATTTAGGGTTAACTTGAAGGTAGAGTAAAACATTGACCATCTGTAACTATTATTTATTATCGATAAAATTTAATTAAATTTTGTATGATTTTTCACCATGATAAGTGTGTTTAGAGTTATAGTATAAAAATCCTTAGCTATATTATCTCATAGTGGATAACTAATATTGATCCTACTAAATTTAATATAATCCAAAACATGATACCCCCACTAATGAGCAAGGGATTAGATCATTCATAGGGAATTTGGGGTCCATTTGGTGATTCATACTATACCTCACCTATTTTATTCATTCCAATTATAAGTTTATTTAAAAATAATGTGGTTTGACCTAGATAAACAATTGATAGAATACATTTGAGGCAATAAAAAACTTACATATGTCTTGTTCAACACTCATGGCACCAAAATTTAATGAGCCCATCAAAATTTATATTAGGTAAATGAATGTGTATCTTACCTAAATTTTATCCCAAGATAATGATGATGATGATGATGATGATGATGATGATGATGATGATGATGATGATGATGATGATGATGATGATGATGATGGAAAGGATAAATCCATGTAATTCATTAGTCGATATCTCATGTATTTTGAAACATGCTACATGCAAGCAGAGAAAGAATGCATAACAATTATGCTCAAAACTAAGTGATTATGACATTTTATTCTTGATCAATAAAAATTGGTCATAGTAAGGTATCAAGTGTGACAAATTTTGTTGACCCAACCATCCATATCTTGAAAGGATAAAATTTTTATCATGCTCTTGAGTGAGTTTGGGATTACTTATGCCAAACAAAAATTTGTCAAGGGAAAAGTCATTTTCATTTAGTTGGTAGTCTCTCCTTTAAAAGTTGTCTATCTCATTGATATGGAATTTTTTATGAATTAATCTCTTACATATATAATCCTAATATCATTTATTTCTCCTTGGTATTTTGATGTCATTAATTACTTAATTAACTACACCTATCTTGAAAGGGGAAAAATATAAAAAGAGGTGGCATCTTCATGTTATCTCTTTTTATTATTTCATTTTAGACAAGGTTATCTATCATAATGAAATTGATGATAAGATGTAAAGATGTGTATACCAATAGTATTTTGAAAGGATCCTCATATATTTTATAATGGGGTGTATGGCTATCATTTTATAGGTCACTTGATTGCCAAGAAAATACATATAATGGGATGTTTTTATCCCAATCTTGAAAATGATGTCGAATATGTTAGGAAATGTGCAAAGTTCAAAATATTCTCTCATAAGATCCACATTCCTCATAGAGATTTATAACCCATTGTTATGACTTGGCCCTTTTTCCACTTAGGGTATAAATCTGATATGTAAACTTTCTCCTTCTTTGGATGGTCACCATTTAATTATCATAGTCACCAAATATTTCACTAAGTGGACAAAATAAATGCCTCTTACAACTATTACTAGTTCAATCATTTTTTTTTTAAACTAGATCATTTTTCAATTTAGAGTTCCATTAATCATAGTAATGGATAATGGATAATTTGAAAATATTGAGATGTGTGAAGTATGAAAGAAATAACCATATCACATCACATAGCCTCCTTGTAGTATCCATAATATAAAGTCTAGGCCAAATCTACCAATAAACTCTAAATTCAATCTTAGTCAATACAGTTAAATATTATAAATAATATTGGTATTTATAGCTTTATTTAGCACTTTGGGATTAAATATGCAACATTAAAACACCCAAGGGGTAACCATGTATTACATTTTATTTGGATATGAAGCTATTATACATATTTAGGTTGAGATATATAACCTTCATGTCTATCTCTAGGGTCTCCTTTACCATGTGCAATATAATATTGCATGAATAAATAAACTTGGGAATTTAAATGAATGACAACTCATTACTACATAAAATTATGTCATGTATGACAATCACATGGAAAGATAATACAATAAAAATTTCCATGAATACTTGATATGTGTATAATAAATTTTCCTTAGGCTCTATAACCACATTGATAAGAAGAAAGGATAGGTTCTCAATTTCAAATTTAATTATTTAGACCTTACCTATTGATTGAGGATTTCAATAATAGATCCTATCATCTATGAAATATTATATTCTTGAAGTGCATGCTGTTAGGTCCTAAGACATGCTTCAAGTGACACAATGGAAATAATCCTAGGTTGTGGGTGACATATAGTAGGATTAGAACTCTAGATAATTATAAATCCTTATTAAACCATGGTGCATGTCATTTAAGATCAAGTTATAGTTATCAAACCTATACTAACAAGGCATAATATAAACTAGAACTATGTCTTTTATCATGAAAAGGGAAAAGATATTGAACTAAAAATAAAAATGAGGTGGTGCACCAAGACATGAGTTCTTCTCCACCTACTCTAATATCACAAGACTAGACTCTAAAGGAATGATATCATTTACACACTCTAATAGACCTACTATAATAGATGTATAATGAAATGATAAACCTGTATAATGGCCATCTTATCTACAATTTGATTAAAAATGAGCCAAAAAGACTAATGGACATCTATAATTGACATTAAACTAGTAAAAATAAACTAAAAACCATAATATTCAATTGAGATTTTGAAATAAAAAGTTAAATTGTAAGGAAAGAAAGGCAAATCTAGTGATTTATTAATAGTTAAAGGCTTGATCTAACATTATAAGTCTTCAAATGAGTAAAATCACGTCATACCCAAGAAGAGCAATTAAAAAATAGTTAGTTTTAGACCTAAATATAGGATGATGAGAAGAGAGAGAAGTGAAGAGCACTACAAACTCATGAATGATGTCATTTACACCACAATCTTAGTTCATATCAGAAATATACAAAGCAATATAGGCCATGAATGTTCTTTTAATGCATTAGGTAGATCTGATTGATGATCTTCAATGTAAGTGTGGAGTAGAGGGGTAAATTTTTTTTCTTGGTTAACCTTTGGAGGTGTTGGACATGATAAAATCAATAAAACACCTCATCAATATAGCTATATTCGTGGAGAACATGATCTCCTTGTCTTTATGAAGCACCATTTTCTCCTCCCATGCAAACATGATCGAGATAAACTATGCTAAATATGACTTTCACTCCTAAATGTCATGAAATAAGAATGATTGGACCTATAGAGATAGTTTATTATTGCATTTATTACATTACCCAAGATTTACATAATCCTCTTTATGACCTTGTATGTTATACATGCTCATGAATAGGCTTGACTTAGCCATTATTTTCTTATATAGCATGCATTTTAAGGATAGAAATCACTCCTCCAATTTATACCATTGTCATTCTTGTAATTTTTCCATTGATAGACTCCTAGATAAGCCTTAGACACCTAAAATACTTGGAGATGCCTTGAATCCTACATAGTGGTTTCATGTTCTCAAGAATGCCTCTATTTTATATGTAAAACATCCTTATAAGCCACAAAACATGTTGTAATCCTACTATTTTCATGTTTAGAACTATGGGGATATTTGGGTAATGAAGAAACCTATAACCTCCTGCTTGAATGTTTGCTTAGATCTATAAAACACTCCTTTCCTTGAAATTATACTTCATAACCTTGATTAAATAATGAAATAATGATATAAGGTCTCAAAACTTTAGAAAGGAGCTAGAGGATTCTTGAGGAGTATATGTAAACCTTGAAAAATAGTGAAAATTATTATATCTTTGTTTTATCATTTATATATCAAGAATATCCATTGAGATACAATCATAGACCCAAATATGATATTGAAGGATTTAGAGACCTCAAACTAGATTTGTCACTTAGGATTCTTGCTCTAATAACTTTTCTTTTCTCTTATAAAGTCATGAAAATGGTTTTTGACCTATAACTTTCTTAAGGGCTTGTTTGATGAATTGGTCATGCTATAATAGCCCCTCTAAAACCCTATAAAAATATTGACTTGACACATGAAGGATATATTAAGGTATATAACATATGGGACTAACTATAGGCCTATAGGGACTATGCCATGATTTAGAACACCTATAGTTGTACTTAGATTTGTAAATTTCATCATAGGGCCCTATATAATTCTTGGAGACATACCTATAGTTTTTGACGATATATGAGACTTTGTCTACAATCTTGTTGGAGGGTATTGAGAGCATATAAAGCTTTTGATATCCTCTGTAGACTTATATATCATGAATCAATAACAAAAATTATGCAGCACTACATATTTAAGATCCTTTAAATTACTTGAATCATCAAAACCATTATATCATAGTTTCAGGGTTTAAAGAGGCTTCTAGACTCATCTATCATCCTCTCACCTAATTGACATTATCTATTCTTTCTTATTTGGTCTAAGCATGATTGAAATATGTATAGTGAATCTATTTATTTCCCCTAAACTCTTTCTCTACCTTGCATCAATAGGATAAATATTGGATGTAGGAATTAGACATGCATATGCCTGTAAACTATCATTTTCTACTTCTTCCATGGATTTCTTGCATTTTTTAACCTTATCAAAGCCTATGTATGATATTATAATACCTGTAGATAGTCATATAATGTGTGGTGGACCCTCCTCCATATTTATTTAATGCCTATAATCCATTTATCAATCCATTACCAAACATTTTGAGTACCAACCTACATCCATATATCCTCTTTATTCTTGAAGACTATTACTATCTAATTTGCACATGGAAACATTAAAAATCTTCCTTTAAGAGTCATTTGGATGTTGGAACAAGAAAATTACTTGAATATCATGATGAATCATACATTTTTGGATGAGGTATCAGTCTCATTAAATGAATGGGGTGTATTGAGTGGAGTTATAATGAGATGATAAGAGGAATGAAAAATTAATCAATTCAAATTTTTCATTCTAAACATGGTCTCAAAGCATTATGGAAGGTTATGAGACCTTATAATGACTCATGAGGAATTTTTATTTCACTTCAAGACATGAACCTTCAAGATATGAACAAATCAATCTAATATTGACCTTTGAACTCCTATTCAATGTTACACCTCTTTTGACATTGAAAACATGATTTACACAAGCTCTTATGAGGCTATCATGACTTCTTGAGACTATTTTCATGACATCCCTCCTCATCATGGATTGGTAGACTAAACTTGGTACAACCTTTTAGTGTATATTTTAAGTATATTAATGAGTTGTTTAAGTTATATATTATTGTTTATGATTATCATGTGAAAAGATCTAATTACCTATGTGTTGTGAGGTGGATGCAGGAAAATTTTGACCTTGAGTGTGTCAAAAGGAGAGCATCATCAGAGAGGGTGACATAGATCAAGATGATGTAGGTCGATAAAGAGATAGCAAAACCTTGGACACACATAGAGTAGATACTCATGGTAAAAATGCATTTAAAAATGATTAATTTTGGTGTTTGATTAAATTGTTATTTTGTATGATTGCTCGAGTAGGTAATATTAAATATAGATTATTAGTTATGAATTTTCGAAACTATTATTAAATTTTTTAAATACTAGTTTAATTTAGTTAAAATATGAAATTAAATATTTCATATTAAAATGTAAAAAAAAAAAGAAGGAATTATTTTGAAATAATTATTTTAAAATAAAACAATAAGGTACAAAAATATAATCTAGAAAGATTCATAGTTATCCCTATAGAAAGATAATATAACCATATAATCTCAACATAATTTTCTATTTTTTTTAGGGGTGGGGCGGGTGGGGGGGGGGGGTGTCATTCTCATATTTCTCTTATAAGTTATAATGGCTCATGTGCATTAACCACTCCTTACAAGACCTAGAAAATGATTTTACATAAGACTTTTAATGCACTCCATGATGAAGGGCTATTCACAAATGCATTTTAAAAGGCTAACACCAACCTAAGATCTCAAATATTCCCATTAGATCTTACTAAATTAAAACATACTTATGAAACATGAACAATTTTGTACATACTAATCTTAGGACAATAATAATCATGAAGGTGAAATAGAGCTCATATTCAACTGATTTTTGCAAAAAATGCTCATCTCTATGTGTGAAATTGTCTAAGGGACCAAGGATGTCCAAGATAACCAACATAAACATTGGAATGCAATGATTTTAGTGAATATGTGAACTCTTTTCACCTTAAGATGTTTTATATTTAGTTATTTCATATCACATTTCCCTTATTTCAATGTATGTTTCATAGTTTCTATGTTGATTTACATATTAGATGTTATTTTTGGTGATTTTTTTGTTGTTAGTTTGAATAACAAGAAAATTCTAGAATTCATCATATCATATCATTCCATTTTCAAATTACCTATTACCCCATAGAAAAAAAACCAAAATAAGCATTACATTACTTCTTGCCTTAGTTTTTATGATAAGAGCACACCTATTTTTTGTAAATATTCTATCCAAACTAAAACATGCTAGCTTTTAGCCTAGTCTATAAGCTTGTCTATGATAGGATATCCTCTTATAGTTACTTTTAATCAAAACATTTAAATTATAAAATTTACCAAATTTACTCACCTATCTTAGTCTTTATTGATGAACCCCTACATCTCACTTTTTGCATGGGGCCAAGATTGGGGGTAAATGCCTTCAAATTAGAAAATCACTCTTTTTAAAAAATTAGGTAATATAAAAATTAAATTCCTCATATCTCTTCCTTGTTCAACTTTAGTGACGAGCTCTCAAATCTTATTGGTTGTGTGGGCTTAACATTAGGGAGATGCTCCTTTACTTGCCTACATCTAGCCTTTGGTGATGAACCCATGTGTCTTCATAGTCACTTGAGAGTAAGTGTATATGGTCACAAATAAAATTAAAAGATGATTATAGAAGAAATATTGAATCAAAAAGTGTCCAAATAAAATTTATTTAGAAATCCTATTTACATGTTTATCTTGAAAAGGGTAGTTTTATCCCATTCATCAATTTATTTAGGCTAGTTGTCTTTAGATGAAGCCAAAAATGTTATATTTTATAAGTCTAAAAATAACTATGTTCCCCATTTGATCATAAGTATTAAGTCATATTCATTCTCCCATGAAATTTTGACTCATGGTTTTCATATTATATCATATCACATTTATCCTAACTCCATTTTTCATTCTCCTTTTGTAAATTAGAAAGTCTTGTATTATTTATAACAAAACAACTAGGTCATCACCCAAATAAAAACTATTAGTGTATGTCTAGTTTCACACACACACACACACACACACACACACACACACACATCATATTACTTCATTTTCATAATTTTTTTTCACATATATAATAATTTTCCATAGAAT
This sequence comes from Torreya grandis, assembly GCA_037957365.1. Lineage (NCBI taxonomy): Eukaryota > Viridiplantae > Streptophyta > Pinopsida > Cupressales > Taxaceae > Torreya > Torreya grandis. Next base: position 817,905 of record JARHVA010003751.1, on the reverse strand, counting down.
TTTATTAAAAATAGAGAGATACATGGTATATCATCATATGCCTAGTTATCTAAAATACATAAATTGAGAATCAAACATAGAAATTAAAGCCCATAACACATAATGACAAACTATTGAAAAGTAAAACAAAATGTCTATATATATATATATATATATATATATATATATATATATATATATATATATATATATATATATATAAAGTTTTTACAACATAAGTCCTTAATGAAATAACCTCCATAGAGGGCCAATCTATTTCAAGATCTCAAAAATAAAAAATAAAAGTGTATAATATGTATTAATATGTAAAATATCTCAAGATCCCATCCTCCTCCTCTAAGATGGTTTTGATGTATTATATTTATGAGGTATACATATCCTATGGCATATTATATAATATTATACTATAAACACCTTTATAAACTATCTACCTATCTTGAGGGCTCCTATCCCTCCTCTTGTTAACGGTGCCTTTAAACATCATGCATCCTATCTATCAACTAGAATAAGCCTAAACTCCTCCTAGAACCATCATGTCCATTGGGGCCTCTAATATCTTAGATCCAACATATAGAGTATTTTTATCCACACTTAATCTATCCATCATCACATAAACATGGTATGAAGGAGATAAGACATCAATGTGCTATCCTATTGTGATAGGCAATCTTTAATCTACTAGAAACTCATCTCTAATAATGTTAGTACCCATATAAAAAGGTTTATTAGGGTGTCCTTGATAATTTTGGGCCTCTAATATCTTAGATCCAACATATAGAGTATTTTTATCCACATTTAATCTATCCATCATCACATAAACATGGTATGAAGGAGATAATACATCAATGTGCCATCCTATTGTGATAGACAATCCTAAATCTACTAGCACCTCATCTCTGATCATGTTAGTACCCATATAAAAAAATTTATTAGGGTGTCCTTGATAATGTTGGACCTCTAATATCTAAGATCCAATATATAGAGTATTTTTATCCACACTTAATCTATCCATCATCACATAAACATGGTATGAAGGAGATAAGACATCAATGTGCCATCTTATTGTGATAGGCAATCCTAAATTTACTAGAAACTCATCTCTAATCATGTTAGTACCCATATAAAAAGGTTTATTATGGTGTCCTTGATAATGTTCCTCCATCCGTTTAAGGTATTTTCAATCATAAATTATAATAATCGACATTATATCTAGTCATATATAAATCTCGATGTAGTAAACTAGCTAAGTAATTGAGCATCAAAATAGAATGTATGTAATAAGTCATAATAAATAAATTATAAGTTTACATAGGTAATATTTTTGATAATTTAGATCAAATTAATAGTCATCATTCTTGTCCTCATCCACATCAAGTCTTCATCCAACTCAATATAATCTGAATCCTCGATGTCTCCACCTACTTACTACTATTATGTTAGATCCTACTGAGTGAGGTCCTACTAAGGTGGTGGTAGGGGATCCACCTAAAAATCTCTAACTGTGATAATATTAGATTATCTACCTAAGTGATGGTCACCCCTCTTATAAGTGGGTACCATGTCAGCTATCTCAATCTCTATTCAATTATTTCTTAGACACCTATGTATACCATTTATTATATGGGAAGGTTACCTTCATAGTGTATTCCATATTATGGAGGTACCCTATCCATTAGGTGTACCTCAAATTGTAGTAATACGTATTTTAACTAGTTGTCCCTAATGACTATCATAATATATACAACCGACCCATACCACTATCAAACCATGTCCTCATAGGATTGGGCTATCAATTTTATTTTTGTTAAAGTCCTGATTACTTAAGGGAAATCTTGAAATAGTGCCCACATATATATCCATATTGAGGCCCTTATGTCCCTTGAATTGTACATGATTACTCCCCTATGGAAGGGGATCATCCTCTCATACACCTATCTCATGAGGAGTATGGGAATACTTATATAAATCAATCGAAATATAGACATATGGTATAAATATTTATAATTATGTCCCAAGATCTCTTAGACCAAATAAAATTAGGCTCCCATCTCTTCAATATATAAAATCATTGGGGAACGTATATAGAGTATAATATTAGTACCTTTCTCCCCCACTATTTAGGAAGCAATGATGCTAGTGATCACTTACCATAGATTGGGGATCACTAATTAATCAATCCCAAAAATTCTCACTCTACACTTTACACCTTGTTGTTCCCCAAAAATATCACTTATTTTTGGGACAACATTTGAACTATTTAGGTCCTATAGACCAAAATTGTCAGTTCCCCTTTTGAAATTTGTCCTAGGCATTCAAATTCCTCATTTTCCAAGCTTCTCAAAAATCTATGGACTCTACAAGCTTGAATCTATGGACTCTGTAGGCTTGAATCTATGGACTCTATAGGAAAGAAGAAATATATGAACTCTATAGGCCAAGTTCAATGGGCTTCATAGGTTGATTTCTATGGAATCTATAGGAAAGAAGCAAGCTTTCAACACTTAGGCAATCTCAAAGTTGGTTCAATGACCAGGTTCAACCAAAAGAGTTCATTAAAAAGTTTACAAGCAAGGATTGAACTGTTGAACCTTGAACCATTTTGGTTCAATAGGCTCAACAAGTTTAAAGGTTCAACATTAGTAGCAATAGTTAAACCACTTCTAGGTTCAAAGTCTTCTACAGTCAAGTTCAAAGTCTTCTACAAGAAGGTTCAATCAAAAGAACAATTTTCTGAGGCTTGAATCATTGAACCATTGAACCACTTGGGTTTAAGGTTCAAAAATTTCAATGCATTTGGTTCAATGAGGATCAAAAGGACTTAACCAAATCAAAGAGAATGAACCGATGAACCATTAAACCAAAGTTGGTTCAAAGGAGTGGTTCAATGCTTCGGTTCACTCAGTCAATTCATGAAATGGTTCAATGGATTCTAGTTCAATCAAAGGGTTCATCAGCTTGAACCATTTTGGTTCAAATCTTGGTTCATCAGCTTGGTTCAATGGTTGGTTCAAAGGAGTGGTTCAATGCAAAAGTTCAAGAGAGCCAAATTGAAGAACAAGTGCCCTTGCAGAGGGCACTTGGTCGACAAAAGAACCCTTCAAAAGGGTCATTTTCAAGGAAGCCACAAAGGTAAATTCTTTTAGAATTTTGTATAAGGCAAATGAAACTCTCACAAAGACAAAGGCATATTCCTTTAGACTTTTTGTTTGAAGGAATTCAAAAAGACTAGGAGAAGAAATCCCAAAGGAGTTTCTCAAGGCCAAAGAACAAAGCAATAATTCTTGCTGACTTTTTGTCTGTGGGAAAATGTCCGTAGACTTTTTTTCCATGGGAAGGACTCCAAAGATAAAAGGCTACTGAAGGACCCTAAAGGGTAAGTGCCCTTGCAGGGGACTCTCAGCTACCAAATTGAAGGACACTTCCCCAAAGCTGAAGGATCACCTTCCCTTTAGAAGAATGCAAAAACAAGAAAACTGAAGAAAGCCCAAGGGGTGATGAGCTTGAAGATGTCAAAGTCAAGAATGGTGAACTAGCTGTTGGAAATTTAAGCATAGTGATGGGTGCGCAAACATCAATTTTAATGTTCATAAAATAGCCATTGATTTTGAAAAGCCTTAAAGAAGAGCCAAATAACTTAGCCCAAAGGGTAGATACCCTTGTCAGGGGCTCTTCCTGACACAAAGTGGATCATTTCTCAAGGCCCAAAAGGTAAGTCCCCTCTAGGAAAGCTCAAATGACAAAGCTAAAGGAATTGCTGAGGAAAGTGACGTGCCCACAGATGTTAAAGTTGTGACCATGAAAAAGCTATTGATCCTTATAGGTGTAAATCTATGGACCCAAATGCATTCAAAGGCTTTAAGGTCAAGATCAGTAGGAAGTGACTAAGGAACATAGCATCAAATTGAATCAAGGACCTGATTCAATTAACCAAAAAAGGAGGAACAATGTAAAAGGATCAGATTGCTAGGTGGACATTGAAAAAGGAAAACTTTCAATAGCGTGACTTGTTTCTCTAAATTGAGAAAAGCAAATGGGTAGATGTTCCTAAATTCTAGCCTATCTTCTTAACAAAGTTCAATGCAATATGATGTGCTACTATTCCCAAGTTCATCTTCAAGAGGCTATATAAGGGACTCTCTTGTTAGTGTAAAGAGATCTCTCTCTAATGATCAGAAACAAAACATTGCCCAAATTGAAGGGCATTGCTGAGACTTTGAGCTCATACTGTTGATCATATTTTGTTATTGGAATAAGAAAGCAAGTGACTTTTTAGACTTTGTGTTGTGATATCTTTGTTGTTGGGGAAACTATTCTTATGTCTTTTTCCTTAATATAATTTTTGTTACTTTAATTCAATAAGCAAAATTAGTGAAAGTAGTCAGGAAGGTGTCCTGAAGTCAACTGTGGAGAGACTTTATGCCCCCTTAATTGCATTTAGTGTGTTTTCTTTTTATTTTTGAGTAAAGGACCTTGGGATGACTTTGTGGCCTCATTTTCCTTCGTATCTCACTCTTGGGCAATTTAGGTGGAGACTTTGTGCTACATCTCAATTTTCTGGTTACTACGTCCTTGGTTACATTTTGCAATTACTACCAAGAGTATTCTTTTGGTTTGCTGAATATTACTTCTAAAAGAAGATGAGTGCATTCTATCATGTCCCTTGAGTTTTTTCCTTTGATTTGCACACATCATCTCTAAAGACAGAGAGATGGATGGTTTATCCTACCCTTGAGTATTATTTTTTGTATATATATATAGGGAACCTCCCCTTGATGAGAGGAGAGATTAGTCCTCTTTTGATGTGGTAAACCTACACATTTGGATGACCAATCTTCCTACTTTGGCTGATCAGAGCTATTTTGTTTATCAGTATGTTGATTGACAAAATAATCAACCAACACACCTATTTCAATTATGCCAATATTGCTAAAACGTCTAGCCAAACCCACTTCCTTAGCCCTACTCATGGCCTATTAGAGTGACACCAACTAACTTATCATTGGTAGACCAATAATCATGCACATGTTGAATAGATTGATAATCCACTCTTTAATGACCTAAGGGAACATGAAAGTGTATTGTTCAATATCCAAGTAGGTGACTAGGTCACAAAGTAACCAAATCAAGTGAGGGATAATCCCCACCTTTTGCACTCAAAGTATGCCAATTCAATATAGGATGACCAAATTTTCTATCATCATGAGTGCAATTACATGGGTAAGCCACTCTTTCTCTCATGATTTGATCTAGTGGAATTAGGTCCCCTATAAAAAAAGACATCAAGTAAGCATGTTTCCTTTCTCTCCCCTTCAAACAATCCTAATTTACATACTCAATGCCAAGGAATACAACCTCCCCCATTTGAAGGTGATAATTACATAACCTCCACAAGGTGGTTATGTAACCATCCCAATGTGGTTATGTAACTACCTTACATGATTATGTGGGTTTGAGAAGACTAACAATTTTGATCTAGTTATCATAGTTCTATCCACCAGTTGTATGATTCCAAAACATCCCCCAAAACCCTCAAATTTCACTCAAAACACAAAAATTTAAAAAAAAATTACAATCTAACCCTAACCACATTTATTTCAAAATTTAAAATTGCCAAAATCACTTGAATTTTAGTGAATTTTAAGTAAAATTTTTAAATTGGGGGAAAATAGGAAAAAGTAGTAAAAAACTACATGGCCCTATTGTGCTCTACATATCAATTGTAAATTATTCATCACCATCTCATGCTCATTATTTTTACTAATTTATCACTCAAAACTATCATAATAAATATAGATATAAAAATCTCAAGGCCCAAAAAGTAGGTCCCCTCCGGGAAAGCTCAAATGATAAAGCTTAAGGAATTGCTGAGGAAAGTGACGTGCCTGTGGATGTCAAAGTTGCAACCATGAAATAGCCATTAATCCTTGTAGTTTTAAATCTATGGACCCGAATGCATTCAAAGGCTTTAAGGCCAAGATCAACAAGAAGGGACTAAGGAACAAAGCATCAAATTGAATAAAGGACCTGATTCAATTAACCAAAAAAGGAGGAATGATGTAAAAGGATTAGATCACCAGGTGGACATTGAAAAAGGCAAACTTTCAATAGCATGACTTGTTTCTCTGCATTAAGAAAAGAAAATGGGTAGATGCTCCTGAATTCCAGCCTGTCTTCTTAACAAAGTTCAATGTAATATGATGTGTTACTATTCCCAAGTCCATCTTGAAGAGGCTATATAAGCGACTCTCTTGTTAGTGTAAAGAGATCTCTCTCTGATGATTAGAAACAAAACTCTACCCAAATTGAAAGGCATTACTGAGACTTTGAGCTCAAATTGTTGATCATATTGTGTTATTGGAATAAGAAAGCAAGTGACTTTTTAGACTTTGTGCTGTGATATCTTTGTTGTTGGGGAAACTATTCTTATGTCTTTTTCCTTAATATAATTTTTGTTCCTTTAATTCAATAAGCATAATTAGTGAAAGTAGTCAGGAAGGTGTCTTGAAGTCAACTATGGAGAGACTTTGTGCCCACATGATTGCCTTTAGTGTGTTTCTTTAAATTTATATGTAAAGGACCTTGGCACGACTTTATGCCCTCATTGTCCTTCATATCTCACTCTTGGGAAATATAGGTGGAGACTTTGTGATACATCTCAGTTTTCTAGTTACTACGTCCTTGGTTACATTTTGCAATTACTACCAAGAGTATTCTTGTGGTTTGTTGAATAGTACTTTTGAAACAAGAGGAGTGCTTTCTATCATTTCCTTTGATTTACATGCATCATCTTTGAAGAAAGAGAGATGGATGGTTTATCCTACCCTTGAGTATTATTATCTATCTATATATATATATATATATATATATATATATATATATATATAGGTAACCTCCCCTTGATTAGAGGAGAGATTAGTCCCCTCTTGATGTGGTAAACCTACACATTTGTATAACCAATCTTCCTACTTTGGCTGATCAGACCTATTTTGTTTATCAATACGTTGATCGACAAAATAATCAACCAACAACTTTTGGTGACTCTGCTGTGGAATATAACCCATTATCCATTTATAGCCTTATCATTCACCTCCACACTAACTAGGAAAGAATGCGTAGTTCAAAGCGTCAAGCTTCAAACTAAGGCAAGGTCAATTCTTTTCCATTTTTGTTTCACAATCTGACAGATTCAAGGTATACATGAAGCCAAAGGGCTAAAGGTATTGTTGACCCTATATTCGAGTTGGTACAACAAAGTAATTTTGATCTATTTCCTTCACCATCTCATCTCCAATGAACCAAGAGCTTTTATCCTACTAAAGTAAGATCTCCATTATCAGATGAAGTATCTACTTCTATTATTAATAAAGCTTTGCCAATAATTACCCCTCTGAGATTTGTTATTCCTCCTTTTCATAGTCATATAATGGCAGTTCAAGGCCCCTGGTGTAATGCTTTTGGTCCTCTCAATCTTACTACACCTCTACATGAGCTTCCACATAATTCAAGGAAGAATTTCTCCAAATTCTATGGTGATGGAAAAGTTCATCCTGATGAACACATTGCAGCCTTCAACATAGCATGTGGCATAATTAGAGTATAATTTGAAGATGTAGCAGTTAGGCTATATGTAGAAACATTACAAGGTGCTACTACAAATTGGTTTTATCATCTCCAGGCTCAGTCAGTAACTGATTGGAATACCCTCAAAGATAAGTTTGAAGCTAGATTCAAACTTGTAGAAGATGCACATGCACTTCTGGATCAACTTACACAGATGAAGAAAGAGCCTCATGAACCAATGAGAGACTTCATAACCAAATTTGACAAATTGAGGAACATCATTCTTGTAATTTCTCAACCTATAGTTGATAATCTCAAATGATTCTTCATTAATTCTCAGTTACCTGAAGTATGTTTTATTTTGAGACATGTTGGTTAAATAGATCTTGTTGTAGCTCAACATTTGGCCACTAAGGTAGAAGATGATCTCATCTTAGCAGGGAAGATAAGAAGATATACAAATAGAAATAGACCTTCATCATCTTCTTAATATGCATCTATAATCACCATAGATCCAATGGTGCAAAAGTTGGTAAATGAGTTGCTTGCTCTCAAAAAGAAAATGGCACAATAAATGTCTTCTGCTCCTTCATACAAAGATATGCCAAAAAGGACATTCCCAAATTAGTCATATTAGGGCAATGTTGCCAGGAATCAAGGGCAACAAAATTGTCTTCCTCCCCATAAGGGAAACTTGCCCTGGAAGCTCCTCTAACCAATTCAAAAATGGGATATCTTGAAGCAGAATCAAAGTTCTCTTTCTAGCCTAAATTGAATCAAGAAAATGATGCTAATCTCCTTATAGAAAATCAAGAAGAATCAGTTGGTGACTCCCAAATTAGTTTCCTAAACTACCAAGATGAACCCAAAAGTGAAGGAGAAGCTTTTGATAGATCATATGTAGTTTTTACCAGATCCAAAAACTAATCAGTCCAACAAGTTGATAAAGGGAAGACAAAGGAACAACCTCAACTAGTAATTACAATTCCTAAGCATGGATTCAATATGCCTTTCTAGTCAAAGGATCCAGTGATCACCCAAAAGAAAAGTACATCAATTTCACCTTCACCTTCTACTTTAATTTTTCAAACCAACCCTCGTCCCATCCCTCCTAAAACCCAAAAGGTTGAAATACCTTCCTCTGTACCTAGCTCAATTCAGCCATTTGACATAATTGATCATGTCAAAAAGAAAAAAATATAGATGTCTAAATTTGAATATTTTCAGTCTAATCCTGATTAATTGGATAAGTTGATCCAATGTGTCAAGAACCAAACCATCCCTATAGGACAAAAAGCTAAAAAGGTAACTCTTGATTCTCCAAATAACATGCCCATTCTGAATAATCTTGTCATTACTCCAACTACTCCTAAAAAAATAGAACCTTTCTATGTTTTCTTGTTAATAAATGTTCACAAGCTAAGTAATTGTATTATAGACTCAGGTGCATCTGACAATGTCATGACTACTAAAGTAGTTGAGTCTCTGGGTCTCACACTAACCAAGACATTTGGGAGATGTTTCTCCATGGGGAATAAGAAAGTACCATTACTGGGGCAAATCAAAGATGCCCAATTTGCATTTGTAGCCTTTCCAGACAAGAGAATCAAGATGGCTGTCTTAGTAGTTGATGTCCAAGCATCCTATGGAATTTTGCTTGGATGAAATTTTTGTAAGGATGTGGGAGGAGAACTAAGCATGGACCTATCTGAGTCAAGGATCCCTGTACGAGGCATAATGAAGAGGTTGCTCCCTGAAAAGGAGGAAAAACATGTGGTCAACCAAACATTAGCCCTTGAAGCTCAAATTCTTTTTGAATCCACAGGTATGGGTAACTACTTTCTATCTATAGATGAAGTGCATGAAGCATTTGATAAAATTATTGAAAGTGTCAACCTAGAAATTAGTTTAACTAGAATAGTAGAAGAACTAGTAGGTTGTAATATAGATGAAGAAGGACCCTCCCTCTCTAATGAAGGAAAGTCTAAAGAAAATTTAGTATCTGATGAGGTATGGAATCTAGAATTTGATGGTAGTTATTCCTCTACCAATATAAGAGCAAGGATTGTGTTGATATCTCCTCGAGGAGATATGCTTCCTTCATCTTATATATTGCAATTTAGTAACACTAATAATACAGCTAAATAAGAATCTTCATTGCTTGAAATGAAGGCTGCTCAAGAAAAAGGCATCAAGTTTCTTCATGCCAAAGGGGATGATGAATTAGTGGTTTGTCAAGAGAGAAACTTATACCAAACCAAGAATGAAAGATTATGCCACTATCACAACCTGGTTTGGGACCAAATTAAAAGCTTTGATGCTTTCAACATTTTTGCCATACCCAGGGAATCTAATGATAAAGCTGATGCACTTACTATTTCAAGAACTCTTTTAATTCCTCACTCAGATTTCAAAGAAGATAGATATACTATTGAGCTAATCTATAGACTAAGTGTTCCTAACAATGATGATCATCAAATCATTGCCTTCCTAGAATGAAAAGACAATTTTGAATAACTACATTTTAAAGGTAGCAAACTTTAAAAGTATGAATCAACCTCTGAATCTAGTTCAGATATAAATGAAGAATTCTTACAACTAAAAGGAAATAAAATTCCCAAAGGCCTGGTTTCTCTTGAGAAACTATTTGACAAGCATGATAGATTCATCAAACAACAGAAAACATATTCAAGTTTCTCTCAAGGATTCGATCAAGTAAATCTAACTACTAAAGAAAATTCCAAGATGGTTAACATTGGTAAGTGTTACACCCCTAAAGAAAGATTCAAGTTCACCACTTTACTCTGTCAATACATGGATGTCTTAGCATATTCTTATGAAAACCTGAAGTCTCTTAGACCTGATGAAATCTGCCATGACATTCCTCTCAAGGTTGATTCAATGCCCTATAAGCAAAAATCCAGATAGTACAATCCAAAAATATTAGGTACTATTCTGTCTGAGATACAAAAAATGTTAAATGCTAGAATCATCTTCCCAATCCATCACTCCACATGGATTGCAATCATAGTGCCTGTAAGGAAGAAGAATGGAAAAATTTGTATTTGTGTAGATTTTAGAAATCTAAATCAGTCATCTTTGAAAGATAATTACCCTTTGCTAATTATGGATCAAGTGCTTCAAATAGTGACAAGTTCAGAGATGTTATCAATGTTGGATGGCTTCTCAAGATATAATCAAGCTAAAGTTGGTGAAGCAAACCAACACAAGACTACATTCACTACACCTTGGGGTACATTTACATATAAAAGGATGCCTTTTGGCTTGATAAATGCTAGTGCTACCTTTCAGAGAGCAATGAACCTAGCTTTCAAAGATGAGATAGGTAAATTCATAGTGGTATACCTAGATGATTTAACCATCTTTTCAAAGCATTGTTCTAATCATGTACGCCACTTACAACAAGTGTTGGAGTGCTACCACTAGAATGGTATTTCCTTGAACCCCAAGAAGTCTATTTTTGGAGTAATAGAGGGGAAACTCCTTAGACGCATTATGTCTAAAGAGGGCATAAATATTGACTCAGACAGAGTCAAGTCTATTCAAGAGCTTAATTTGCCTACAAGAAAAAATTCTATTCACTCTTTCTTCAAAAAGGTGAATTTCTTGTGGAGGTTCATCCCTAAATTTGCTGAGAAGACTAGACACATTCTGAACATGATGAAAGGGAAGACCACCTTCAACTGGACTAAATAAGGCAAGTCAGCATTTCAAGATATCAAGACTGTCATTGCCCATGCCCCTACCTTGGTTTGTCCAGATTATAACAAAGATTTCATCATATACAGCTATGCTTCTGAACACATGCTTTCATCAATTCTTGTTCAACAAGACAAAGAAGTTATGGAATCTCCTATTTATTTCATGAGTTTCCCTCTCAAAACCCATGAGATGAAGTATTCAAATGTAGAGAAGCATGCTTATGCATTGGTGAAAGAAATCAAACATTTCTACTTCTATATCTTAAATTCACACACTACTACCTTAGTTCTTGACACCACAATCAATTCCATATTAACTCAATAGGAGTTTGGCATGAAAAGAGGAAATTGGATTGCAAAGATCCAAGAGTTTGATCTAGACATCAAGCCAACAAAGATGGTCAGGGGAAAAGGCCTATGCCAATTAATTGATGACAATAAGCCAAAAGATACAAACATGAAGAAGCTGAAGTGGAAGATACTCCAACAGTCCTTTTTGTCTCCACTACCAATGAGTGGTATTCAGGTATTTCTCATTTCCTTACTTATGGTGAATGTCCTACTCATTTGTCTTATAAAGAAAGGAGGACTATCAAGTTTAAAGCTACCAATTTCATCCTTTGGGACAACGGCTTGTATAAGAAAAGCATAGATGGAGTATTCCTTCACTGTGTAGACAAAGAAAAACAAAGCCAACTTTTGAAATCTTTCCACAATTTGGCCTGTGGAGGACATTTTTTTGCTCTTGTGACTACTCACAAAATTCTATGAGCCAGGTATTACTGGCACACTCTTTTCCAAGATGCATATAAGGGGGTGAGAAAATGTGAACTCTGCCAGTAATTTGTTGGAAGACCCAAGTTAGTTTCCCTACCTCTCAAGCCAGTGATCATAAAAGAACGTTTCCAAAAATGGGGGATTGATTTTATTGGGACTATAAACCCATCTTGAAGCACTGGAAATGATTATGTCATTACAACAACTGACTATTTCACCAAGTGGGTAGAAGCAATCCCAACTAAGCATGCTACTTCAGAAGTTGTATGCAATTTCCTCAAGGAGAATATCATTTCCAGGTTTAGAGTTTTGACCAAAATTATTACTAACAATGGAGCTTGTTTCACCTCACAGGAGATTACACAATTCTGTTTCCAATATGGAATTACACTCTCCCATTCTTCTAATTATTTTCCACAAGGGAATGGACAAGCTAAATCTAATAATAAGATCCTAGTAACTATCATCAAGAAGCTAGCAGATGATAATCAAAGGACATGGCATAAAGCATTGATTGATGCTCTATGGGTAGATAGAATTACACCAAAGAGGGCAATTGGTATGTCTCCTTTTCAAATTCTTTATGGTATCAATGCTGAAATACCAATCGACTTAGAATTGCCAACCTTGAAATTGGCAAAGGTAATTGAAGATCAGACATATGAAAGCTCTCTTGATAAAAGAATCATGTGCCTAACTGAGCTAGATGAACAAAGAACCATGGTGGTGGACTGAATTACTGCTCATCAAAGTCTAGATAAGAAACTCTTTGACTAGAAGGCCAAAAATCATGATTTCTAGATTGGGGATCAAGTCCTATTGTGGGACAAAAGGAGAGAACCAAAGGGGATGCATGGAAATTTTGACTCCCTTTAGATAGGCCCATTTATAATTCATTAACACAATGGGGAAAATAGCTTTCCATTGAAATATCAAGATGGAACACTCTTTTCTCTACCTCACAATGGGCAACATCTGAAACACTTCAACTATTGAAGTATTAGATCGTTACATCTTTATATATGTATATTTATATAGTTTTTAATTCTTTATTATTTTATTGGTTTCCATTTTTGATGCCTTCTATTTTTGGGTAACATGACTCTGTAGCCCAATGGTACACATGAAGACATTGGAGATTCTAGATTCTACTCCTTTCAATTCTTTTTACAATTGATAGAAGTTCCCCAACTAGAGCTAGCAGTTGTTCCCCAAAAATATCACTTATTTTTGGGACATTTGTACTATTTTGGTCCTACAGACCAAAATTGACTCTTCCCTTCTTGAAATTTGTCCTAGGCATTCAAATTCCTCATTTTTCAAGCTTCTCAAAAATCTACAGACTCTGTAGGCTTGAATCTATAGACTCTACAGGCTTGAATCTATGGACTCTAAAGGAAAGAAGAAATCTACAAACTCTATAGGCTAAGTTCAATGGGCTTCACATGTTGATTTTTATAGACTCTGTAGGAAAGAATCAAGCTTTCAACACTTAGGCAATCTCAGAGTTGGTTCAATGACCAGGTTCAACCAAAAGAGTTCATTGGCAAGCTTCTAAGCAAGGATTGAGCCATTGAACCTTGTACTATTTTGGTTCAATGGGCTCAACAGGTTCAAAGGTTCAACATCAATAGCAAGAGTTCAGTCACTTCTAGGTTTAAAGGCTTATACAGTCAAGTTTAAAGTCTTATAAAAGTAGGCTTGATCAAAATAATAAGTTTTCAAGGATTGAATCATTAAACCATTGAACCATTGAACCACTTGGGTTCAAGGTTCAACATGTTCAATGCATTTGGTTCAATGAGGATCAAAAGGACATAGCCAAATCAAAGAGAATGAACTGAAAAACCATTGAACCAAAGTTGGTTCAAAGGAGTGGTTCAATGCTTTGGTTCACTTAGTCAATTCATCAAATGGTTTAATGGCTTTTGGTTCAATCAAAGGGTTCATCAGCTTGAACCATTTTGGTTCAAAGCTTGGTTCATCGGCTTGGTTCAACGGTTGGTTCAAAGGAGTGGTTCAATGTAAAAGTTCAAGAGAGCCAAATTGAAGGGCAAGTGCCCTTATGGAGGGAACTTGGTTGACAAAAGCACCCTTCAGAAGGGTCATTTTCAAGGAAGTTGCAAAGGTAAATTCTTTTAGAATTTTGTTTAAGGCAAATGAAACTACCACAAAGACAAAGGCATATTCCTTTAGACTTTTTGTCTGAAGGAATTCGAAAAGACTACGAGAAGAAAGCCTGAAGGAGTTTCTCAAGGCTAAAGAACAAAGCAATAATTCTTGCAGACTTTTTGTCTGTAGAAAAATGTTCATAGACTTTTTGTCTGCGGGAAAATGTCTATAGAAAAATGTCTATGGGAAAAATATCTGTGAGAAAGCTCTGAAGGACTCTAAAGATAAAAGGCCACCGAAGGACCCTGAAGGGTAAGTGCCCTTGTAGGGGATTTTCAACTACAAAAATTGAAGGACACTTCCCTAAAGATGAAGGATCACCTTCCCTTTAAAAGGATGCAAAAACAAGAAAACCGAAGAAAGCCCAAGGGGTGACACACCCGAGGACGTCAAAGTCAAGAACGGTGAACTAACCATTGGAAATTCAAGCATAGTGATGGCTGCGTGAATGTCAATTTTAAGGTTCATAAAATAGATGTTGATTTTGAAAAGCCTTAAAGAAGAGCCAAAGAACTTAGCCCAAAGTCCATCCAAAGACCACCTAAAGGGTAGATACCCTTGTGGGGGGCTCTTCCTGACCCAAAGCAGATCATTTCTCAAGGCCCAAAAGGTAGGTCCCCTCTGGGAAAGCTAAAATGACAAAGCTTAAGGAATTACTGAGGAAAGTGACGTGCCTGTTGATGTCAAAGTTGCAACCATGAAATAGCCATTGATCCTTGTAGTTTTAAATCTATGGACCCGAATGCATTCAAAGGCTTTAAGGCCAAGATCATCATGAAGTGACTAAGGAACAAAGCATCAAATTGAATAAGGACCTGATTCAATTAACCAAAAAAGGAGGAATGATGTAAAAGGATTAGATCGCCAGGTGGACATTGAAAAAGGCAAACTTTCAATAGCGTGACTTGTTTCTCTGCATTAAGAAAAGCAAATGGGTAGATGCTCCTGAATTCCAGCCTATCTTCTTAACAAAGTTCAATGTAATATGATGTGTTACTATTCCCAAGTCCATCTTGAAGAGGCTATATAAGGGACTCTCTTATTAGTGTAAAGAGATCTCTCTCTGATGATTAGAAACAAAACTCTACCCAAATTGAAAGGGATTACTGAGAATTTGAGCTCAAATTGTTGATCATATTTCGTTATTGGAATAAGAAAGCAAGTCACTTTTTAGACTTTGTGCTGTGATATCTTTGTTGTTGGGGAAACTATTCTTATGTCTTTTTCCTTAATATAATTTTTGTTCCTTTAATTCAATAAGCAGAATTAGTGAAAGTAGTCAAGAAAGTGTCTTGAAGTCAACTATGGAGAGACTTTGTGCCCCCATAATTGCCTTTAGTGTGTTTCTTTAAATTTCAATGTAAAGGACCTTGGAACAACTTTGTGGCCTCATTGTCCTTCGTATCTCACTCTTGGGAAATTTAGGTGGATACTTTTTACTACATCTTAGTTTGCTAGTTACTACGTCCTTGGTTACATTTTGTAATTACTACCAAGAGTATTCTTGTGGTTTGTTGAATATTACTTCTAAAAGAAGAGGAGTGCTTTCTGTCATGTCCCTTGAGTTTTTTCCTTTGATTTTCACACATCATATCTAAAGAAAGAGAGATGGATGGTTTATCCTACCCTTGAGTATTATTTTTTGTATATATATATATATATAGGGACCCTCCCCTTGATGAGAGGAGAGATTAGTCCCCTTTTGATGTGGTAAACCTACACATTTGGATGATCAATCTTCCTACTTTGGCTGATCAGACCTATTTTTTTATCAATATGTTGATTGACAAAATATTCAACCAACACACCTATTTCAATTATGCCAATATTGCTAAAACGTCTAGCCAAACCCACTTCTTCAGCCCTACTCATGGCCTATTAGAGTGACACCAACTAACTTATCATTGGTAGACCAATAATCATGCACATGTTGACTAGATTAATAAACCACTCTTTAATGACCTAAGGGAACATGAAAGTGTATTGTTCAATATCCAAGTAGGTGACTAGGTCAAAAAGTAACTGAATCAAGGTAGGGATAATCCCCACCTTTTGCACTCAAAGTATGCCAATTCAATATAGGATGACCAACTTTTCTATCATCATGAGTGCCATAACATGGGTAAGCCACTCTTTCTCTCATGATTTGATCTAGTGGAATTAGGTCCCCTATAAAAAAAGACATCAAGTAAGCATGTTTCCTTTCTCTCCCCTTCAAACAATCCTAATTTACATATTCAATCCCAAGGAATAAAACCTCCCCCATTTGAAGGTGATAATTACATAACTTCCACAAGGTGGTTATGTAACCATCCCAATGTGGTTATGTAACTACCTTACATGATTATGCAGGTTTGAGAAGACTAACAATTTTGATCTAGGTATCATAGTTCTATCCACTAGTTGCATGATTCCAAAACATTCCCCAAAACCCTCAAATTTCACTCAAAACACAAAAATTAGAAAACAATTACAATCTAACCCTAACCACATTTATTTCAAAATTTAAAATTGCCAAAATCACTTGAATTTTAGTTAATTTTATGTAAAATTTTTAAATTGGGGGAAAATAGGAAAAAGTAGTAAAAAACTACATGGCCCTATTGTGCTCTACCTATCAATTGTATATTATTCATCATCATCTCATGCTCATTATTTTTACTAATTTATCACTCAAAACTATCATAATAAATATAGATATAAAAATATCATAGGTTAAATGATCAAAAATGAATCTATTTGTGACAAGTTTTTTAATATATAGTCCACCAAACTAGCTATTCTAGTTTAAAATATTATAAATTTTTGTATATTAACTCATTAACACTTATTTTCATGATTATAAGTCATATTATTGCTAGATATTACTACTCATGTTTCAAAATTCATGATTAAATGGTTATCTAACTTTTGTAACACATTTCATAGTTTTGTAGGTATGTAACAACTTTGCACCAGACTCTATCCCTTGATGTGATGATCTAGATAGTATGAACTTCCCTAAATAAATGGTAATTACTATTGTCTATTATTTTTTTACATATTATTTTTACCACTTTTTCATTATATTTCACTTATTTATTTTATTATTTTTATAGTTTTCATGAAGTTTAGTGGGCTATAGTGTACCACCAAGGTAAGTAAGGTAAGCATTACTAACCATATATTTCCATTTTGCATGACTCTACTTAAGAGCACACCATTTCAAACTCATGATAATTCATCATAAAAAAGGTTAAATATGTATGTACCTAAAACTTACATGGTGTGACATTACTATCATGATGTCATATGATGATCTAATGATATCCTAATTTATGCTCAAAGTGGATTCTCTCTAGAATTATAGCCTCTTTCTTCCCTATCTCTATATTAATACTTTAAAATACAACTTTTTATTGAATTTGGTATCCTCTTTTAGTTTTATTAAAAATATTCCATGAAGAACAAAATTACACCTTCTAATGACTAAATCATCACATTCTATTACCTAACTACCCCTAAGGTGATGAAACCACCACAATGTTTTTAAAAACCACAATGATAAATTTGTATTAACATGGCAGTTTTATATTATAATATATTTTGTATGTTCCCATGAGTAGTAATTATCTAACATAGACTAATAGTTTCATAACTTCCCCAAAAAATAGGGGTGGTTCCATCACCATTTATCCATGTTCAAACTTTAGCTTTTGGAATTCAAGATTTCACATGTTTTTCATGATTATTATTGTGTTTCTTGTTATTTTCTGCTTGATGTCACTTCATTTTTTTCCCAAATAACTCCCTCTTCTATTTTTTATATTTTTTATTTTTTTCCTAAGTTCTACTCCTAGTTCAATTATGTTAAACTCACCGTTACAACTTTCATTATTATCTTATAAGTATTACATTATTACATAAATTTTAGAACCCAAAAAAATCATTGGAGGTTGAATTTTTGAAGATTTATAGAATCAAAAATTTATTACCATTTTTTTTGAGTTCTACCTTTGATTAAATTCATTTTAAATTACACAATTTAATGTAAGGAGGGTCATTTAATTTTCAACCAAAACTTTGTAGTCAACGTACTAGCTAAACATAATTAGTTGTTATTTTTTTGGAGTTGTGTTAATCTTATATTATTCCTTGATAATATTGTTTTATAATTTTACTTAGATATATATTTCCTAAAATAAATTTTTTAGTGGAAGAGATAGCATTATAACTTTCACATAATTAATCAATCTCTTGTTTCTAGCTAGTATACATATTGATTAGGTTGGGGGTTTCTAGTTTTAGTTTATTTGATTTGTTTAGTATATTATATCTTATTTTTTTAATTTATTATATTATATTATATATCTATTTTTATAAGGAAAATAGATATAAAAAATAATTCTTCTCTTCTCCCATCTTTGCACCAAAAAAAATAGTTAGTTTCCTTACTATTTTTAGACATACAAAATATTTATTTAAAATAATATATATTTTCATTAAAACCTTGGGTAGATATTCTAAAACAAAATCAAACATTTACATATTAAAAAAAATAGTTTTTAGTTTAAAACAAGATCTAATTCATCCATAAACAAACAAAAATACTAGCAAGTAGAAAACTCTAGCCAAACATAGGAGAGTAAAGTCTAGTATCTTGGTGTTGATTTTACCTTTTTGGGTAAATTAAAACTATTTTTTTAGTTTTTTTGATAATAAAATTATAAATTATACATTTATTTTCTTTTCATATAAATCATTCAAACTTAGTGTGTATTCATGTAGAAATAACAAAAACTAGTTCTAGCTTAAATACGTAGAAGAAATATTTATATACTTCATAGTATTGATACTTATGATCAAGATATGATTTTATACTTATTTAAATACTATGAAATATTTGTTTATATAATTTATTAACTCATATATAAATTAAAAACATAAAAACAATTTCATTTAGTTCATAGGTAGAAAATTTAGAAATCAACGTTTGCATTGTTAGCCTAGATTTTGATCTATAATATTATATGTATTGAAAAGTGAATTGAAACATGAAAAAAACAAAAATACTTATATATATATATATATATATATATATATATATATATATATATATATATATATATATATATACTTTAATTAATTAGTTATCTTTCTTTTCACTCAATACATGATTCAAAAAAACCAAAACTAAATCAACAAGCAAAGCCTTGTACCAACCAACACGAGCATTCCTAAAACCTTACTTCTAATAGAACATAAAATAAATATACGTAACACCTTCATAAAAATATATTATGATTATACATTTCCATATATATCCTCTTAGATGACACTCCCAGAGTGTCCATACCTCCATAGAGTAGGTCTTTTTCCTAGAGTCAGAGAACTAGGTCCTACTATCAACACGTAATTAGATATCAATGTTGAGCTTATAATTTAGGTTTTATATTATAAACTTATCCCCCATATCATTTTAAATTATTTTAGTGACCTAGAGGAGAAAAATTATCCACCTATCATCATCCTCCCCTAAAATTGAGGTTGTTAAAACAATGTGATTGATGCAAAAGCATCAATAGACAAGATGAAAAAGTGAACAAGAAAGATTATAAATCATGATTCGTTACTCTTATAGGTTTAAATGGGAAATGAGAAAACCCATAGAATGTTTAAGGATTTATTTTAAATCATTTTTTTGTTTGTTTAGTTCTCTTTTCCATTTATCTCCAAAATGAGCAAATTTAAATATTTGAATTGTTAAAGTAAGTCTAAGATTAATGTAAAAGAGTTTCATGAAATTTAATGGTTTTAAGGTGTTTTATAAAGGTCTTAGAAGGTGGTAGAGGTGTGTAGGTCAAGTGGAAAGGTGGTAGCTAGTCATTATGTCTATGTAAGCCTAAATAAAGGCTACTTAAAGAACTTTTATAGTGACCTACATGGGAGTTAGCCTCTTAGAGGTAGTTACCAAGAGAGTAACATAAAAAATGAATAAAGGTAGTCAGGTAAACAAATATAGAGTATGATAGTATTAATTTACAGGGGAGAGTCTTGAAGGAGATATATGTGGAGTCTATGAAAATAAGAAATAGAAAAACATTATAGAACTCTATCTATTTCTTGTTAAAACTCTATATTTGACTTAATTAAATGCATGAATATCAATATATAAGGATTGTTATTGTGTAAAATATATCATCTGAGTAATATTAGTATGTGGATACCCTACAGAGACTACTTAGTAATTTTCATTTGAAGATCACTTCCATTTTTTATATAGTCCATTCAAAGAACAAATTATGTCATTGATAATATAGGTTGTGTATGCTTTATGAGAGGTTGAGTGGTTTTAGATCTTATAATCATTTTTGATAGATAATAGATGATGAAATAAACTTATTGGAAGGTTTAGTAACCCATATAAGGGAATTAAATAATCAATCAACATTTCATACAATCCATTTAAAGTAGACCATATGTTTAACACAAACTTGCATGTTAAAGAAGTATATTTTATGGATGAAGGTAAGAATGTTTTGAAGTGTATAAGCAGTCTAAATTTTGTAAAAAATTATAAAATTTGGGTGTTGATATGGAAATACAATAATCTAACTATATTCTCATAAGTAAAAATAGTTTGAGAAACTAGTTACACAATCATATTGTGTATACAAAATTTCAAAGATTTGCATGTTGAAGAAGATTTGGGATCATTAAATTAAAAAATAGCATTGTATAAGGTAAGGTATATTGGTATAGATTGAATATGTGTTTTCTAAGTAATATAAATTGATTTGAAATTAATTTAGACCTTTCTAAAGCTTCTCGGCCTTACACATGTCTATTAAAGCAATAAACTAAGGTTTGAGTGATAATTGGTTTATCAAGAGTTTCCACCCTTAAAAAATGTTTAAACATGAGAATATAGTGTGGAATTAATTATTTCTAAATATTAATGAGATTTTAGACTAATATGGACATAAGGTATGGATTTGAGGACTGTATCAGTCAGTAAGACCTAAAGAAGCATTAATAGGCCTAATTACTTAAGGAGGTGATTGATTTTGAGGTTTTCCCTTGAGAGTTGTGCCCTCATATTATACATGAAGCTAGATGTAGGTAATGGGTATCTAAAAATGGTTATGATTAGTCAAGAAACTTTGTATTTTATTCTATACTAAGAGGTTTATAGGTTGAAAGGGATACAAGAGCGTAAAGGCCTAAAAGGCATAGTTGGTGATATTTATGATCTCAAACACTAGAGATAGGAAAAATAATTAGTAAGAGGATGCATGAGAGATTTAATTATAGGAGAGAATTCTTATATAGATATAGTTTTTTATCAAGAACTTACAAATGGTCTAATTAGATAGTCCTAGTATATCAAGAAGCAAGAAAAAAAATGATCATGGTTGCAAAGAAGGAGTAACTTTGAGGGAGTACCTCTAGGGTGATAGGTGAAAGAGATAAAGAGAATAGTGGAAGGTTGTCTAAAGTTGGTAGTGGAGACAAAAGCCTATAAACTATATTAAACCTTGTATAACTATGAATGCTAGACAAAGTAGATCAAGTTTATATAAAAAATAAAAAGAGATATAGAGGGATTCAAGAACTAAGGGTGAAGTAAAAATCACTCTCTATTAAATTTAGAAAAGCTACATAGGGAGGAGTTTTAGCATATCAAACCTAATATTCAAATGGAGTGAGTTGAAGAGAATAGGCCTATTAGAATGCATTTAAAGGCAAGTTAAGCTTCAAAGTTAAATAAAGAGAAAAGAGTGGAGTAATAGATAAAAAAATATGTCTATAACTTTTAAAGGTATATGTATATAAAAAGACTAAATCTTTTTATATATTTAAGAGGAAATAAATAGAGCCAAGTAAGGACAACTTAAGGAGTTAGAGTCAGTTGGATAATTGCAAAAATAATAGAAAGACTTAAAATTAGTATATGTATGTTCATTTTTATTAAGAGATTTACATTTGTCTGGTATCAAATCCTAAAGACCTTGTTGGAGTAGGTAATAGGCAATCTTGAAGACAATAAAAGTACATGTTTAACAAATTGTCTTTTAGTTATGTTTATGATATATAAAGAATGGTTGAATGTTGATAGTTGTTATAAGATAAGAACAATTGGAGGTAAAACATTAAGGTTTTTTTCAAAATAAGAAGAAATTTCCCTATAAGTCTAAAGTGAAGGACTTGATATTAGGCAAAGAAAGAAAGAAGCCTATATGAGATAGTGATAAAGGACTAAAGTGAGAGAAGTAATTTGTGGTAGAAATCCTGAAGACACTAAGACTTTGAATAAGGTGAAGATATTTGTTGGAATATCAAGTGTAAGCTAAAAGTGAGCTTAAAAAGGTATATAAAGTCTTAGGCAAATGGCTATAAATAAGAAGGCCCATGTGAGGTCATAAGAGGGAGAGAGACCCAAGTGAGGTCCAGAGAGGGAAGTAGGCTAACTTCTCAAGAAGAATAGGTCCAAGGGAGGCCTAAATAAGGGTGATAGGAAATAGATAAAGATAACAAAGGTACATGGCATATTAGAGATAAAACACCACAAATAAAATATGGTGAAATAATACACCAAAAGGAAAGAGATGGATATAGATGTAGATATAAAATAAATTAGAAGAGAATTAGGGAAATACTTAGAGAAGATGGTGTTCATGGTGAAGTACATGTAGGAGAAAGAGAACCAATGGTTTGGTTGGACATTGATGAAAAAGTTCAAGTGGGATATAAAGTGACTTATGGAGATGCAGAGGAGAGAATTTTAGAAGTTCATGAAGAATAAAAATAGTTTAGAAGACAAAGAATGTCTCATGATGAGACACATAAAATAGGAAGGAGTCATCAAACAAGGATTACTATAAGAGGCTACAAGGCCTCAACTATTTTTTTATAATAATATTTTTAGGTGTATGTATGTAGGTGTAACAACTAAGTTGAAATATGAAAGAGTATAAACATTGACACTTTATGAAGATTAAGATCAATATAAGTCCATGGAAAAATCCATGGATAAGAAAACTTAAATAAAGGATAAGAGATGGGCACATAATATGTAAGAGGCTAGGATGAAACTATCTGAGCTCTTAAAAAAAGTGAGAGGAAGGATGGAGTTGTCATATTATCACAAGAGTTGTAATTTTAAGAGAGAATAAGTCTTAATTCAAAGCAAATTAATCCATTACCCATAGGATAAAAAAATTAATATGAAGTTATAGGTCAAATAGGAGCATAAAAATTAGAAGTAAACAAAGGAGCACAAGCTAGGAGACGGACAAGTCTTAATACAAATGGATGAAAGAAAATTTATGAACCATGGTAAGCCTAAATCCATAAAAATAATAATCATATAATCATGCAAGGAGATTAAGGAACAAGTGTGTATAGTTGAGAATGTAAATTAAGAGAGCATAAATGGTGAAAAGAAATGTTAAGCAAAGTTGAAAGAAAATAAGGAGAATTCAATTTAAGCATTTATGCTATAAGAACAAGTCATTTTAAATGATAAAGTAATGAAGGATGAGTTGGTCTCATATAAATACCATAAATTTGAGAATAGAACAAGTGTATATTATCAATACAAAATGAAGAATATGGATATAAAGAAAGAGATTGATGATTGGAATGAGTATTTGGTGATTGATAAGATACTAGATAACAAAATAAGTAGATTAATGTGATGGAAGATGTACTTAAAGAGGCTTGGAAGGAGGATGTAAAAATAATAAAGAAGGACAAGAACCATGAGGTCCCTTAGGATACTATCAAATCTCATGAAATTGAGGTAATAAGCACTAAAGAGAATGTTTATGTAGGTTTGAAGATACAATAAGAATATATATACCATTGTCATATGGAAGAAAACATGAATAAACCATAAAAACTCATGATCAAGAAAATAAAAGAAGAGGATAACCATGTTCTTCATAAGGAAAATTATTTGGTGAATAACACAATATGGAAAAAGGATAATCTCAATCCCAAGAGGATGCAAGACAAGAATTAGACCAGATTTACATGGAAAGAGCAAGTAAAAGGAAAATTTAGCCTAAAAATTAGTCTAAAAATACATCAATAAGATAGGTAAGTGAGTTCAATATAAGACAAAAAGGTGATTTTCTTGCATGATATTTTTGTAGCTTAGTTAGATGCACCAAGACATGAATAAGATTGTGGAACAAGTGTCTAATAAGCATTATGAATAGTGGAACTTGATTTGAAAGGGAGGATGAAGTCTCAAGGAGAACAAAGAGACTATGAATAGAGTCATCATGAGTAGATAAAGTGTTATGAAGAACTAAACAAAGATGATGAAAAAATATTTTGATAAGGATAAATAAACTATTTGAACATGAAGATAAAAGGGGAGGCATTCCTATGAAAATAGGTCAATCAAGAGTCCATATGAAGACTCACATTCACCAATCAGAATTTAGTGTTTGGTAAGTAAAGGAAAATATAACTAGATATGTTTCAAAGATGAAGGATCATCAAGAGTTATTAGAACATGAAGACAAAGGGAAAAATAATACCAATGATAAATTAGAACAAAGAGTGTGCATGATAAATCTAAGACAAGTGTGAAGGAAAGAAGATATGAAGCTCAAACAAGAAATATGTTTAGCAATCATATTGTTGAAGAATAATATGAAAAAGAGGAAGAATATAATGAGGATTATTCATAATATTAAAAAGATAAATATTTACAATGGTTTTGATGCGATATTAAACTAGAAGATGTATTGGTAAGAAGAAAAAATAAGAGAAGAAGGTAAAGATGCAAAGAGCAGTTGAGAATAAGCAGTTTATATGAGTGGCCCAACCTTAGAAAGATGTAGAAGAGTAATAAGTAAAATAATTAGAAATACAAGAAGAATATGAATAAGATATATCTGAATTGGAACTCATATCTCTCCAACTTGGGGAGTATAATGCAAGAACATCAATAGACAAGACCAAAAGGTGAACAATAATGAGTAGACATCAAGATTCAATGGTATTAGAGGTTATTAGGGGTCATGAAACACCCCATAGAATTTTTAAGGAGTTTTAGGAAGTAATTTTGTTGGGTGTTTAGTTATTTTTGGCATTTCTTGACAAAATGAGAAAATTTGAATATTTGAATTGTCAAAGTTAGTTTAAGAGTAATGTAAAAGAGTTTCATGAAATATATTGGTTGTAAGGTGTTTTATAAAGGTCATCTAAGGTGGTATAGGTGTGTAGGTCATTTGGAAAGGTGGTAGAGATTCATTATGTCCATGCAAGCCTAAATAAAGGCAACTTCAAGAAATTTTGTAATGACCTACATGGGAGTTAGCATCTTGGAGGTAGTTACCAAGAAAGTAACATAAAAAATGAATAAAGGTAGGCATGTAATGAATATAGAGTATTGGAGTAGGATTTTATATGGGAGATTATTGAAATAGATAGAGGTGGGGTCTATGAAAACAAGAAAGAGTAAAATATTACAAAACTTTATCTATTTCTTCTTAAAACTCTATATTTGACTAAATTAAATGCATGGATATCAATATATAAGTAATTTTGTTATGTAAAATATATCATTTGATAAATATTATTATGTGGATACTCTAAAAGTATTGTTTATTCATTAGTTTTAATTTTATGAATAGTTCCATAGTTGATACAATCCATTCAAAGAACAAATTTTGTCATTAATAGTCTAGGTTGTGTATGTTTGATGAGAGGTTGAGTGGGTTTAGATATTATAATAGGTTTTGAGAGATAATATATGATGAAAATAAGTTATTGGAAGGTTTATTAACCCCTATAAGTGGTGAAAAGTATCAATCAATAGTTCATATAGTCCGTTTGAAGTAGACCTTGTGTTTAACACAATCTTGCATGTTAAAAAAGTATATTTTGTGGATGAAGGAAAGAATGTTTTGAAGTGTCTAAGAAATATAGAAGTTTTAAATAATTATAATCTATTTTTTTTATATGGGAAGACAAGAAGCTATTTGGAGGCTCAAAAGTACAAAAATCTTGAAAAACTAATTACATAATCTTATTGTGTACATAAAATTATGAAGATTGGCATATTAGGTAAGATTGGGGATTGTTGAAGAACAAAACACCATTGTATAAGGTAGTTTAGATTAGATAATATATAATTTATTTTTTGGAAGACAAATAAATTTGTTTTAAATCAATTTATACCTCTTTGAAGCCTCTCGATCTTACACAAGTCTGTTAAAGCAAGAAACTAGGGTTTTGAGTGATAATTAGTGTATGAAGAGTTTCCAGCCTGCAAAAAATTTGAAACACGAGAATCTGGTGTGAAATGAATTGGTATAAAATAATAATGATATTTTAGATTATTAGTAGCTATAAAATATGGATTGGAGTACTGTATCAATTAGTTAGGCCCAAAGAAACCTTAAGATGTGTAATTGTTGAAGGAGTTAATTGAGTTTGAATTTTTCACTTGAGAGTTGTCCCTTGAGATTGTACATGATGTTAGATGGAGGTAAGGGGTATATATAAATGGTTATATTTATTTAATAAACTCTAAACAAAATTCTATACTAGGAGGTTTGTAGGTTGAAAGGGATACAAGAAGATACATACCTAAAAGGCTTAGTTGGTGATATTTATGATCTCAGGCCATGAAGATAGGTGAAATCATTGGTAAAAATATGGATAAGAGATTTAATAATAGGTTAGAATTCTTATATAAATACTTGTTGATAAATAACTTAAAAATGGTCTAATTAGACAGTCATAGTATACCAAGAAGAAACAAAAGTGTGATTATGGTTACAAAGAAGGAATAACTCTAAGCGAGTCCTTTTATGGTGATAGGCAAAAGAGATAAAGAAATTAGTTTAAGATTTCTTGAATTTGGTAGTGGATAAAGTTTTTTATAAATTGGTATTAGACCTTTTATAACTAGGTATGTTAGACAAAGTAGATCAAGTCTATAGAAAAACAAAAGAAATAGAGTGGGAGATTTAATAAGTGAGGCTCCAGTAAAAATCATTATATAATAAAAATAGACAAGATAAATAAAAATATTATTCAAATAGAGTGATTATAAGATAATAAGCTTATTGGAAGTCATTTAAATACAATTTAAGATTTAGAGCTAAAGAAAGAGAAAAGAGTGCAGTAACAAATAGACAAATATGTCTAGAAATTTGAAAGGTTTATTAATAGAAAAAGACTAAATATCATTATATCTTTAAAAGGAAACATAGAGAGCCAAGTGAAGATAACATGAGGATTCAGAGTCAGTTGGAGAATTATAAAGATAAGAGAAATATTTAAAATAAATATATACATGTTCATTTTCTAGAGAGTTCTATATTAGTAATCAAGGACTAGATTCTCATCTACATCCCCTTTAATCTCCTTGGGTCTAGCCTCATCATATATCATTAACATTTATGTATGACATTTATATGGAATAAACATATTGACATAATTAACAAAATTCCTTGAGTCATTCAACCAATCGATTCTCATTATATCATTATTAGCATTGATTAGGAGCTTTAGCTCCTCATCATTAATAATACTAAAGAACATTGGATCTCTATTTATTCATAGTTAGAAAATTTAATATAGAAATGCATTGTAACATATCTCTTTTGGTTTCATAATGAGAATAATTTTCCACCAATTATTCCAAATACCATTCCACCAAACTATCAGCCCAATTTGTAGTTCCACCCATCATCCATCCATTACTTTGGTTGTCTAAGCCAAACCTTAGGAAGTTGAGTGCATAGTTTAGTGTTTACTATTCACATGCATATAATTACCTCTATGATATTTGAGTAAATATATAATTTAATAAATGTGAAATAAATACATTTATATATCAATTTTATTTAGTGTAAAAATAGATCTTTGTATGTGGATCCTGAACATGTGTGTCAACCATATCTAGATAATGATCTAGAATATGTGTACCATCATTTTTTGAGTAATGATCCTAAATATGTGTATCAAATAATCATGGTTATGGTGGGGGTGGATGATATATCATTAATTAAATGGGATATTCATATCATAATCATCACATCATAACCACTATGTTACAATAGATGTATTTTAGGCATCAATGTATTGTAAAAGAAAGTAAACAAAGTCTATACATCCATGGACATCTTAACAACATATTGAAGACCCCATTACTTTGTACTACTATGAATTGTGTGGATAATATAGATAATACTCCAGTAAGAGGTAATAATGTGTGTCTAAATGTATGATGTCTCTATCAATAGAATACTTTAAATGATTTCATATGTATCTAAGAGATTAGAGAAGTGACATTATGCACACATTATAACTTGAACTACTTTCAATCATAAAAATGTTATAGGTTTTTCTCAATTTAGGTACATATGAATAATGAATTAAAATATAAATCATATTAAACTATATAAATCAAATGTAATTAATGAAATATGAGGTGGAGTATCACTAAACATACCAATGATAGTACCTAATGGATGACCATATGTCATTGTTGAAAGATTCATGTTATATGCATAATGTACCTTTAGATTTTCCTTTGTTTATGTTAACTCATGACTGGGGAAATAATCACTAAAAATATTTAAAATTTTATTTCCATAAGATTATGTTTGAGATTCTTGTAGAGGGGTGTCTAAATTTATAATTTTTTCATCATTGAGGTTATGTATCTTGTGTCTTAACTTGAAACATACATTTGTTGAGTGCCCCATAATATGATGATACTCATAATATGAATTTCAATGATATTTCCTTGTCCTAGATCTAATTTGATAAATTTATTGTGGATAAAGGAGTATGATAAGGTTATACTCAAGCAACTTCCTTATAATCACATGTAGAGGTGATAGTAATCATGAAAATTTTCCCTTTTATGTTTATAGTAGTATAAGACAACTATTGACTCATAACATAATATGAAAGTGTGAGAAGGTGGTGAATTAGGATCTTTTTTGGGTGCTCACATTATGCATGGTAAATATCTGTAAATATTGTCATTATCAAGTACTAAATACTAGATGTTATTATGTACACATTTTTTTGTGCATTTTTTATGTTGTTAAAAATTATGTCATGATCCTTAAGTGTCTATTACAATGTGTGACTCTTAAAATACATGAAATTAAGTTTTTATTGTGTGACTCATTTTATGTTTAAATATTTTTATTTGTCGATCTTACTCTATGTGTTCATTATATGACTATATTTATACATGAATATCACTCCACATGACTTTGATTATTATATGTGAGATTCCATGTGTTTGTATGTATGCCTTTATGATATATTATGTGTGTCATGTCAATAACATTAAATGTTACTTTGTATTTTGATTCTGTGATGCCATGATTCATAACACACATTATTAATATTTTTTAGGATGCTTTGATACATATCATGTATCTTATACATAGTTATTACTTAATACTTATATGATTTTTATTATGTTCACTCTTCACTCAATGCATCAATGATATATCTATATAGACATGAAATTTTTTTATCCCTTATGATATATGTTTCATATAATATTTTATTAACTAATATTGTTATGATCACATAGTATTCTCATTTTAGGACATGCTCTACATGATTATATATATTTTTATATATAACATGATGCATATATCTATTTTATTTTGAAATGAATAATTCACAAGATACACACCTCACCTTAAAATGGGGCATATTTTAGACACTCAAAAACCACACATGATAGCTTTCAATGTCAAACTACCTTTCAACCCTCTAGTGGACCACCTAGTCAATTAGAATCATTTATGAACCTGACCCTATCAAACCCCTATCCATAACACATTTGGACAAATCATTTAACTCACCCTTTTTAATTTACTTTAAACTATTTTCTTCTAACCCCTTGACCACTAGCGGTCAGCCAAACCATTGACAACTAGCCTGACCATCGATGGTCAGGTATCTAGGCTTGCTTTAAACCTTTATAACATTGACAAATTTTTATGTGAGACAAGAATATGCCTAAATGGAAAATCGATTTAAAACATCATGAATTGGAAACTTTATTTCCCTATCAAATTAGTGACTTCTTCTACCCCAATTAGCAACTTCATCCTATAAAAAGAGAAGAGGAGGAAGTGAAACGAGAACACAATCCACAATCAACAATATTATATCCAATATCTCTTGCATATAAGTACCCAATATCATTCATCAAGAAAATAACATCACTAGAGACCCAAAGCTCTATCAGAATCACTTTTGAAATCCAAAGTATTGTTACTCTAGTCAAATTACTTTAGTCTTCCACCATCAAGTTTTCAGTATTTTTCACTTATTTTCATTGATTTCTATTATTGCTAACCTTCCCTACCCTAAAAAACCCATAAATATATTATTTTACACCCCTCAACCCTATAAAATAACTCTATTTGCCCAAACACCCAATCTACACCTTTTATTTTGATAATTTATAGATTTACATAGGTAACCACTAATGGTTAGCATAACTGTTGATGGTCACCTCAATCATAGATGGTTACCCAACCAATGATGGTCAGCCTAAACCTTCAATGGTTCAATTGATCACCAATGGTCACTATGGCATAAAAACATAGAAAGCCATTTTTAGCCCCTTAACCCCATCTAAATCTAACTTTCTCTATTTATGCTTGATTATAGTACCTTTTTTTATTTTTTGGACCAGGCCTTGATAATTCTATCATAAGTATTGACCCACTTTTGTTATTTTGGTTGTTTATTTAAACAAGAATCTACTTTCTCTTCCTTACATGTATTTACTTTAATATCATTAAATGCAAGTATCCTTTCTTTCCATTTATACCAACATAATTGTTATAATAGTGGATTGATAGCCTCATAGTAAGCAATATGCTTTATGGATCCAGCTCATGCTAGGTAGTCCACTCAACCATCCATTTAATAACCCCCTTTTCTAGTGTCTTTCCTATTAGTAGGTTATTCCTTCCCAACCAAATAAGAGTTCCCATCATCACCTAGATTCATGCACATACTTTACCAGGTTTTCTTATACACACTCTATTACTAGTTTCCTTAATTAATTTTAGAATTAAGAAATGAGTGAAATTAATTGAAACATTTTGGCACACCTAGGGGGAGCTTAGTTTCCTTTTCCTTCCTTTATTATTTGTTCATCGAATGAAATATAAAATTTTGTTTTTGGGCTTAAAATAAACCTCTTACATACAATGATTGCCTTCTTGTCTTAGTTTATCTAGTAACTTAGGAGGTAAAGTAGCTAATCATATATTTTACACTTGTTATCACACACTTAAGATAAACCATAAAATAATTAACACATCAAAACCTACTTGAGACAAGGCCTGACTAGGATTTAATCACCTAGCAATAACCCTACCCCTTCTCAGATATCCTACTTAGATTTCACCACCAAGGGGGGAACCAACTTAGCTCTTAACTTGACTATAAATTCTAACCTCAGTATATTTTGGCTAAGCACCTAACACTCTTACCTCTATGGGACTAAGAAGTGAGGGGGTAGGACCCAATACCAAGCCATGTACTAAAGTTCAACATATATTTATCTCTTGAGTACCTAAACTCAACCTAAAACTAACATTTGATTACCTCTTTAGTACCCAATCTACATGCAAAATTCCCTCTTCACACTTTCTAAGGCATAAGCCAAAAGTGATCTAAAAAGAATCCTAGGTTTTAATGCACTTTTGGTATATGAATTATTTTCCTTGAACTCTTTTCTTTTTATTGCTCTTTGTTTGAGGTGTGAGTTTCATCATATTATTTCAATTTTATCACATGGTATTTACCAAATAAAAGTTGAGAAACCAAACCAATAAACCACCACCTAATTCTTCTTCCTCCATGGAATATAATTCTAATGATGAGGGTTCACCTCATTTCTCTCCCCCACTTACTAGAATCCTATTTATTTATGAGGGTGATGCACACTTCATTGCCTTCCATGATAACAATCTGGTGGCCCTTCAATATTATATTAATGACTTACCTTATTATACCTATATTATTTTGGTTCATCCTATGGACCCTCCTTATGGTATTCCTCCCTATCTTATGGTGGGTACCACCTCAACCCAACCCTTGTTGACCCAAGCATCTTTTTCCTCCAATATCCCATCTACTACCACTACCCAAACCCATCCCAACATTCCAAACACTAACCAAACACCTCCTACTACACCCCATATGTCACATATAAGTTTAGCTTTACCTTTAATTACATATACTCCACCTACCATGGGGTTATATTTTTCCCCTATTTCTACCCTTCCCCTTATCTCATCTAATCCACCAACTTTTACACCATTTCATAACTTGGTGATTTTTATACCCCAAACACTTCCAACCATTAGCACTAGAGTCACAACTCAACCTCAACTTGCTCAACTTCAACCCACTACCTTAACCATACCTTTAAGTTAAATCACTTATATCCCCCAACAAGTAACCATGATAACCTATCAATATGTCCCTAACCCATAAGGTTATATATCACCTTCCACCTAACCATTTATGCTAATCAACCCCTATGAGGCACAATCTCAACCTCTTATAACCACTTACCAATATGGGGATTCTTCCACACCTTCTATCACTTATCCAAATGTTACTACCACCTAACCTCAAAAAAATTTACCCCTTAATTACGCAGCATCCCAACCCTAACTAGATTTGATCAAGATCTTAATGGAAACAATGACTAACTTGGAGTCATTTATCTCTGGGTCTCATAAAATTTTGTCCTACGATCAAATTTTTAATGAACCTATACATCCATTTTTGCCCATCTATTTATATCCTCCTCAATGGGAATTACCCAAAGTTTCCAAATTCTAAGGCAAGGAGGAACCCCAACAACATTTGAGAGCATTCCATCATTCCTATTATTTAATCACATATGATGTTGTCCTCCTTCTTCAAACCTTCCCCATGTCTTTACACATACTTACCCTTGATTTCTATAGTGATCTTCCCACAAAATCCATCTTTTCTTTCTCCCAACTGGCCCTAATCTTTTTAGAGCATTTCTCACTAAATATATATAAAATGGTTTTTATTATAGACGTCTACCCTATTAAGTAATTTGATGATGAGTCAATTATTGATTTCATGGCTAGATGGAGACATCTCATCAACCAACTTTCCTTTTCCTTACCCCAACCCAAATTGATTAAACTCTTATCTCAGGGATGTACCAAACATATATCCCACACTCTTCAAGTTTAAGCCTTTAGAGCTTGTGATGAGGCATTCACCATGGCATGTAAACTAGAAAACTAGGCCATTCATGAAGAAAAATTGAAATTACAGAACAAAAACTCTAGATTTAAATCTAATGATCCTTCCTCCACCAAAGCCACTAGCCATTCCAATACTAAAACAAAAGCAAACATAAACCTATTTATTCTAAAAACTACTCCACCTATAACTATCAACCAACCACCTCGAACCAATTCTTTTAACCATCCCTATCAACAAAATTGAAACTAAAACCAAGCTCCTCCAAAACAATATACTCCCATTGGAAAATCTTATGCCTCAGTTTTGGATAAATTACTCAAAGCCAACCTCATCCAATTCCCACCAATTAAACCACCTCAATAATTTGATGCTTCTTTCCGCATACCTAGTTTTTATAATAAGAATGACCATTTTACCTTTCATTGAGTCATAGGACATGACATTAATAGATGTAATACCTTCAAAAGTCTTATCCAAAAGTTGATTGATAGTGGAGATCTTGCATTTGATAATCCCAATACACCTCCCAATTAGTCCCTTAACATTTTTTGCAATCCTTTTCCTAATCATGCTCCTTCTACCCAGCACCATGATAACCAACCTAAATCATATCACTCTCATGAGGCACATATAATCAATGTTATTAATAAATATCCCATTTTAGAAGAGACCATTACCTTAATCACCCAGATGGAAATAGTGAACTCACCCCCTATTTCTTTGGACACCCAAATAGAAGAATTAACCACCCCTTTCTCTTTACTTAATGAGACCATAGCTTTATCTACCTCTCCTTTGATGGAAACACTAAAGGAGACAACCTATGCTATAACTATTTATTATTCTTCCACTCCACCAATTCAAGTGGTAAAAGTACCCTCCATTTATTTAGACGCCCAAACAATGGAAGCAACTATATCGGTTCCTTCACTTGAAGACACCATACCTACCTTCCCTATCATTGAACCATCCATTTCTTCTTTAGAAACCATCCCACAAGAGGAGATTTCCTCATCTACCTAACTATAGATTTTTAAATCATCCATCAAAATTAAATAAACCACTCCTTCTCCACCTAAGGGATTAATCTTTAAAACACATAAATAAGGAACTAAGCCCATTTATAAGCCCTTTTCTAGGATAGTCCAAAGTTTAGAGTTCACTTGCTGACCTAATTTTGATAGAGCCACTTTATGGCATCATCTTGGACTCCCTTACCAAATAAATTATGAATCATCAACCTCCATTGAGTCCACCCTTAAATCCATTATTACCTCTCTCCCAAATAACTCTTCCAAACCATAAGTGAACCATCTCAACCATCTCCACCTAAAATTTCCAAATCACCTTATGCTTCTCTCATCAAACTGATCAAGAATATAGGAATCCTCCTCACACTTAACCACACTCACCCCTCGTTGAAGTTGGACATAACTCCATCTAGTTCACCAAAGGAAAATCCAACTAAACCAACTAAGAAGGTAGAGTTATCCAAACCTCGACCTCATACTAGACCCATAACACCTCCTTCCCACTTACTGTCCATCTTAGGACCCCGTTCTTCTACCATTCCAGTTACCTATTCCTCCTCTAAGAAACCATCCCCCTTTTCTCCACCTAAACCTATCAAACCCTTTAGTTATCCATCATTTTTAACTAACCTATTTATTTATACTTTCCCACCTATGGTTAAACCTTCATCATCCAAGTCCTTCATATCCAAATATTCAACCTCCAAACCAACTGTAACCAAGCCAACCCAACCTAAACCATCAATCAAAACCCTTCCTCCAACTATAAATTCCATAGTAAAGCCTATGCCTAAAAATGTTCCCACTCATAAAACCAAAAATGCATCCTCCAACTCCTTTGATTGAATCATATTCAACCATTTTTCAAAGGTTTTCGGAGACCTCTTCCATTAGCTTACTGCCAATCTAACCTTTTGACCCTTCATGACCTAAACCAACATATTTCAATGACAATTTGATTTGTCTTTACCATAGGGCATCGGGACATGACATAGAGAAATGCAAAGCTCTCCAAGCACTCATTCATAGCCTGTATGATGAGGATGATCTATTATCAGATGAACCCTTCATACCTTTGTGAATAATATTACCATCCACCCAACCTACCTTGCCTTTACCTATTCTCCTACTCACATTTAAGAGTGAGGAGGAGGAATCAAAGCAAGAATCAAATCGAGTAAACCCCCTTATCCATAATATTTATGTGGTTACTTGATCCCAAACCCAATATAAGGATAAGGGAAAGCCAAAGCATCTATCCCATGGACATACCCTTTAACCCCTCAATCCACCAACCAAACCCAAACATCTCCCCCTCACCTTCACAACCACCAAAACCCAAAGTATCAATTTTGGGAGCTTCTCCCTCCAACCCTTATACATCTATATAATAGTTAGTGTTGAAATAACTTCACCAAACACTAGTGAAAATAAGCCTTTATGAACTAATCAACACTTTACCCCACCATCACCAAGCACTGATCGAGGCTCTACAATCCATAGATGTTTAACTAGATGATCCTCAACCTCTTGTACCCTTTGTTGGAGCCCTCCAACTTTCTACCCTCACCTTTCAAGATTATGAAATACCTCCCAATCATCTTGAAGATTTTGATCCTCCCATTTTTATCACTGCATACATCAATCAAACCCATATCAAATGGGTGATGATTGATTGAGGAGCTAGCATCAACATTATCTCCTCCCATGCATATGACTAGCTTCATCTAACTAAAAACATCATGTCAAAAAATATAATGGTCCTTTGCTCCTTTAATGATACCATGGCAATAACCTTAGGGACCATTGTCCTCCACATCTATGTGGGGCCTCATATCATTCTTAAACTATTTTATGTTATAGAGGGCAAGTTACAATATAATGTTTTACTCAGACACCCTTGGATCCATGTTATGAGTTATGTCCCTTCCACATTACATCGATGTGTCAAATTTGAACATGTAGGACAAGTTATTAACATCAAATATAATCATATCCCTTTGATTCTAGCAATATGACATACCATCCTAATGAAATTATTATTCCTCCATCATATACCTCATAACTAAATTATAACAAAACCACCCCATGAACCATATCCAAAAACACTCATAATCACAATGAGGTTAAAGGATCAACTACCACAACCATACCTTCATCCCAAATTCTAGTTGAGGATACTTTACAATCCACATTTTAATGACTCTCTCTTGGGAAATATCATCGTTTAGCCTTAGATGCTTTCCCTACTCCATAAGAATATGGGAATATAAAATATGACCCTTCTTATGATCCTAACATTGAAACCATCATCCATTTTGGGCTCCAAAATAATAATTAAAAATAATTTTTAAGGGACTTGACTATCCACTTCTTGCTCCCACCACCACCCCATTCATCTGACCATTCATTGCTGATTTCTCCTACTTAGGTAGACTAGCCTTCACTAAAGCTTAACTTTGTAGGTGTGCTTGGAAGGGTTTTTATCTTGGCCTTTATGATTAAGGACCTCATGAGTTACCCATAACCAAAACTCAAAAAACCTTATGAATTCTTTGGCCTTGGGTTTTACCACCATAAGAACCCACATCACCAAAACCCATTGCCACCATCGATGAAGAACTTTCATCCTCACCGACCTCATCTCCCTCCAACTCTAAGGACTCAAATATCATTCCATCTAACTTTTTTTATAAATATCATTAGTTTGGGCCCCTTGACCTATCAAAAGGAAGGCCAAAATAAAACCTTTCCTCTTATCCATCTTGAAATGATTGAATGTGATTTTCCTACCATCAACACCATCCAACGTCAAGATGATTAGTCCATTCTCATATACCTTGGTGTGGGGGATTCTTATATTCATAAATACCTTACTCCTAAGAACTAAACCATGCTGAATGAATCCACTATTGATGTCAACCTAGGTACTCAAGATAACCTTTGTATCATCAAAATTGGCCAGTTCTTAAATTTTGTAGAGAAATAAGACTACCCTTCTTTCCTTTGAGACCGTAGCATATATTTTCCTTGGTAATATTAGGATATTCCCATAATTGACCCTTTTATTCCATTCAAAACATTTTTACTCATTCTGAGGCTAAGCTAGTTCAACAAAAGCTTCATAAAATACATCCTCAAATAATCCTCCTTATCAAAGAAGAGATTCAGTGTCTCTTATCCATCAACTTCATTTATCTCATTGATTATACACAATGAGTTTATAACATTGTTCCCATCATCAAGCCCATAAGGGGACTTTGTCTCTATATCAAATTTTGTGACCTCGACCTCGCTTGCCTAAAGGATGAATTTCCTCTTTACCAAACATAGACCAACTTGTTGATCTTATAGCTAACCATGAAATGTTATCTCTCATGGATGGTTTATTAGGATATAATTAGATATTTATTTCCCTCAAATATCAATGTAAATCTTCCTTTATAACCCCATGGGGAACCTTCTACTAAAATCTTATTCCCTTTGGATTAAATAACACAAGAACAACCTATCAATGGGCCATGACCTATATCTTTCATGATCTCATCCAAAAAATATTAGAGGATTACATGGATGGTCTTTTGGGGAAATAAAAACACCAAAATCATCACCTAGCTATTCTCACCATCATCTTCAACTGACTAATCCATTATCATGTTAGGCTTAACCCTAAGAAATGTATTTTTCAAGTTTTATTAGGAAAACTTCTTGGTTTCATCATCTCTCTTTATGGAATTGAAATGGATCTTACCAAAGTTAGATCAATCTTAGAGATGCCTCCTCCTAATAACCTTACCTAAATCCATATCCTATATGGAAAACTTAAATCCATCAATCAATTCATCTCTCAGTTATCTGATCAATGTCCACCTTTCCACCACCTCCTAAAGAAGGATACCTCTTTTATGTGGACCAAGGAATGTCAAAAAGCCTTCAACTTAATCAAGGATTATCTTATCTCTCCACCTATCCTCATCCTTATTCTAGAAGACTACACCTTTTATTTATATATATCCACCACTGACCATTCCCTAGGGGCAATGTTCACTCATTGTGATAAATAGAATAAATAGCAAGTCGTCTACTACATCAACCACACACTTATAGAATATAACACTATGTATACCCATCCCTAACAATTTTGTCTCACCTTAGTTTTTGTGGCCTCTAAACTCTGTCACTAACTTATTAATCATAAAACATATGTCATCACCAACACTGACCCCTTCAAGTATATGCAGTCTAAGCCATACCAAAACCAACATATGGTTAAGTGTGTAATGCTCCTAGATGAGTTTGATTTTGATTTCCTTTTATATAAGTCCATTAAAGGATAGGTCATCATTGATCAATAGGTTGAGACCCCTCTACTAGATAATTAACCTCTTCTTCTTGCATTTCTAGATAAGTCCATTACAATTCTCTCTCAAGAGAAGTCTACTTACGAAATGACGATGTTTTTTGATGGATCCAAATGCCAACATGATAGGGGTGCTAGATTTATTCTCATTCCCCTTAATGGTGAACCTCTTCCCCTTTTTTTTAAACTTGACTTCAAATTCACCAAAAACATAGTTGAATATAAAGCATTGGTTATAGGTCTCTAGACCACCCTAGCCTTGGAAGTCAAAACTATCAATGTCTTTAGCGACTCCCAACTAGTCATCAACTAGGTTAATAGATATTATCAATGTAAACATTATTTCCTCCTAAAGTATAAATAATTTGGAGATGTACTCTTAGTATCATCTTATCATTACACTATCTATTTAGTTCCTCAATATACTAATAAATTCATAGATATAATGGCCTCCTTGGCTTTCAATATCCCATCTCAGCCTACTAAATCTAAAATATTTATCACCATACACAATTTTATCACACCCTCATATATCATTTCTAATATTCCTGCCATTTGTAGTGTGAAAACATCTCCTTTTGAAATTTGGTATGACCAAACTTTCAACAACCTTAACCTTGGCATTATTCCTCCCAACCTTTTGAAGAATGCCTGATGAGCTTTTTTTTAGGGTACCTTTCATGACACCATAATAAGGGAATCATTTATAAGTGCAACTTTGACAATATATTTTTCCATTGTCTACGTAGCCATGAAGCTTCCCACATCATCAAGGAAATACATGACAACATCTATGGGGGATATTTTTATTGGCCTAGTTATTGCTAAGTGTATCCTTTACCTTGGATACTATTGGTCCACCCTCAATCGATATTGTTGAGACTATGTAAATAAGTGTGTCAAATTTCAATAACATGCTAATTTACATCATGCACCTCCTCATGACATTCAAGTATCCAAAGACTATTGGCCTTTCACAATGGGGTATTCACCTTATTATGGAAATCAATCCCCATTCTTCATAATGACACCAGTATATCATTACTACTACCAAATATTTCACCATGTGGGTGGAGGCCATCCCCCTTATATCTACCAATGTCAAAAATATTATCAACTTCATCAATCACCATATCATCTACTTCTTCAATGTTCCCCATAAGATCATCATTGATAATGAAAAATATTTTAAAAACTAGAAATTCCAAGGTCTCTATGATGCTTTTGGGTTAAGCGTTTCCTCACCTTATCATTCAAAAACAAATGAACAAGCAAAATCATTTAGCAAAACTCTCATAAAAATGCTCACCAAAGTAGCCAGTGATTTAGAACAAGACTAGTAGTTGCACATCCTCATTGATTTATGGGCCTATTTAACTAGTAGTTGAACCTATATGGGTGTTATACGTTTTTCTCTCATCTTTGGAACTAAGGTAGTCTTGCCTCTTGAAGTCCAAATTACATCCCTTCACATTTCAAAACATGAAATCCTTTCTAAGAATGACTATAAAAAAATAATGCCTCATTTTTCTTTAACTCCTTGAAAAACATCACCTCATATCCCTTAGTCATCTTCATATCTATCAAGAATTAGTCAAGCATGCATATAACAAACACCTAAAAGAGTGAGAGTTCAACATTGGAGGCATCATCCTTAAGGAAAACCAATATGAATAAAAGGAAAAAAGGAAATTTCAATTTAAATTGGCTCAGACCCTACATCATAAACCATAAGTATGGATCAAGTGCTTATTTTTTGTCTTCCCTCAGAGGCAAACCATAACCTAAGCCTCTCAATGCTTCACATTTGCATCCTTTATATTGTTGAAACATGGATCAAACTCACCTTTATGTCTAACTTAATTTCATCCCTTGGTTTATGAGATTTTAACTTCCTTTCACCTTCCTATGTCTAATCCCTTTGGGAACAATTGATTACAATATATAACCATGTGATTATCCATCATAATTATACCTTAATCCTAAATATGGGCACCATGGCTCTACCTATGGCATGGTTCTCATAGATACTTTTTTTCTCTAATCTGATAGAATCCCATGATTAGTTATCTCTCAAACCATTTTCCCTCATCTATCATTAACCTTTTACACTAAAGCTTCACCTCCACAAAAGTAAACCTTTAAGATTAAATAGACTTGTCCATGTCTAATCCAACATTCAACATTAAAAAATTAGTATACTAGAATCACATGGGTATGTATCTCTAGCATAAAAAATTGCTCCCTTGAAGGATAGCTATAAAAATACAATTATAGAACACTTATTTTAAGGATGGATAAGAAATAATCATTAAAATATTCTCACATTGATCAGCTTCAACAAATTATCAAAATAAGAAAAGTAACAAACAGTGCTAATTCAAAATCAAAGAAAGTAAGTTGCAATCGGCTCCCATAAGTTCTATTTATAGACTTCTTACATTTATTAGTCTACACATTATCCCATTATGCCAAAATTGACTCATATTTATGGAATTTGTAGGCTTCCTACATTAATTAGTCTACATATCATGTTAAGGCATGAACTTGTCTATTATGGTTCTTTGGTCACCTATAGAAGGTGCAAGCTAATGTGCATCAGGTCACCTTTTCACCCATTTCCCATTTAAGCATCTACTTATCACCTAATTTCCCTCCAAACCTTTCTTCAAATCAAGGGACTATGAGCTTACTTGATGCAAAGTGATCAAGACACCCCCTTTCTCAATTAAAGCATGCTCTTGCAAATCATTCCATAGGCTTATGTTCACTAAGTCAACCTAGCTATGTTTTCTTATTGTTAGGTCCTTTCCAACCCAAAACATCATGCCTCTTATTTTACCTCTATTATTTCATATGGACATATGAATCCTATTTCTTACCTCTTCCTCATATTAAGTCTATTACCTACACCTACTTTGTGTGCTTTCATTATATCCATGTCCTAAACAATCCACAAACATCATTATCATCAAAACACTATGATCCATATCCCATCTATGGACCTAAACATCATGCATATCCTAAAACTCATCATCCAAATAAAAAAATAAAACCATACTATCTAGCTTCCTAAACAAACATATCATCCTCCATATGCACACAAAACATCACCTAAAATGATAAAAAAAAACACATTTTATTTCCTTCATCTCATTATCCATATCCTATACCTATAAAAAGACATTGCATATTATCTATCCTCATTTATACACATCTCATCTCATAAAGAATGGAACATGGGCATCTTACCATTCATAAAAATTAAAACACAAGTCATACATAGTCATCAATATCAAAAATCATAAGCTAACCACATATCCATAATCCTATCCATAACTCACATCATGTCAACATAACCACATAAACCATGTTAAATATATCATAAGCAATCATCCCTTCAATACATCATAACTATGATCTAAATAACCATGTCATATTTATAAACATTGTCATCATTTTATCAACACTTCTACATCAAATAATCTATCACAAAAATAAATAAAATACACTCAAAAACATTTGTCTCATAAATAACATCATGAACAAAATTATTCTATCATCACAATCGATATCCATATTTATATTATATCTATCCATTTAACAAAGAACATACATCCATGAACAAAATCATAAATAACATAATTAAATCTATCATTTACAAATCTGAACACATGTATCAATAAGCTCATTTCATCATTTATTAACATTTAAAAACTCACCCCACTACTTCAACCTACTCAAATGTAACTTTCTACTAACACATTCCACTATACTATCAAATTCATAACACCTACCTCCTTCCATGATCATTGGTGCGGTTTAAATCCTCATACTACCACTTAACTGCATCTTCACCCACCCTCCATCAAATCCCCACTCAATCACTAATCACGCACACTATCAGCCACTCACAACACTCTACCTCAATAATCTCCAACACAAATGCCAAATCTCACTAAACACCTCGAGAACAAATACCAAATGTCAAATGGTAAAAATAAAATCTTTTCTTTTACTTTTGACCTTTTGGATTTAGGGTTTCCTCGTAACCATTAACGATCAGGGGGACTATTTATGGTCAACCCTAGGAACACTTCTAACCATCACCAGTTAGGGTCCCATTTATTTTTAAACCTTTTCAACCACACCCCACCATAATCTAGACTTTTTTGAAGAACTATATTTTGCTTGAAGTTATTTTGGATATTTTATCCATAGGACTATGTATGTAGCACCCAATTGCCTAGTCCATATATAGTCATCTTAGCCATTTGCAATGAACCCATACCCCACTATCACACTACATCACCTTGATGTTAGTCATTTTTGACTTGAATTATTCACATGTTTTGTGATGACCGTTCATGGTCATTTTAACCACACCAACCAACCTTTCCATGTTGAAATTTTAAACTTTTACACCAGCTCATGCACAATCTGACCAATTATGTTATTTTTCAATAGCACATCCTACCCTAGATAGTTGTGACTAACACTAACCTTGTTTAGAGGGCTTAATAGGCTTGATCCAATCAACTATGACCAATGTTGTGGACTAGTTCACATGTCCCTCTAGAATCAAACTTATTTTTACCAACATTGGCAACATTAGTCTTTATGTGATCTTGACTATTACCCTTAGTCATATTTTATGCACATGTTTTTGCCTCAAATTCCCAACATTTTTATGTCACCCACATTGTGACTACCCATTCACCATTTATCAAACCCAAACCTAATTTCACTTTCACCTCATGAACTCTTAATTTGAGGGGGAACACTTTTTCCCATACTTGAGGCAACCTAACCTTAACCAACCATCTATTTCTATTTTGTAACTTATAAAATAAAAGCCACATTAAAAAATGGGCAAAATGTAAAAACTCAAAATTACACAAGATAGCTTTCAATGTCAAACTACCGTTCAACCCTCATCTGATCCCATACCTAGTGGATCACCTAGTCAATTAAACTCATTTACCAACTTGACCCTATCAAACCCATATCCCTAACACATTTCATTAAATTATTTAACTCACCCTTTTTAATCTCCTTTAAACTAGTTTATTCTAACCCCTCCATAGATAGTCATGTCTCCAAGATTTATTTAAAGCTTCAAAGCATTGACAAATTTTTGTGCAAGATAGGCATCTCCTTGAACAACAACTTGATTTAAAACATAACAAATTATAAAATTTATTCCCCTATCAAATTACTAACTTCCTCCACCCTAATTAACAACTTCATCCTACAAAAGAAGAAGAGGAGGAAGTAAAATAAGGACACAATCCACAATCTAGAATCTTGCATCCAAACTCTCTTACATATAGGTACCCAACATCCTTTAGTGAGAAAGATAAATCACCAAAGACCTAAAGCTCTATCAAAATCACTTTCAAAAGCTAATTTATTTTCACTCTATCCAAATTACTTCAGCCTTCCACCATCAATGTTTAGGTATATTTCA
Organism: Torreya grandis; assembly: GCA_037957365.1. Lineage (NCBI taxonomy): Eukaryota > Viridiplantae > Streptophyta > Pinopsida > Cupressales > Taxaceae > Torreya > Torreya grandis. Next base: position 773,547 of record JARHVA010003751.1, on the reverse strand, counting down.
CTTGTTTTCATTAATTTCTCTTATTTCTAACCTTTCCTACCCTACCAGACCCATCAATATCTTATTTTCTACCCCTTAGCTTCATAACAGAGATCTATTTGCTCAAATACTCAATCTAGACCTTTTATTATGATCTTTTCTAGATTTACATAGGTAACCACCAATGGTTAACACAACTTTCAAGAGTCACCTCAACCATCGATTATTACCCAGCTGTTAATGGTCAACCTAAACAATCAATGGTTCACCTGATCATCAATGATCACTATGGGATAAGAACATAGCAAGATATTTTCAGCCCCTTAACCCCATCCAAATCTAACTTTCTCTATTTTCACTTGACTATAGTACCTTTGATTTTTTGGACTAGATCATGACCATTTTAGCATAAGTATTGACCCACTTTTGATATTTTAATTATTTATTTCAACAAACATTTATTTTATCTTCCTTGCATGTATTTACTTTCATATCATTAAATTCAAGTATTCTTTCATTCCATTTATACCAACTTAATTATTATAACATTAGATTGATAGCCTCCTAGCAAGCAATATGCTTTTTATATCTAGCTCATGCTAGGAAGTACACACAACCATCCATATAACAACCTATTTTTCTAGTGACTTTCTTATTAGTAGGTTATTCCTTCCTAGCCAAAGAGGATTTCCCATCATCACCTAGATTCACATGTGCACTTTACTAGGTATTCTTCTGCATACCCTATTACTAGTTTCCTTATTTAGTTTCAAAATTAATAAATGAGTGAAATAAATTGAAACACATACATACCATGATTTTATTAAATACTAAGTCATTTAAATAAGTATATTCATAATTTTGTAATTAAAAAATTAAATTTTGTGTACATAGTATTTTAGAGTGGCATATGTTTGCACATATTATTATAGGTTATAAACATATTTTGACATATTTTACACAAATTAGGGGAATATATTAGAATTTTTATAGGATTATGATTAATAGTTAAAAAATTACAAGATATTATTAAACATTATACTTATTTTACATAGCTTAATCAATTGGGAGCATATGTGTAACACGTCTGAAATTTTTTGTAGATATTATGATAATTTGGGCCAAGTTATGAGACAAATTACCCATGTTGTTAGATTAGGGGAACGTGTAAGGCATATGTTAGACATTATACGAAAAAATTTTACTAAAGTTATACTTAATTTTACTTATATTCTCACATTAGAACATAAAATTCATTTGTAAAATATGATTAAGAAATTTTACTCATTCATAATTTATTATGTTCTCATATTTTTTTAGAATCCATGGTGGGTATATTTATTGAAAAAGTTGAGTACTGTGGTTGAGGTTTTCTTTACTTAACTTATAGTAAACTATTTATATTTAATTAGACTTGGGGTATATTAATCTCAACCCATCTTTTTAACATTGACCACTCCAAGGTACACAATTATACCATTCTCCTTTGTCTCCATATAAAAACATGGTTCACATGTATATAGGTGTATTTTTTCCTTGTAATTTCATTTTAAAGTAAAATAAACGTTTTTAATTCATATTTTATATCATGATAAAAAATAATTTATCCATATTTCATTTCATTTTTTGCATGGAGTAAGCATCACACTCAACCTCTTCCTAAACATACCCACCATTGTTACAATCAGGTATCTCCCTCTATCCTTTTAATCTAATAATTACATTACTATAATAAAATGTAATAAATTTAAATAGTAATATTTGATATTATGTTAAAATATAATACCATGTCCCACTAAGCAACCCATAACTTTTTAAAAAATAATAATAATAAATCTTAAAAAAATGTTAATAATTTTTATAAAAAAAATAGAAAAATGTATATGCACTACATATTTTTATATATAATATAAAAAAATTGTTTTATTAATATCCATGACCCAAACTCAAGATATTGTGAGTATATATTGGAAGTTTATGTGACATATTTATGCCAAAAATTATGACACACTAGTAAATTTTAAACCTTTTACATAATTAAAAATGTCAATTTTGAGAAAAATAAGTAAGAGTGACTTGTGCATAGATTATCAAATCTTTCTTAGAATATATCTTAACAAGTATCTTATCCATGTATTTAACATCCCAAATATCCATTACTAATACATAAAATTTTCATAGTATTTGCATGAACAATTTATTACTTTACTCAGATTGTCTCTAAATCTCAAACCACTATTTCTTGATTTAACCAAGGTTCTATAAATGCTCAGATGGATTTGATTAGTAGATCCATATACCTTGGTTGAACTAATTTGAATGCCCTATAATGGATATTTTTGAAAATTAAAACCCTCATATGGGTCAGTTGATACTTTTCCATGTTCTTTGGGAGATAAATTAACCAAAGAGTCATATATAAAAGAATATATAATGAATAAGCTTATTTGTACCTATCACTTATCAAAATCACATTTATTATCAATTTCTACATTGATATGACCTTTATTAAAGCTTCAAAATATGAGATCCATTAAAGTAGAAAGATATAAGCCAAGTCTGAATATATTTTCAAAGTCAAAATTCTAGGTTTTCAAGTGTTAAATCCATATACATGATTATTGTTGACTCTCCAAGTTACACCTCCCTAAAAACACTAAAATCATATTGACCTCATAAATGTTGTGCAGTTGCATAGTGTTGAGTTATATAAAAATTAAGTATGCGCATAGACATTTCCCATCCATACCCATACTCAATAGTCAACATAGGTTCATACCTCAAGAAAGTATTGATTTGAACCTATGATAATTTTATAATTTGAACCCCATGCAAATATTCTTCATCATACCAATTAGGCACATAATTTATAGTGTGTGGGTCTCCCCAACTTCAAGCAATGAAAGAGAGAAGTGCACATGGAGTAGTTCCAAATTAAGAGTACCATGATAGAGATATTATAAAAAATACATGATCATACCCAAATGACTCATTATACAACCATGATTTAATTCCATATTGGGTCATATAAATCCAATTTTATGCTCCCATAATTTATTGGATGTGATCTAAGTTGTGCACCTACCTTATTTGTAGACCTTTACAAAATCTAGATAAAAGGCATAGACTTGTAAAGGACACAAAAATAAATTAAATGAAAAGGGGATCAAACCCTTATGTGTTTTTAAAATATAACAATGTCTATACCCTTCACAAGCTCAAATCTACACTTTGTAACAAACTCTCTATGGAATGTTTAGTTCCCACTCTTTGTACAAAATATACTTAGCTATCTTAGCATATATACGCATGAGACTCAACAAGGAATATAGTGCACATGAGGTAGTGTGCACATGATTCTAATGGGAGACATGTGAAAAATCCTTACTACATGTGTAGAATGACAAGGTAAAACCTAAAGATACACCTACATACTCCCACATTAATGAGCTAGTCCACATGGATTAGCTGGAGACCACCATAAATAATGATGGTAACTAAACTTGATTGGACATCAAGGAGTCAAAAATGAATATAATTAAATGAAAATGTAGTTTTCAAACGATTAGAGTCTATTCAATAAACATGTAGTATTTTTAAATATATATGAGTGACCTTCCAACTACTTCCATGATCAAAAGTTCAAATCTAAATTAAATAAACATGCCCTATATTAATTATTGTGAAGACTTTGTTGATATTAATCCAACTTGAGATTTTGATGTCAATTATGAATTCAAGTTTCTATCTAACACCTCTACTAGAAAATTGATTACATAGGGCCTTGACTAGAGCTATATAAATGTTAATTTTTATTTTAAAATAATTGACATTTTTAGGCATCATAACATGCCAAAATTTTCCTTCCAAGAGCCCTCATCTGGTATAATAAAGCTCTACATATTTGATTTTTTAATATTGCCTTAGACCTTAATATTAATAATAATTGGTTTAATTTCCTTCATGTTATATGTTTTATGTGCATTCATTGTTATTGATCCTTGTCTATGAATGTTTTTCACTCTCATTATTTCCTCCTTTCTCACCTTTATATGAAACCAAAAGTATTTATAGGTCTCATGATATGTATACATGGGTCTTCATAGGAATTATATATGTTATTTAATGTTATCATTCAGGTCATTGATGTCAAAATAATTTTGAGTTCAAGTGATGGTTTATAATAAGGTGGCTATGGTCATTGGCATGAGGTTGATTGTTTGAGCTTGCTAGTGTGGCTTTGAGTGATCTAATGGAGTGTCTTGTGAAGCATAGTGAGGTATGGTGAGATGATTAAATACATGTATGTGGAGATGTTTGAATTAGTTTAAGTTTCATGACTTTGGTGAATATCTTTAGAGCTTCATGAGTTTACAGAGAGTTTATCTTCATGTCTTGTGTGTTCAAGAAGTCTAGTTTAGTCTTGGGTAATGAACTATATAGTCTAAGGAGACTTGGTCAAAGGAGAATGATGGGATATGTTTTGGATCCTATTTCAAATGTTTGGATGTGAATAGTGAGTTATAAAAGGTTTCTTTAAGTTCTCAAAGTGGTATGGTGCCTAGTAGGTTTGTGTGATGGACTAGTTCTTAAGGATGAAAATGGATTGTAGAGGCAAGATGGTGGTGACATATATGTGTATGAGATTGAAATTATGAAATGACATGTTAGATATTGTGACAAAGTTGTTTATTCAATCATATGACTCTCAAAGAGTTCCAAAGGGGTGAGTTCTTCTTTAGTGTTCTTTTTATAGACCTTGTCTTAAGACCCTAGATGGAATGAAGAGGCATCATGATCAAGTTTGGAGGCTAGTGAGATCATGTGATAATGGGTTTGAGTTTGAAATGTTGTTTCAAGTATGGTGGTTAATTTTGTGGTCTTAAGTTTCGTAAGAAAGCTTAAAAATTGGATTTGAGGTCTTTCAAGTGTTAGAATGAGGATCACAAACTCGAGAATGAATTTATCATGCTTGTTGGAACAAGTGACCATTACATAGGAAGATGTGTTATTTGGGAGAGATGTAAAATGGTCCTATAAATTATTTAAAATTATTAGGTGTTGGTTTTATGGCAAGTATTTTATGAATAGATGTTTAGAATGAAAACTAGTCTAAATCCCTCTTAAAACCCTTATAGTGACCCAATATGGAAGATATTGATGGAAATTGATCATAATGTATTAGATGACATATTTTTATTATTTTATAATGTAGAAGAATATCCTAGGTATCTCCAAGTGGAATTGGTCTATCAAATGAGTGAGTAGAAGCTATAGGAAATCTCTTGTTTCTCAAAAAAATGTATAATAGGTAAGGTTGATTGAGTCAAAGTTACATAATGAATGAATGTTATATATTGTGACTTATAATGAATGAAAATTATGGTTTATAATTATGTTATGGAATTCAAATATACTAAACTGGTCATAGAAGTTGGCATATTATTAAAAAGGCCTAGTGAGGAAGATAGTGAGCAAAACCAAAAAAAGTGAGAATGGGATTTTTTTATTATTAGATGCATATTAAACATTTAAATATTGGTTATATTTTTTGGAGGTCAATGAAAATGTTGAAAATATTATTCACAAGATGACCTGTCTAGTGAGGGTGAGACGTGAAGATGTAAAGTTGAGATATTGGTCTACAAGACCAAAATTGTCACTATACCATGACATATTTATCTATGAGAGTAACCTAATTATCTCATAGGATCATTTAAATAAATCATGGGTCTATAAAATTATCCACATAGATATTGAAAGTCATAATCACCATGACTAGTCTTCAAGACAGATTGACAAGTCTGAGTAAGCTAATGGGAATGATGAGTTTGAAGTTCCATGACCTTAGATGAAGAATAAAATGCATATAATTCTATTTTTTAAGACATGGATGTACTAATAATTCTTTATATATTATTATAAATTAGTATAATAGGATTAGATAATTGTTATCTAAATAACCTGTTTGAGTCAGTTAAAATAATATGTAGTAAGCCTTCGTAATGAGTCTACAAGTTGAATTATTGAAATAATACCATGATTTTCTTGTATATGAGATTTATATATTGTTATAATATTTTAATATTAATATATTTTTCATCATTAAAAGTTAATTTGTTAATATGTAAAGTCAAAAGGCATGTTGACTAGTTTTTGAGGTTTTTGGTAGTTCTGAGTAGTCTTTTAGCAAAGATGAGTTTTAGGTGATTTCGTCAGAGTTGAAGAGTATAATAAACATTATTATGTTATAATGGTATCCAATGTTAATATTATTTAATTTATATTCATTAAATTTTCTTTTATATATGTTGATGGTCAAATTAACATGTTTGGGTTCTGAAGCTAGTTAGTAGTTCTAAGTGGTCATGTTACAAGAATGAGTTAGAGGCTTTAAGCCCTGTGACATAGTATATAGAGTACATGGTTATTACCCTGAGGTAACTGAATTTATATTAATGCTATTTTTTTATGGTTATATGTAAAAATTAATTTTATGACTTAGTTGTTTGAGACAAACTTTCTAGGTGTGTGAAGACCTAGTTTTGATGATGAGGTTCAAGTAGTAAATTAGACTAATAAGAGGTATGAACCTAAATGGATGTTATAAGGGGTGTATTTTTGGTATTTATGAAGTTTTTCACATATTTTTTGAGACTTAATAAGTTTTAAAATGACTAGGTGAAATGTGTGCTTTGAGAAGGCCTAATTGCATTAAGTCTCCTTTGGGCCTAATAGTGGTTTTGATCCTTATGAGTGGTGACTAACCTATATAGTGGTTTTTTCATGTATTAAAAATACTATATAACCCATTTTAATGTTAATAAAAGTGTTTATATTTTTCTTCCATCCAATGGTTGGAAATTTTTCAATGATGTCATAGTGATGTCATGGAGGTGTCCTGGTGAGAGGATGAAGTGCCTTGATAGTCTAAGTGACAATGAAAAAGTGTGAAATGTGCTTATATTAGTATTATTATGGTGATTTAATCATGTGAAATGGGTCATGTAATAATTAAATAATTATTTTAGTTTTTTTTTCATGAGTGGATTTTGTTTGGTTGATCAGTTTTTCATCTAGACATTTTGGGTCTAGTGGTAGAAAATCTAAGTAGGCAAGTTTATGACATCATCATTGCCATGTGTGGATGAGTTAAGGGGAGTTGGTAATATATTTGTAATAAAATTTATTCCTATTTTATATGTGATAAATTTTAGGTCATGTGATGAAGCATAAAATAAGATATGCAAGTGCAAAGTTGGGTTCGCAAGAAATTTGACAGTGTTTTCCCATACTTAGCCAAATTTATAATGTGGTAAGAAAGCTAAGTAGGAATTTTTATGGTGTTATATTTCACACATGTAAAATTTTCAAGATAATTTGATAATATGGGTTTGTTTATTTTTATTCCTAGTTGATATGTACTAAATTTTAAGTCATGCAATGAAGCACAACAAAAGATATACATGTTTAAAGTTGTCCTCCTAGATAGTTTTTCACATAGTTAGCTTTGTGGCAGAAAAATCCAAGTGAGAAGATTAATATCATTATCTATCACATCCACAAGGGTTCTAGGAGAATATTTATAAATTTTTGTATTCTCCTATGTGAGGATATCATATCATCCAAATTTTAGATCTATCATTTAAGCACAACAAAGTTATTGAGGTCAAAAGTTGGCCATCTAAGTAGATTGCAATGGTTCCCAAACTTGGTCAATTTTGAAAAATATAAATATAAAGACCAAATAAAGATACAAAAGTTCATGGGTGATCATAAATATTGTTATAATAGTGTGTATTGAGTTAAATATCTCAAAGAAATATTTGCTTAATGATAGGCAGAGGTAAAGATTGAGCTACTTCTAAGATCTGAAGGTGAGTGGGCATTCATACTAATCAAGATCAATAGAGCATATTGAGATATGAAAGGTAAAGGTCAAGAAAATTAAAATAAGATATATATTTCATGATTAATATAAGTTGATAGGATGTGAGATGATAACATAGTGTCTGAGTTTTAACTATGACTTTTGGCATTTAAATATTTGAATTTTGCAAAGGGACAAACTAGTGCTCTATATTTTATCCACAGATTTTGATCCAATAATAACTCAATGGTGATATTAAAATAAATTTTGAAGAGGACTCCATGAATCATATAATTAACCTATTTAGAAGGTTTTAATATATTTATAGTTAAAGATATTGAGCTCCAAAGTTGACTGTGTGTTTGACTGTGTTCTACAAGTGACCCGAGAAGGATGTTTGAGCTTATGTTGATGTTTTATGATGACTTATCTATTATAAAGTATTTTATACCCCCTAAGGATAATATTCATCTATTTTGGAGGTTTTCTAAATTTATATTGAGTATTAATAGTTCTTAATAAGTTGATTATGTGTTCCTCCATGGTGATCCTACATACAAGGTGATTATTTGATTTTATTAAGCATACATAGAGGTGAGTAGAGATGATAGTGATCATTTGAGGATATATAAGGGGTCATGTGGAGTGGAAATATGCAATTTAAATTGGTTCTATGTTTTTAATTTTCTTCATAAAGTTTTAAATTGGTGAATAGGTCTCTATGAGACCTCTAAGAGCTACAAGGGCCTAATTGAAAGGTGTAGCTTCTTAAGGGTGACCCATAGATGTTATAGCTAACATATGTGAATTTTATTGAGATGTGTCTTTATATGTTATAATCCATAAGGGTTAAGGAATGCCTAATGGTTTACCAAGGTGCTGATAATCGTGAATGATTTATAAATAATGAAACCAAAGATGATGGTTTGTGGACTTGATAGAGGCTTGTATGTGAGAGTAGTATGCATCGAAGTGAAGAAGAGAGGATAGGTAGTGTGCCTATTTTATGTGTTTATAATAAGATCAGTTTATTGACTATGTGCATGACTTATAGGTCATATTTTTGATGATATAAATGTGCTCTTGTAGGTTTAAAGTTTGAATATATATGAAGAGGTTTGAGTGTGAATATGAGGATAGTTTGAGTTATGAAGGAGAGAGATTGTGGCATGCCTATATGAGATGTCTATATGATATAGAGAGGGAGTGTGTACAAGATTTAGAAAATCCAAGATCTATCTTTAGGTATTGAATACATTAGTTATAATGTTGAGGTGTTCATTTAAAATGAGGGTTTAAAGGACTTGATCTTCCTTAGGGGCTCTTGATCCTTGTGAAATAGGTGTTTCACTAAAGGCCTTTGCTTAGGAGGACTTGATCAAGTTTTCTAGTCTAAAGGACTTGACTAGTCTCTTGCCTATAATCTCTTATATAATAAATATTCCATGTGTTTTATTCTTGAGAGTGGGTTTTAGTCCCCATGAGGGTTTCCCATAAGAACTATGTGTTGTGTGTTTTATATTGTGTATGCATTGAATGAATGAGCTCTCTTGTTAATGTTGCTTGATCAAGTTGATATATGTTGATTATTTAATAGTTTGAAAGGACTATAATTCAAATTGAAATATCTAGGCTCATTGATTTACCCCCTCCCCCTCAATGATTATACCTCTAACACCAAGGTGTATGAGAGCATAAGACTAGTATAAGAACAAAGCCTAATAGGTCTAATTTGTGTGTCTAATAGAGATGAGACCTATCATAAAATAAGAGAATAGATTATGAAGTAGAATTAAGTCTTAAAGATAATTAGAATAGGGGATGGATACTATGATGAAAATTTAACCTATTTTCTACATGTGGTTTTGAAGGTCATTTGACATAGTAAGCCTAGCAAGAGGCATATTGAGAGAAGAAGCCTAGAAGGTTGTTTGAGAGAGATAGAAGAGTGTAAATAATAGAAGAAGGTGATCATAATATATTGAGATATAAAAAGGTTTCAAAAGGTTATTAGAGTTTTCAATTGGTTGAGTTGGTTTTGAGTCACCTAGGGTGTTGGTGCCTCCTTCTATGTGGTTGCTTGCTAAAGGACTAATTGAGATGGTGCTTGATAGTGAGGGGTTGGTGCTCCTTGTGGGGTTGGTGCCTCACCAAGTATTGATTCATTTATTATATTACTATAGTAAAAGATATGTTTTAGTGTATTTTATCCCCCGTGAGGTTTTCCCAAATATCTCTTATGTTTATATGTTGCTTATGTGGAAGCTTATTTATGCATTGGTTGATGTATGTGTTTGAATGAATGATTCATGAATGCTAAGTGAAATTAAATGATTATTTTAAGGTAAATAATTCATCCCCTCTTAGTATCTATGCTTACAATAATTGGTATTAGATTTTGGTCCTTTGTAGCATGTCTAATAGCTGGAATGTGATCCAAGAAGCATAGGATGGCTAAGAAACTAAGGAAAGAGAATCAGGGATTGAGATCCATAGTCAAAGATATTGAGAAGAAGATATGTACCTTGAATACTTATAATTTTAATAGATCTAAATAATATGTGATGAATATTTAGGATATTAGGGATTAGTTAGGCATTATAAATGTAAGTCTAAGATCAAGAAAATCTAAGTGTGATCAGTTGAAGACTAAGTTTAGCTCCTTGAAGGTTGAGCATGAGTAGCTTATGGACAAGATGATAAATATTGAGAAAGAACATGAGAATTGATATGAAAGGAATAAGAATGAATATCATCATAATAAAAAAAAGAAGGTCAACATGAAGGAAAATTAGAAAAGATCAACTCCAAATAGGCAACCCAATGCAACAAGCTATTTTAATTCATTTCATGGTTATTTCTTCACTTTTTATCAGTTTGGGCATAGAATAAAGGATTTTAGGAGGATAAAAATTTAGTCAAAAAGGGATTATAATACACATCAAGAAATAGGTGCGATTAAGGACATTTGATTTAGTTTTCAACATGTTGGTCACATTGCAAGCTTTTGTAAGATCATATTGGATAAACCCTCTAGTCATAAAAATTTAACTGATGCCCCTAAAAAGGTATGAATAGAAAAGGTATTTAGTTTCAATCACATTGAGCCTATCAATGAGGATGATTTGTTTGCATTAGAATTAGGATCAGATGTGAACAAGTACCAAAATCATGTACTATTAGCATATATTGATGTTGCATTGGAATTAATTGTCAATCAAAGAGAATAAGGGTGATGTAAACATCAAGCTTGAGGTACCAATCAAACCCAAGAAAATCATAAAGAAATACTATCAGTCTCTGGATTGCAATATGGTTGAGAGAACTAGATTGAAGAACTAGGGGTCTCTTGAGTTCATATTATTTTAGATCCCTATGAAGTGGGGTGTCTCTACCTAGGCTTCAAAGAATCATGTGAAGGCTTCTATCTTGAGGTGGTTATTGAAATAAAGGTATGGATGATCATTTCAGAGGTAGCTCATGTATGGATAAAATAAAAAATTACCATGGTCCATGAAGAGGAATGAAATCATGTGTTTACATTAGTCTTAGTTTAGAAAGGGAAAATTTGAAGACAACTAAGAAGTCTAGTTGTTTTCATAATCTAAGTTATGGTTGAGGTTTTCATATAGGACTACATGATGATATAATGGAAAGATTGGTTCAAGGATTTAATATGTCTTAAAGTGTTCCTGAGATCGCCAGAGGCATTCCAAGGTGGTCTACATGGTCATCTAGTATGGTATAAGGTAGGTGTTACTTGGTTTAGGTCTACACCTAAACCTAGTCATAGACCCTGCTAGGTCTATTAAAGCATGATGGGTAGGTATGTAATCATGATTATATTGAGGATTGGTGTAAATATTTTTTTGGGAGATTTAAATTTGAGTAAGGTAGAGTGTTTCTATATGGATGATAGAGTGTTTATCATAAAGTCATATAGCAGAGGTGAAACATGGAGTTAGGGGGATATAACTCATTTCTCTTAGGTGTAATATGAGATATGGGCATGAATATTATAAGAAAAGAATAATATGGAGTATTTTAGGTATGTTCACTTTAATTAGTATAATGTTAAAGTGTGCATAGAGTGTGTATGACCCTTTGTCATTAATGTTAAAGGAGGAAAAAGTTATTGATGGTCAAACTTCCTATGGGAAAAATTTATTGATGAAATTATTTAGTTTGAGAGAGAAGTAAATTATTGAGAGTAGTGTAGTTTGAGAATTATTAGTTTATTTTTGGTTTGCCATCAATGATAAAGGGGAATATTGTTGAAATTTTTCATTTATGTCATGTGTTTATGTACTATCATTGATGTCAAGAAGGAGCAGTAAGGTGAGAGTTATCTTTGATATCATATACCTGAATTCATTGATGTCAAAATAAGTTTGAAGTTAAGTGATGGTTTACAATAAGGTGGATACGGTCATTAGTATAAGGTTGATTATTTGAGATTTATAGTATGGCTTTGAGTGATCCAATGGAGTGTCTTGTGAAGCATAGTGAGGTATTGTAAAATGAGTAAATACAAGTATGTGGAGTTGGTTGAGGTAGTGTAAGTTTCATGTCTTTGGTGAAAATCTTTAGGTATTCATCAGTTCAAAGAGAGAAATATTGTCTTCATGACTTTTGTGTTTAAGAAGGCTAGTTTAGTCTTGGGTAGTGACCTATATGGTCTAAAGAGACTTGGTCAAAGGAGAATGATGGGAGATGTTTGGAGGTGATTATTAAAATACAAAAGTGTCTTCAATATCTCAAAGTGGCATGGTACCTAGTAGTTTTATGTGATGGACTAGTTATTGAATATGAATATGGCTTGTATAGGTATGATCGTGGTGATATAGATGTGTATGATCTTGAAATTATAAAATTTAGTGTTATATATTATGAAAAAGGTATTTATTAAGTCATATGAATCTTAGAGTGAGGTAAAGGGGTAAGTTCTTCTTTAGTGGTCTTCTCATAGACCTTGTCTTAAGACCCTAGGTGACATTATGAAGCATCATGATCAGGTTTGGATACTTTTGAGATCATGTGAGCATGTTTTGAGGTCTAATATGTTTTTTCAAGTATGGTGGTGAATTTTGAGGGCTTTATTTGAAGAATAAAGTGTGAAAAGTGGATTTGAGGTCTCATGAGTGCTAGAATGAGGTGTTGCAAATAGGAGAAGGATTTTCTCATAATTTTTCTCATGTGTGACTATTGAATAGGAATCTTATACATTTTATAGGGATGTAAAATGGTACTATAAATTATTTCCATGTAATAGGAGTTGTTTTTAGGGGCAGAGTTTTATGAACAAATGTTAAAGATGAAAACTAGTATAAGCCCCTCCTAAAACCCTTATAATGACCTGATATGGAATATATTTATGTAAATGTCTTCTAATTGATTGTATGATATATTATTATTATTATTATTATTATTATTATTATTATTATTATTATTATTATTATTATTATTATTATTATTATTATTATTATTATTATTATTATTATTATTATTATTATTATTATTATTATTATTATTATATATGTATAAGACTCTCCCATGTACCTCTAGGTGGAATTATTCTATCAAATGAGTGAGTGGAAGCTACAATAAATCTCTTATTTCTCAAATAATTATATGACAGGAAGGGTTGACTGAGTCAAAGTTAAAAAATGGATGGATATTTCATATTTTCACTTATAATTAATTACCATTTTGGTTTATAATCAGGTTATAGACTTAAAATATACTAAATTGGTCATGGAAGTTGGTTTATCACTAAAAAGGCCTAGTGATGAAGATAGTGAAAAAAACATGGCATAAGTGAGAATGAGATTAGGTATGGGTGGTCATGGATTAGGGATGGATAAAAATGTATGGGTTTATTATTAAATAACTATAAAATATGTCCATATTTTTATATATTTTTTAGGTCAATGTAAATGTTGAAAATATTGTTCACAAGATGACCTGTCTAGTGAAGGTGAGACAATGAAGATGTAAAGTTGAGATATTGGAGTGAAAGTCAAAAATTATCACTATACCATGACATATTTATCCATTATATTTACCTAATTATATAATATTATCATTCACATGAATCATGAGTCCATAAAAATATCCATGTAGGTACTAAAAGTCATAATCATCATGACTAGTCTTCAAGATAGATTGACAAGTTTGAGCAAGCTAGTGGGAGTGAAGAGATAGAGGTTCCATAACATTAAATTAATCATAAAATTAATATATTTTTATTTTATAATAATTTTTTTCATATTAATTATTTATAAATGTTTTAAAGTTAGTATAAGAGGATTGGAGCATTTTTACCAAAATGGCCTATCTGAGTGAGTTAAGACTGTGTAGTAAGTATTTGTAACGAGTCTGCAAATTGAATTATTGAAATAATAAAATGATTTTTTTAATATTATATTTATATATATGCCTCATTTATTTTTACTATTATATTTTTAATCATTAAAAATCCCTTTATTACTATGTAAAGTCAAAAGGCATGTTGACTAGTTTTTGAGGTTTATGGTAGTTCTGAGTAGTCTTCTAGCAAAGATGATTTTGGGGTGATTTGATAATATTTTAAGATTATAATGAACATTAATATGATATAATTTTATCTTATTTTATTATTATTTCATATTTATTCATTGAAATTTCCTTTACAAATGTTGATGGTCAAATGATCATGACTGGGTTCTAAAGCTAGTTGGTAGTTCTGAGTGGTCATATTACAAAAATAAGTTACAGGATTTAAGACATATGTTTAAGGATATAAATTACATGGTGATCACCCTAATTTAATTTATTTTACATAAATTTTTTTTATGGTTTAATTCTAAAGTTGGTTGTATTCTTAAGTTGTTTAAGATAAACTTTCTAGGTGTGTGAAGACCTAGTTATTAGTAGTTCTAATGATGAGTTTGAAGTAGTAAATTGGAATAATAGGTGGTATGGACATAAATTGATGTTATAAAATGTATATTTTAGGTATTTATTAATATTTTAATCCATTTGAGTCTCAATAAGTTTAATAATGACTGGGTTAAACATGTGCTTTGAGAAGGCCTAATTACATTAGGTCTCCTTTAGGCCTAATAGTGGTTTTGATCCTTATGAGTGGTGAATGACCTATGTAGTGGTTTATTAATGTATTAAAAAATTTATTTTATGAATTTAAAGTGTAATCCAATATTGGATAGGTTTTTGGCTGACCAAGGTGTACGAGATCAAAAGACTAGAATAAGAACAAGGCCTAATAGGCCTAATTTGTGTGTGCAACAGAGATGAGACCTATGAGAGAAAAAGAGAGAATATTATGAAGTATTATGAGGTATTTAATACCATAAAATTATTTTATAAATACTATGATTAAAATTTAACTAATTTTCTATGTGTGGTTTTCAAGGTTGGTTGACCTAATAAGCCTAGTAAGAGGCATATTAAACAAAGAAACATAGAAGGCCATTTGAGAGAGATAGAAGAGTGTGAATAATATAATAAGGTGAACATCATAATTTTAGATAAAACTAGGTATCCAAAGGTGATCAAATGTTCTATGTGTCTGATTTAGTGCTGAGTCACCTAGGGTGTTACTACCTCCTTGTAAGTTGGTGTTTGCTAAAGGACTAGTTGAGTTGGTGCTTGACTAATGAGGGGTTGGTGCCTCACCAAATATTGATTAATTGAATATATGAATATAGTAAAATATATTTTTTAGTGGGTTTTATCCCCCATGATGGTTTTCCATATATATCTTGAGTTCATATGTTTTATGCTTATATGGATGCTTGTTTATGTATTGGTTGATGTATGTGTTTGAATGAATACTTCATGAATGATAAGTGAAATTTTATGATTGATTTAAAGGAAATAATTCACCCCCAATATCAATGGATATGATTATAAAATATGAAAAAACATTCATCCCTCAAAATGTTGTGTTTTATTCCCTTACCTTCATTTGATAATCTTATGCAATGCACCTAGTTTAAAGATCTTGTATCTGATCTATTAGTCTTATTGTATCATTAAGTGGGTGAGGTGATAAATATATTATTTTTGCATCAAATTTTACATTCCATAAATAATATTACGATTTCTATGCCTTTTCCCCTTTCTTAGGTGTAGGTTTAACACTAGTTATAGATTTCATTATGCTCTTTGTAGGTCTATGCACCAGTTCTAAACTAGGTGTATTTAGAATAGATAGAAGTTTTCATAGTAAATTAGTTAATTCAAATGAGTGAAATAGTCCCACACCTTGGGATATGATCTCATTATCACAACAAGACATAAAATTTCTCTATGAAATATAAGTCTAAGGAGTTAGGTGTAAAAGAGACATGTACTAATGTGTATGAGATTTATTCACAACATGGGTGTACATATAAAATGATAAAAGTTTTTATTACACTTGGTGAGACTAATTTCAAATATTTTTGAAGAGATTGGTGATACTAACATTGATTGAAGTGTTAAATACACTCTATAGAGCACCTGGTGACTCGAAGCATTCTTAGTTCATAAACATCAGCCTTTCACTTACATCCAAATATAGATGCGATAATCTTTTAGATTCACTAATTTTTATTTCATTGAGCTACTTACAATTTTTAAAAGAGAAGTTAGAGTATCCTTAGCCCCTATTAGACTGTCTAGCAATATAGGATAACCCTCTCCTAGATCTTAGTCTACACCACCATTTGGTAGATTTACTACACATAGAGGAAGACTATTCTCCATCCCATTCATGGATTCTATTAGAAAATAACCCTTTTTCCATTTAATGGAGGCATCCCATTGATTCTTTACTAGTATGATGATATTCATGTAGTTGACCTTAAGAACATACCCTACTTTATTGGAGAAAATTATACTACCCTAGTAGAGCATATATAATATATTACAAATATTTTCTCCATCCATAATGTGACTCAAGACAACAGCATAGTGAAACTCAATGACTCTTATTTGAAAGAAAAGGTTTTCTAGTGGTACCAAGGTTTGATGTCAAATTATTTTCAAAATTGTGACAAGATGAGTGTGACACTATGTAGATAGTTTGAAGAAAATAATGACCCCTATCATTAATGGATTATATCAAGACCATAAAAATGGATCCACATAATGAAATTGTTAACTTTAAATTTAGATTCTAGATGACTTGGGAGTGAGTTCTACTCTTATTCAAGCCAATTCCTAACACTAAATTGTTATATTTTTTTAGAGCAATAAATAGTGATGAGGTTCTAATGATATAATTTATGGGAGGTGATGTATTACTAAATATATATGAGGTTTATATGCACATAGAAACCTACTTGATAAAAGTGGGATAAATTACACCTAGACCCCCTATGTCACTATATCTTGAGCCCTCATGTACAAGCTCACCTACCTTGCCTTTCAATCCAACTCTAGACCCCATTCTTATGATGATAAGTCCTTCAGTTACATAGACTTTTTCACCCTTTAGTGAGTTTCACAAAGTCTAGTCCTTATTGAATAAATTTTGAAATGATATATTAATACTTAAAAGGAAGCAAGTTCAACATGATAATCCTTATCAACCTTTCAATCAGTAATATCAATCAAATAGGCCTTCCTACCAACATGTTACATGGATTCAAAACTATCTCACATATAATAGAAACCATATACAAGAAATTCTAACACTATGAACACATCTAGAGCTCTCATTCCTATGTAGAATAATATGGTGTAATACTATGAATGGTGTTATCCATGTGATCAACTACATGATCAAGCCATGTGTGTGAATAGAATGATGAATCAAGCACCTATAGTGAAAAATGTGCCACCACCTCAAGAACATACATCTACTTCATATCAACTAATGGATGAACCATAAGCACTAATGAAGGATCAAGGTGGATCGACCCTCCTAAATTGGTAAAAGGTGACTTAAATTATGTGAATCAAAATGAGGTGCCAAATGCATGAAGTAACTCATTTGTTTTAAACATAAGATTCATAAAGAGATCACCAGAGAGAGAGTCATATCCTTTACCACCCTCAACCTCTATGCCCTAGGTTCTACATGTAGATGTGTAGGGTCGATCACCTATGAGATGTTTCCATCAATGCATGAAAATAACCATTTATAAATAATGTTAGCCTCAAACTAGTGCATAAGTACAAGAAGATGTTACAATTTTAAAGGTGAATATTAAAGGGACTCAAATCCCCTTTAACATAATCAAGAAGATGAAGAAGACTGACATGAATATTTCCATGTGGGACACTCTTATTATTCCTTCCCAAAGAAATTTTCTATAGGATGCCCTAAGGATCTTCTAATCTCATTATCCATCATATACTATGCCCACAATTATACACCAACCATATGAGGAGATGCATAGAAATATAAAACCACCCCCATTATAAATCTATTTGATTATCAATAAACATCTTGTATATAATTCTATGATATATTTAGGCATTATCAATTTAGTGATCTTGAATTAAATCATAGACATTTTAGGCATAACATATACTTCAATTTCAAAAATGGTCATCTAATTAGATGGAAAAATTATTAAAACCATGGGAATTATCAAGGATTTTAGTCTCATCCATGTCCAATACTTTCCATTATGCAAGACATCATAATAATTGAATTACACCCTTAATTTACTATATGCCTTTCTTGATATTTTTTAGTGAAAGTGGGTAGATATATATCCTCAAATTGGCTGGACATGCTACCCAAGACCAAATATTGAACCAATGTGACCATCAAGGCTAAGATTATTTCAAGAAAACACATCAATCTATACAATACTAGCCTAATTGATACAAACTGGACCTTGTTCTACCAAGAGGAGAATTCTATTCTCTATGAGGTAACCACACCCATTTAAGAGGTCTCAGATGACTTAATTGATGAAAGGACACATAAGCATTATGAGTGTGACCCATTAAAAAATGTAGAGGAAATAGGACTTGACATATATTGCATTCTTGATGAGGACACCTTGTTGCCTAACCTTGTAAAGGTGTAAGAGGACCTCTAAGCCATATGGTAATTGTACTTTGATGGATATAAAAGAAAAATGGAACAAGAACTATTGTTTTAATGGTCTCCCCTCAAAATGAGAAATATTTCCATGCATTCAGATTGTAGTTTGGTTTCACAAACAATGTTGATGAATATGAGGCACTAATCCAGGGTCTCCAATTGGTGCATAAGAAAAGAATCAAGGTGTTACAAGATTTTGGAGATAATGAACTAGAGGTAAACCAATTTAGGGAACCAAACATGTCCAAGAATAGTCTAATAAGAGGTTATAAACATAGGGCATGGGACATGATTGAGGAGTTTGATGCTTTCAATATCCATTCCATCCTAAGGGTGCATAATTATGATGTTGATTAGATTACAACCATAGGTGTATAGTATAAACTCCCATGTAGTATAATTATTAATTTGAGTAGCTCACAAAAATTGTAGTTATAATGATAGTCCTAGACAATTCAAGTAATTAGAAAGTTTTTGAAAGTGATGAAAAAATTATCAACTTCCAAAAATATGATGTTGAGTTCTACACTAACAATCAACTATGGCTCCAAACTCAATATGAGGAGTAGATCATTTATCCAAAAGGAAAAAAATTACCTTATAAGCTAGTTATAGTGGAAATCATATTCAATTTTGATGACCAGCTCAAGGGTGAGAGGATAAACATGATAGTGAAGGAGTAAATCTTTAATCCAATAGTCATCTTTGATGAAAAACTCATGAAAGTTGATAAGGTATGATCACCATATGGAATTAAAGAATTCATTAAGCCAAGTAGAAGGTATGATGATATCTTTACATGGAGATATAAAGACCTAAAAAAATTTGATCTAGGATTATCCCATCATGCGATTGAGATTGGATGGTTATTTAGGCTATAACCAATAGCTTGTGTGGGAGTGCGATAAATTTAAAACATCATTCACCACTAATTAGGGTGCCTTCACATATTAAAGGATGCCATTTGGTTTGAATCATGAGATACATTACATAGGGCCATGGATATGGAATTCAAGGGTCTCTTAAACAACATCATCTTGGTTTAACTTGATGATATAATGGTTTTCTCAAAACACATAGTGGATTATCTATGCCACCTAGAGTAAATCCTTGAAAAATGCTAAGAGTTTAGAATCTCTCTAAACCCAAATAAGTGTGTATTCAAAGTGTATGAAGGAAAATTTTTGGGATAAATAATTTAAAAATAGGGACTTTCCATTTATCCCAAATGAGATTAGGCCATTCTATCACTTCCTTTACCAGGTCGCAAAAAGGGTTTCCATAGCTTCCTAGGGAAAATAAACTTCATTTGAGTTTTTGTGCCAGGTTTCACAACTCTGGTCAAACCCATCATAATAATGCTCAAGAATATATCTCCTTTCACCTAGACCTAATAAGGCCAAAGTAGTTTTGAAGCCATCATGCATGCCATTATAGAGGCTCCTTTTTTGATTAACCTAGATTATGGTAAGGATTTCATCCTTTATGAATTTGGCAGAGTTGAAGGTATCTTTGCCACTCTTGCACAAAAAAAAGATCAATTAGAGTAGCATATCACTTTCTTTAGTTAAAGCTCAAGGATTATGAGATACTCTTTAATTTATAGAGAAACACACCCTTTTAGTAATAAGAGCACTTAAGAAGTTCAAACATATGTTCTCTAATAACAAGATCCAACCCATGGTCTCACACTCAAGTATAAATGAGTTCTTTCTCAGTAAGGACATCGGTGAGAAGAGAGTCAATTGGATTACAAGGGTGATAGAATAATACATAAACATATAAATCACCAAGCTATTATGAGGCAAGGGACTCTATGGGTAACTAGTAGAGGATGTAAAGAATGAAGATTACATAGTTATTACATTATGTAAAAACCAATCAAAATACCAAGGTAAATCAATAAATTGGATTGAGATAATGAGTATTTTCCTCTAGACTAGCATGTTTATGCATGGCATGAATAAATCCAAGCATAGACATTTCAAATTACAAGCCATTTCCTTATATGCTTATTAGTGGTGTGATTTTTAAAAGAGACATCAATTGTGTTATCTTGTAATTCTTAGAATCAAATCAAGTGAACATGATCCTTGATTAATTTCATGATAATCCATTAAGAGGCCATTATTTATTAAAGACCATTGATATGAAAATCATGTGAGCTAGTTATTATTGACTAAATCTATTCAAGGATGCACATGCATGGGTGTGATGCTACAAAAAGTATGCCTTCTTTGTAGGCAAGTCAAATATGTCAGCCCTACCCATGTGCCTAATACAAGTTGATCATCCCTTTTCATAGTGGGGCCTAGAATTCATTAGCATGATAAATTTTCCATCAAGTACTAGACACAAAGGGATCCTCATGGTAACAAAATACTTTATGAGGTAGATGAAGTTAATAGTGCTAAAAGAGGCTAATGAAGTTTCCATTCTAGACTTTTATGAAAACATTCTCACAAGATTTGGTCTCTCAGCTACTATTATCTCAGAAAATGCACTGACTTTTCTCAAAGCCAAGATCAGTGAATGGGTGGTTAAACATAACATCTATCTAAGCACATCTTCAAATGATTAACCCAAAGGTAATGGTTTAGATGAGTTGAATAATAAAAAATTTATATTCATCATCA
The DNA here is from genome assembly GCA_037957365.1 of Torreya grandis. NCBI lineage: Eukaryota > Viridiplantae > Streptophyta > Pinopsida > Cupressales > Taxaceae > Torreya > Torreya grandis. Next base: position 752,012 of record JARHVA010003751.1, on the reverse strand, counting down.
AGTAGATCATAGAAGATGATCAATGATCCTAGCAAAAGAAGCTCAGGAAAACCCTCTAGGTAAATTGAATAACATTGAAAAGAGTGCTAGGGAACTCACCCTTCATGTTAGTCTATGGAAAGGAAGTGAGGTCTCCCACATCTCTTGATTTTACTTCACTAGATCTAGCCCATCAATTGTACTTACTTGAGAGTGATCCCATGATAGTAAGGTTAGCTACGGTAATGGAGCTCTAAGAACTCAGGGCATGAGCCATGTGCACTATGGAGATTCAACATACATATACTATGAAAACATTCGATAGAAGGGACACTAAAATAAACTTCAATGAATTAAACTTGGTACTTAAATGGGACATATATAGATCAAAATTTTATAATTATACAAAGTTATCAACACTATATGGATTGGCTGATATACCATCTATAGTTTCAATCAATCCAATGCATACCATTTTGCAAGGCCAAGTGGAGAAGTGTTTCCTATCCCCATCAATGGGATTGAAATCAAGAAATATCTTTGATGATCATGAACACCCTTATAAATATTAGTTTAGATGTTTAAATTTACCTAAGTGTCATGTGCATATGTTGTTATTTAGAGTATTTTCATTTCCTCCAAGATCTTGTGCATAGTTTTGTTATCTTAGATTTATTTTTCCTCTAAGCACCATTTACTATAGTTTTGTGTTTTTGTCCCTATGGAATTTATCTCAATTCTTTATAAGTATGGATGATTTTTCACACAAATCATAGTCAAGAGAAAAATGAAAGGATTCTAGATGACTCCATGCTCAATAGATTTGCTTCAGGTCTATTGGATTCTCACTTAGTAGGAAAGTGGCCCATAGAGGTTTCCAAAAGTGTTGAATTTCTAAGTCACCACTCCATAAAAGTGTTGAAATCATAAGGAACTCATAAAGTTTTCATGTTTGTTCAGTGTTGAGTTCTCTAAAAATCAATTATGTGTGAAAATGCTTTCCATCCATGCTCACACTCAATAATCATCACAAGTTCTCACCTTAATCAAGTGTTGATTTATGCTTATGAGGAGTTTCCACTGAATTCCCCATGAAAATATTTTTCATTGTAACAACATGGTTCATAAGTCAGAGTATGTGTATATCCCTAAATTCAAGTAGTGAAAGAGAGAACTATGCAAGGAGTAGTTATAAATTAAAAGGAGCACATCAAATATATTTGACCTAATTATGAACTCATACCTAAAGGACTCCTTATAAATCTAAAATCAAATTATACATAAAATAGTGTAACTCCACTTCTATGCTTCCGTAATTTGTAGGATGTGATCTAAGTTGCACACCACCTCCTTTACAAACTAGTATAAATTTTAGATAAAAGGTGTAGACTTGTGAAATTCACCAAAATACATTAATAAAAAAGGGGATCGATCACTTATGTCTTTTTACAATATATAAACATTTTCACCCTTTAAAATATTATATGTATACTATGCAACCAACTCTATATTAAATATTAAGTGTGCACCTTTTGCCTAAACTATACTTAGTTATCTAGGCATAATCATACATGAGAATCAACAAATTAGAGAGTGTGCATGGGATCGTACACATATAGTACCAAGGGTTATGTATGTAAAATAACCATAACCTATATAAGATGATGATTCAGAACCTAAAGATAAACTTATGTAGTCCCAAGCCAATGGGCTAGTCTAGGTGGATTGGCATGTAACTAAAATAAATAAATATCATAATTGAACTCAATTATACATCAAGGGGGGAAATAGAAATATAATAAAATAAAAATACATATTTTATATCATTAAAGTGTGATAAATAAACACATAGGCCAGCTACAGATCCATGAGTGACCTTCTAGCTACTTTTATGATCAAATTGTTAGATCTAAATTGAATAAGCATGACATGTAGTAGTTATTACAAAGACTTTAGTTATATTAATCAACCTTGAGATATATATTCCATTTTTCAATTCAAGTTCTTATATACCACATCCAATGGTAAATTGATAATGTGGGGCATTTCCCAGTTCAATATAAATCCTAATTTTTATTGAAAAATATTTGACATTTATAGGCATCATAATGATACCAAAATTTTCCCTCCAAGAGCCCTTTTTTGGTATAAAAAATATCTCCATATTCATGTTTTTAATATTTAGTTATACCTTGATATTAATAGGAATTGGTTTAGTTTTATTCATGCTCTTTGTTTTGTATGCATTCATGGTTATTGATCCTTGTCCATTAATGTTTTTCCATTTGATTATTATCCTCCCTTTGTACCCCTGTGTAGAATGAAAAGTCTATATACTTATCATGATGTGTATACAAAAGTCTACATAGGCATTATCTATGGACCATTTTTCATCCCTCCAAACTTTGTGCATTATTCCCTTACCTTCATGTAAAACTCTTAAGTAGTGTGCCTGATTTGAAGACCCTATATCTAGTTTGTTAGTCTTATTATATCATTAAGAAGGTGAGGTGATCACTTTATCATTGATTCATCACATTTTACATTACATCAACCTTGTTACCTTTTCTCTCCCTTTCCCCTTTGTCAATTTTAGGTTTATCACTAGCTATATATTTAATTTTACTCTTTGTAGGTTTGTGGACTAGTCCTAAACTAGGTGCATTTAGAATAGAAGGAAGCTAACCTACTCTAGAGATTCATCTCAAGGAGTGCAAGAGTCCCACACCTTAGGGGATGATCCCATTGTTATAATTATATATTAAACCACTCTATGGAATTTAATTCTAAGGCTCTATCCACTTAATATTTATGTTTCAGCATGCATGAGAGCCTTTTGCAACATTGGTGCACATTTTGAGTGGTAATAATTACACAAATTCCTAGTATTACACTTTTTTCACACACTTAGATAGGTGAGAGAACATTTAATTTTATCCCTCTTTTGAATATTTTAATGTAGGTATTTCTTATAAACTTATTGGGATATGGTTAGGGTTATATCAACCCATAACCAATATGGTCACACTGATATCAATAGTGAAAGATAGGTTTTTGGAGAAATAGAAGGAAAAAAGGTATTAACATAGGTTATAAGATATTTGTATAAAAAATATTTATTTTCAAGTGCTAACTTAGTGATACACATTGTCATTGATCAACATAGGTTTCTTAGATGAATGTGAAAAAACAAAGATAAATCTAACCGCCAAAGGTGTCCAATCAGTATTGGGTTCATCCCTATAGGTTTCGTCATCTATTTCCTTATCATAGTCAACATATATCCCTTCTATATCCATTTTTATGAATATACATTCTCACAAACCTACAAATATCCTAAATAAACTAGGTACCCTATATTTTAGGTCTTTTCCATAAATAGTAAATATATATATATATATATATATATACATATATATATATATATACATATATACATATATATATACATATATACATATATATATATATATATATATATGTATATGTATATATATATGTATATGTATATGTATATATATATATATGTATATGTATATGTATATATGTATATATATATATATATATATATATATATATATATATATATGTATATGTATATGTATATATATTTATGTATATGTATATGTATATATATATATATGTATATGTGTATATATATATATATATATATGTATATATATGTATATATATATGTATATGTATATATTCTAATTAGACTCAATGTTTCATCTTACTTATATCACTAAATCTAAAATTGTTAAAACAATCAGAAGGTTTAAAGTTATTAGCAGTGTGTTGTCATGATTGTATAATATTTTTTGAGTGGGGAATGCTTGGTGTTGGATTATTTTATATTTATGTGATCTATAAATTGGGTAAAATTTTTTTATAAATGGATTCTAAAACTCTCAATTTCCATTTAAATTACATAGAAATTGGTTGCAAAATATTTTATGAATAAATATAAATTTACCAAAAAACTTCATCAACTCATTTCCTTGTATATAACTCCCTATTTTGTGTTATTTTATAACTTTACATATTTCTCTTTATATCTCATCTATTATATTTAAATTAAACTAAAATGAAACATAGAATAACTAAAAAAATGGAAAAATAAACACCAAAATGTGATAACAGAGTTCACCCATTTGGGCTACATCTTTGGGTTTGTAATCATGAACCCATCCATTAAAAGATGTAAATATCAACATTTAAAACTGACATCAGAATATGGATTTTATAAATATATAACTAATGATGAAACCTAACAATGATGACTCTGAACTAGTCAATAACCATATTTCTTTTTTGATAGCATATATGTCTTATCTCCATGAATACGAGCACGTTTCTCCATTCATAGTATCTGTAAAAACTCTTAAATAGGCATAAGGACCTCAAGGAGTGTTTTGCCTTCTATCATACCTACAACTCCAATAATAACCCAACAACCATATGCATCCCTCCATTGCCAAAGGACTTATAAAACAATAGAGGCAATAAAAATTACATAGTCACGGGTCTCTTGGTGTATCCATACATAGTTGCACAAATACATTTCTTCCTTGCATATCACAGGTCCTTGTGTGTTTAAATAACCTATAAGGAGAAGAATACATATGACCTTGGACAGAAGGCCTTAACAAATAAGCATGTTACCTCCTTATAAAATATACTCGATTATTTCTTCAATGGTTATAAGGCCTTTACAAAAATAGAAGAAACTAAATGTCCACTGTAAGATATAATGCCTCTTTAGTCTGACTATAAATCTACCATTCATAATAGATGTAACAAAACTATAGACTCATTACCTTTCTATCTTTATCACATTTTGGGATTATGTAATTCTTTCTACAAATAGATCATTCAACCGTGGTTTCAAATCCTCTAATAAGTGTATGGTCATTCTTCTACATTACCTGAGCTATGTATCATTAACAAACCTTCATTCAGGAAACCCTATAAAAAAAGAAGAAAACATTCATGTACATATTCTATGGTTGTAAACATCTTATTGAGTAAATGAGAATGCATTATGCTCTATTTGGGATTGTCTTAACAATATACAATCCTGGGTCTATAGTTGTGTATCACTCACATTCACCCAAGGTTCAAAATCCCTCCAAAATGGACATAAAAGTAGTCCAGACTCGATATCAGGAATTACAACACTGAAACATAAATAGCAAATGGATATAGAATATACAAAGACATCTATTCAATATTTTAATACATTTTGTCTCAATCTACCTATAAAATAGATGTTATGGAAACCAGATGTGGCTTTAATAGATTTTACAAAATAGAAATCCCCTAACACATCTTAGATTTGAGTTTTCAAAATAAGACCACCTTAAAAATGGTGATTCCTCCTATATAGACTTGATCTCTGCTCAAATAATCGATCATGTATTCACATGCATATCTCATAGTCCATGGCCTTTCTACATAGATGGAAACCCAGTTTGGTTCTCTCCATCTGTTTCGTATTGTGAAAACATCTACTCATCCCATTCAAGACTATGTCCTTTTATCCAACCCAAAAGCTTTCAAAAACACCATGTGTAAATGAAGAAGAAACATCCCTACCATATAAAAGTTCAACCTTGTAAATAGATGTCTACCTCCTATAGGCATCCACAGGATCGATCTACCTAAAAATGCACTCTGTGCCATCTATGGCTATCATTTTTTAATATCCCTTTCACTCAGCCCTATCTCTAGATATATCTCTGCTTGTATTTTATTACTCAACCATGGTTAAATGAAGTTAGCCAAAACAAAGTATGGATTTATAAAAAAATCCCATATTTTCTAGACATAAACAAAATAAAAGATTTAAATAGATTTATCTCCAATATGTGAATCATGGTTTTGGCCACATATCTTAGTTTTTTGTTTGGAAATTAAAACCACCTCCAAGTTGGTTCACCCATATAATAGGTTTGGAAGATTCAGTTATTGAGCCCACTATGAGTTGGAACAATGAGTTGACGTGATGGTATAACATGAACTTGGTCTTGTAGAGCTAGCACTCGAGTTGAGTTACATTGAGTTGACTATGAGCTCAGGATGGTGACCAAACTTATCACTTGGGTTGGTCTTTGAGTTGATTGATTGAACTTGGCATGGAAAAGTGACTTGGCTTGAACTCATCTCAAACTTAAAGTAAAATGAATTGAAAAATAGAGAAAAGTGGTGGCAATCCATGTGGTAGCCTAAGGACACACCATGTGGACCTTTCTAAATGCTCTTTATCCTGCCACATGTCATAACCAAAAGTACCAAAATAATGTATGATAAATTATAGTGTAATAATGAAATTAAAAACACTATTACCATACATAGTGGTAGAGTCACCCTCCATTATAAAAGTGGAATCTAATTTCTATAGTTTTTGTGGCTAGCCTTTTTAATTAGGACCAATAAAAATCATGACTAAAATGCTCTAGATCAAACCTCCCCATAAATAGGATTTTAGTCTCCAAAATTCACAATAATCCAACTAACCCTACTAAATATTTCTTTTCATCACATCAACATACAAAAACTATAATATAAAAAGTGAATGTGTTATGGAGTTGATATATACAACAAAATCCATTTGAAAAATACCAAGTATACATAAAATAAGATGTTATTAAAACTTCTCTACTTGAAGTCAATTGCCAAACTGTAATCTGATTATGGAGAGTAAAAAAAAATCTGTATACACATTCTACCAAACTAACATATTTTTGAAAATAGTCATAACTTATGGTAGATTCTCTCAACCACCACACTGCATAAAGGCTAAGGTGTTCTCCTTGTTATCAACATCACACAAGGGAAAATAAATTATGTTATATGCACTTATAGGATTTATAAATAACTGCAACATATGTATACTTGCATTAATTTTTTTGTCCATATATGGCTCTTAGGTAGTACTTCTACATCACGTATATAAAAAACATACATATAAGTATAAAAAGTTTGGAAATACAAACATTGCCCATAATATAGTGGGACATAGACATATATGCAAAGTATAAAATCATACAATGAATTTGTCTATCCTAAGGTGATTAGTGCACAATATACAAAATATATGAAATAATAATCAAAGGAAATAGATGTGTTCACCATCTTATCAACAATAACTACTATGTCCTTGAAATTGATTATTAAATCTTTCCCTATACCTATCACACTCCAATGTCAACTTAAAAAGAACTCATAATAAGAGCTTATTTATAAACTCATAACTCTACAAGTAACTATAAGCCAAATATCATATAAAGGTGAGAAGAAAACAAAGAATTTTAAACCTCTTTTGAGGTTTCTTCACCATGTAACTGCTCCCTAATTCATACCTCCACAACTCATCCAAACTGAGTTAGTTTACAAAATTATATCAAAATGGAAAACTAAATAGGAGATAATAATAACATCCTTTCAAACACAACTTTATTGAAAATTCCTTCCCCAAATCCAATAGCTAAGAATTTATCTTAAATAGTATTTGAAATAAATCTAAGTATACTATGCAATACTATAGTTATACTTGTATTAAAACTATTCAAGTAAACCATATAATCAATAAAAGATGTTCCTTTTCATGGTTTCAACAATAGAGTAGTAGATTGTTTCATATCTTTTAAAACTCTATCTTCAAAGAGTTAGATGAACTATTTGCATTCTAAAAAGGATTTCAAAAAAAAATCACATAAAGGTATATCTTACTTCCAAAGCAACTCACACAAAGGTTATCCATATTTACACCAAAATTATGCAAACATAGTTACATTGAAGATAACTCATACCTTTTTGAGAACTGTGAATTTCACCTATTGAGTACTAGCTAGCATACCATTGGTATCTTAAATAGATTCATTTTCACTTCCTTCAACTCTTAAATTTTTTATGAAACATATCAATCTATGAACTGGTAAAAAAATCTCAAAATTCAAAGTGTAAAAACCTATCCAATATCTTGAACAATGCTTTATTGTCATTTCCATATCTTACCATGGAACTGGTTTGTTCACTAATGTTTATAATGAAGGACATAGGCATCCATAATATAATTATTAATCCAAAATATAAAGGCTACACAACTGGTTGTCAAACACCCAAAATATTATATCAATACCAATATGAAATTATACCACAATCATACCTCAATCTGCCATCTGTATAAGACTAGTAATAGAATTGTAACTGGTTCTTATTGGATGTTCATCACAAAAAATGCCTTGCATTTTATCTAAATACTTCCCAAGATAGAAAGGTTGATCCTTTCAACACCATCTCACACTTTCAAGTGACCATGTGTTGTGTTCTTCATCCATGTTGATAATGTAGGGCTAGTGGTTCCATAACGTTGGTTGTTAGAAGCTTGTCTTCTTCCAGCGAATTGGAACACCTTCCAATTTTTCTTTGCACTAACCACATGCATAATCAAGTAAATAGAAGAACAATACCAACAATAATCTAATATCTAAAAACAAACTCCAAACTAAAGTATTTCTAGCAACTAAAGCTAGTCCTTCAATCACCTACTCTGATAACAATTTTGATCCGTAAATTTGGTAAACAATTTTTGTAAATGGATTCTGAAACTCTCAATTCCCATTTGAATGACATAGAAATTGGTTATGGAATATTTTAGGAATGAATAAAAATTAACTAGAAAACTTCATCAACTCATTTCCCTGTATAGAACTCGTTTTGTATTATTTTTATAACTTTCCATATTTATCTTTATATCTCATCCATTATATTTAAACTGAATTAAAATGAGACACAAAATAACTAAAAAAATGGAAAAAAAACACCAAAACACAATAATGGACTTCACACATTTGGGCTATGTCTTCAGGTTCGTAATCACAAATTGATTCATTAAAATATGTAAATATCAACATTTAAAACTTACATCAAAATATGCATTTTAGAAATTTGTAAATAATGCTGAAACCTAATATTCATGACTCTGAACTAATAAATAACCATCTTTCTTCATTAGCAACATCTATGTCTTATCTCCATGAATACGAGTAGGTTTCTCCATTCAAAGTATATGTAAAAACTCTTAAATGATGAGCATAAGGACCTCAAGGAGGGTTATACCTTCTTCCACACCTGCAACTCCAATAATAACCTTGCAACCATATACATCCCTCCATGGCCAAAGGCCTTATACAATAATAAATGCAATAAAAATTGCATAGTCATAGGTCTCTGTGTGTATCCATACACAATCGCACAAATACATTTCATCCTTTCCTATCATGAGTCTCTATGTGTTTAAATAACCTATAAGGAAAATAATACATCTACCCTTGGCCATAAGGCTTTAGAAAATAATCATGTTACCTCCTTATAACAACCACTCAATTATTTGTTCCATGGCTAGAGGGCCTTTACAAAAATAGAAGAAATTACACATCCATTGTAATATATAATTCCACTTGGTTCTGAGTATAAATCTACCATTCATAATAGATGTAACAAAACTACAGACTCATTACCTTTCTAAATTTTCCACATTTTGGGATTATGTAATAATATCTATAAATAGACCATTTGCCCATAGTCCCAAATCCTCTAATAGGTGTATGGTCAATCTTCTCCATTCCCTGAGCTATGTATCATCAACCCACCTCGGTTCAGGAGACCCTGTAAAAATAGAATAAAACGTTCATGTATATCTTCCATGGTTATAAACATCTTACCGTGTAAATGAGAATGCATCATCCTTGGCTTGGGGCTATCTTAACAATGTACAGTCTTGGGTCTGCTGCCATGTATCATTCACGTTCACCCAAGGTTTAAAAGCCCTCCAAAATGGATGTAACGGTAGTCCAGACTTAGTTTCGGGCATTACAACACCGAAACATAACTAGCAAATGGATCTGGACTGTACAAAGACCTCCATTCGAGACTGTAACACATTTCATCTTGATCTACCTTATAAAATAGATGTTATGGAAACCAAACATGGCTCCAACAACTTTTATAAAACAGAAAGCCCCTAACACAGACTCAGGTCTGAGTTTTCAAAATAAGACCACCTTACAAATGGCGAGCCCTCTTGTATAGACTCAGTCTCTACTCAAATAATCTGTCATGTATTCCCATGCATATTTCATGGTCCATGGCCTTGATGCATAGATGGAAACCCGGTTTGGCTCTCTCCATCCATCTCGAACTATCAAAACATCTACTCATCCCATTCGGGACTATCCTTTTATCCAGCCCATGCGATTTCAGAAATGCCATGTCCAAACAAAGAAGAAACATCCCTGCCATACATAGGTTTAACCTTTTAAATAGATTCCTGCCTCTTTTAGGGATCCACATGATTGATCCGCCTCAAAACGCACTCTTCGCTATTTGTGGCTATTATTTTTTAATATCCCCTTCGCTCAGCCTTATGTCTAAATATATCTTTTCCTGTATTTTATTACTCAGCTATGGTCAAATAGCTTTGGCCAAAACAAAGTATGAATTTCTAAAAAATCCCACATTTTCTGGATATAAAGACTTTAGCCACGTATCTCAGCTTTTCGTTTGGTAATTAAAACTGCCTCCAAATTGGTTCATTAGTCAAACTGGTTTGGAAGATTTGGTTATTGAGCCCACTGCAAGTTAGGATGATGAGATGGTTTCATGGTATAACTCAAACTCAGTCTCATATAGTTGGCACTTGAGTTTAGTTACATTGAGTTGACTATGAGCTTGGGATGTTGACCAAACTTGTCACTCGGGTTGGTCTTTGAGTGGATTGATTGAACTCAACATGCAAAAGTGATTTGGCTTGAACTCATCTCGAACTTAGATAGAGTAAAGTCTCCACTGGATACAGTCTTCGTAATTGACCTTTTTAATTAGGACCAATGAAAATGGTGATTAAAATCCTAGGGATCATTATAGGTATTTTTGTTTCAACTTGTGTGCACTATAAGCTTCTTTATTTAATATTGAAAACACTACATATATAAGTCCCTAAAGGAATTTGAAGGATAAACATTTATATAATAAAATATAACCAGCCAACTTGTATTCTACTTGAGAATAGTTTTAATGTTTTTAAAGGAATAAATTTGATTCATATTTAAATTTCATGCTTGCACAAAATTAATACAAAGAATAAATTTATTTTAAACTTTCATTCACATTATTTTAAACAAACACACGTAAGTGTGAGAATTATATACATATTGATTGCTTTTTAGAGTAATGGAACATAGACAACACTTAGTTACTAGAGGGTGGTGGTTAGTGTATTATAAACCAAATATCTAACCGTATTTTTGTGTCATGCTATTACGAAAATGATAATTATGGTTTGGAAAAGATAAGAAAAACATAAATCATTGCACAGTATTATAGGCATGAACATACATAGAGGAACCATTGTTATGAGTAATCACAGGTATCTTAAGAGTTATACACCTACACAATGCACATGGAAAATGCCATAGCTTCTAGAAGGTTCCATTTACTATTGGGGTCATAATTTACTAAGAACATCTAGAGAGGTATCCGACCTTTATTTTAGATATGAGTAACTGATAATATATATGGAGAAACTTCTGTGTATAATGACACCTTCTGTAATCTATGAATAATAAAAAATAACTAAGTATATTAACCCCCTCTTACTTTATCATTTTTAAATATATAATAGTAAAATATATGTTTATCCATTTCAATTCAAATTAGTCTATTTATTTTCATATTTTACATAATTTGATAACTGTATAGCTTTCCATTATTATATCTCTTCATTAATATTTTGCATAATTTTGATTAATGTATAATTTACCATTATTTTAGTTCACATTTATAGAATGAATTAATGGTTCTTATAATCATCTAAACAAAATACTTATAGATGAATATGAGGAAATAAAAAAGTTTAATGATAGGAATAAGTCTATTATATATATATATATATATATATATATATATATATATATATATATATATATGCACATTTATTATCATATTTTATATAATATTAATAATTTATAATTTTTTATGAGTAATATGTTTATATTATTATAAGAATTATTAGTTCAGTCAAAAAATGTGTTTAATAATTTGTGGTGTATTTTTATTTTAAAAATTATTATATCCTCCATTTAACATTATTTTCTTTTGTATATATTAATTCCAATTCATAAAAGTTTAACTTTATCATCTATAAAGATTATGTCATTATGGTGTCTACATTTTCTCTCACCAAAGTCCATATTTAACTTTTAAAACTAGTTAAGCACTCATGCAATTATTTATTAACATTTGATTTCAAAAAATAAAACTTTCTTTTTAGTTTGATAACACTTATTTTTTAAGTTTATTCCACCCATATTTTTTCAATGATGAATACATGTTTTTGTCTTACCCCATTCTTTTTAACCATGAACAAAATGTATAATCTTTTAATATGTTAGATGTAAAAGTCTCATCAAATTACCAAATAGATAGTACATCGATACAAATATATTTATCAATACATGTTTTTTTCCATATATGAAAAATATATTATCTTTATATGTACATATTTGTATAATTTAATGATTTGGTGTCTAGTATTTGTTGACGCTGGAGATTGCGCCCAGTGGTAGGAAAATAGGTTCCTGCCCTCTCCCCGCAACATGGAAACTCCTCTCTCACCTATGGGACGACGAAGCAGGAGAGGAGAGTCTCTAGGTATGGGCTAGTTCCCTCTAATGTATCTTATTTGTTTCAGGCAATGCAAAATTTACGTATATAGATATACTGGGGGGAAGAAAAGGGAAGAAAGTGCAAGAAAGCAAACAGCCTACTCTAAAGAGGTGATACACCAAAAAGGTTGACCTTCCACATCCACTCTCAGAATCAAGAAAATGCAAATATACTCTACACATCTGGCAGAAGAACTAGGCTGCTAAGACTAATAGGGAGGCTATAATGGAAAATACATAATAGAGGTTTACCAAGGTGCTGTGGAATGCACACTTGCAAGCAACTTCCTCTATTATGTCCTTCCCAAATATTGCTCTTCTCCTTTCACCTGCAGAAATGGTGCCTTGTAGATGGCTGGTCTGTTGGCATTAACCTGTGAAAGCATCAAAGATAATGACTAAACACAAATAATACTCATGACATACACATCAAATCTATCCAAGATGGAGGCAAAAAATTGTATTTTATTGATTCAGGTGGAGAATTTGCAAAGCTGTGCTCTTTACAAAAATGGAGAAGATCCTTTAAAATGACCAAGTCTACCCATTTATATGGGAAAAGCCAAGAGGAGTCTGATTGGCCTTTTGCTTGCAAGTGGCCAATCACATTTTCCTTGGAAAGAGAGAAGAAACACTGTTGATGGCATCAGAAGTCTAATGAGGCCATGCTTGCTGCCTTGTTTTGCATGCAGCCTGCCTTCCTCATTTTACATGCAGCTTGCTCTTCTGTCAGTTAATCAGGCCTTTTTTCTCTGCTCACTGCTTCACATGGCAATTTCACCTCTCACTGCACGCAGTAATTTTGCTGCTCACTGCTTACCACTGGCTGTCGTGCTGTCCACCGTGCATGGCAATTTTGTCGCCCATTGCTTCCCGCTTCGTATGTCGGCTAATCCGTGGACTTGTACGGGCTTGGCTTTAAACAGTCTGTCAGGCTTAAGCTTTCGTGGATGTGTATAACCCACAGACTGTCATCTGTGGATATTGACCAAAATTTTGGTCACCAAACTGGTGACTCACAGGATAAGCGTGCCTGCTATGCTTAGGACCCAGTTGCCTTTGAATATCCATTGGGTGCGGAGTCAGATGGTGACTTTGAAGAGAGTTCACAACAGCTTCGATAATCCTAGAATTAAATACATAGAATTTACCCCCACACGCAAAGGGAAACACACAAGGCTAAAAACAACTAACTATACAAACTGCACTTAGGGAAAATAGAAAAAATAAGGAAAACTATGTATAGTCGAACCAAAAATTAGTGGCAATGCTTTAAATGTATCTCGTTAATTGGGATACATAGTTCTTCGTCGTCCAACCTAGAGAGCTAGAATGCGTTATGGTGCTTGCACTGAGTAATCATGTAAGGACCGCTCCAGAGGGCATCAAATTTTGCATGTTTTTTGGGCTTAGCTCTATCTTCGTCCCATTTTAAGACAATGTCTCCTTCAGCAAATTTTTTTGACAAAGATTTCTTGTCAAAATGTATTTTCACTTGCTGTTGGCGACTGATCATAAAGACCATGGCCCAATTCCTTATCTCCTGGAGCTCCATTAGTTTGTACAATCTGACCTCCATGCTGCTTCCTTCTTCTAATTGTAGCTGATGAGCAAGGTCCAGTGTTGGCAATTCGAGTGAGATGGGAAGCCTTACTTCCCTTCCATACATAAGCGTATATGGAGAATTTATGATTGCTCTCTTCAGAGTGATCCGATCGGCCCATAGAGCTATCTTCAACTTGGCATGCCAAGTTCTCTGATTTTCCTCCATGGTCCTCTTTATAATTTTGATCAAATTTTTGTTAGTGGACTCAGCCAGCCCATTCCCCTATGGGTAGTAATTTGATGAAGTGCTGAGGTATATACCATACCTTAGCGCCCATTCATTGGTTTTGGTTCCCAAAAAAGCCAAGGCATTGTCTGAAATCATAGTGGTTGGGACCCCAAAACGTGTCACTAAGTCCTCATAGAAATTTAGGACTATGCTTTCATTCACTTCCTTCAAAGCAATGGCTTCCACCCACCTGGTGAAATAATCCATAGTAGTCAAGACCCATTTGTGTCCGGCACTGGAGGGAGGATTGATCATCCCTATGAAATCTAGGCCCTACTGCATGAATGGTTGTTCAACTTGAATGCATTGTATGGCATGGCAGCCAATCACTGTTTTTCATCAAAAAGTGCACACTTTTGGTACTTCCTTACCCAGGTATAGGTATCTTTGAAAAGAGTGGGCCAGAAATAGCCAGCTCTCATTATTTTTGCTGCTGTGGTCTTAAGGGTGAAATGGCCGCCTGCTGGCCCATCGTGAAATTCAGCCAATACCTTGTCAGCCTGACTAGGGTCAATGCATCTCAGGAGAACCCCTGAGAGATCCTTCCTAAATAATACTCCATCAATCAAAACATAAGGAAGGGATTGAAGTTTGAAATACCTTCTTCTGGCCCTACCGAGACCCTGTGGACATTCACCCGAAAGAAGGAAGCGCCTCATGTCCAGCGTCTAATCTCTTATGATAGCTAGTTCTTTTGCAGTGGTTGCATCATGGATCAACAAGCTGTCTTCACCCTTTTGTCTCAAATCTGTAGCTAGTTGTTCACACAGGTCCCTTCCTCTCACCAACTTGGCAATTTTGATGTCTGTCATACTCTATCACTTTGGTGATCCATCCCACTCTTTTCTCATTTAAGTCTCGATTGGTCAAGAAATCCTTGATGCCAGGATGTGGAACCATGAGATGGATCTTGCTATTTGATAACATATATCTAAATTTCTTTAGGCTGTGCACTACTACCAGGACTTGCTTCTCTATGTAGGTGTACCTGATTTTGAAGTCCTCTAACCCTTGGCTGAAGAAGGCGAGTGGTTGCTCAAGGTAATCACTGTTTGCTTGAGTAAGCATAACAGATATTACTTCTCCATTGCTGAAGGTATAGAGATTGAGGTCTTTATTGAAGTCAGGGTTGATTAGAGCGGGAGCCTAGGTCAAAGCTTGTTTGATAGCTTCAAAGCTGTCTTTTCTTGGTATTATCCATTTTAATTCTTCACCCTTCCTCAGCATAGATGTTAGGGGTTTAACTATTTCAAAAAAATTTAGAACGAACCTCTGAATGAAATTTATCCGACCAAAAAAAATCTGCAGGCCTTTCTTGTGCTTTGGTAGGGACATCTCCAGAATGGAGCAGACTCTCTCAGGGTCAATAGACAAACCTTCCTTGGACACAATGTGGCCAAGAAGTTTCCCCTCATGAATAACAAATACAATTTCTTTGGATTTAGGGAGATGCCAAATTCCCTGCACCTCTCAAAAATCTGCTTGAAGTGCTCCATGTGTTGTGCCGCCTCCTTAGAGAAAACTGTTATATCATCGACGTACACCAGCATGTTCTTATTTATCAAACCATTGAAATTCATGTCCATGGCTCGCTGGAAGGTAGCACCAGCATTGGATAGCCTAAAAGGCATCTTTTGGTAGGTGAATGTTCCCCATTTAGTGGTGAAGGCTATTTTATATTGGTCACAGCCTCGTACCAAAATTTGATTATATCCTAAATAACCATCTAGGAGGGAGAAACATTCGAAACCAGTTACCTTTTGGAGGATCTACTCCATGTTTGGGAGGGGATAATGATCCTTTAAAGAGACATTATTAAGGTCTCTAAAGTTGACACACATCCTGATCTCCCCATTTTTTTCTAACTAGAACCAAATTGGCCAACCATGAGGAATGTTTGATCAAAAATATAATGTTGAAGTCAATCAACTTGACCAATTCTTTCTGCATAAGGAGTTCGATCATCAGATTAACAGGCCTCTATTTTTGTGTGACTGGTTTTGCACCTTCATCTAATTCAATGGTGTGCTGGGCGAGTCTTGGATCGAAGCCTTTCAAGTCACTATAATTTCAAGCAAAAATGTCAGTGAACTCTTGACACAACAGAATGAAAGCTTGCCTTTCTTGAAACGTGCAGACCTAACCAAGCGCTAGCAACTTGTCCTTGAAGATTTCAACTTTTTCATAATTCTCCTCTCTGGTAGTGATGCATACTTTGTCATCTCTTAGTTGGTCTTCTCCATTGAAAATACTTTCAAGTGTGACCAGACCCTTAGGGAGTTTATTGTTCTTCAATTAAACAATCTGATTTCCATATTGCTGCTACAATTTTGCTTGATTATAGACTACGAACTCAGCTTCTTCTTGTAGGAAGAGAGCTATCTGCTGGTCACTTTTGAAGACCTACCAATTCGTAACATTATCTGGAATTGAAGGTCGAACCACCACTTTTAGATGGTGCAAACCACAATCCCTGCTTATCTCTTTTGAAACATCAAATTGGGTGCAACAGCTGCTAGCCTGTCAGCCTGCTTATTCTGTTCTATGGGAATTGAGGTAATGTTAAGAGCAAAGAAATCCTCCATCAAGTCCTAGACTCTATGCTTGTAAGACTTCAGCAATGAGTTCTTGGTCAAGTTCAGGCCTCTTATTTGGCTCACAATTAGTTCACTGTCCCCCAGGATTTGCAACTTCCTGATCCCTCTCTTTCTTGCCCACTCAAATCCATGAATCAAAGACTCATATTTTGCAACATTACATGTGCAAGAAAACTAGAAATGGAAAGCTAAAAAGTACCTTTCTTTAGAAGGGGAAACTAACATTGCCCCACCACTAGTACCTAGTTTACTTTTGGAACCGTCGAAGTACAACTGCCACAGACCAAGGTCTTCTTTGTTCTCCTTCATTATATTGGGCATGATGGTGCCTTCTTCATGTAAGTAATAGATGCCAAGGTCTACTTCCTCAATAAACTTATAAGGATCATGCTCTAAGTTATCGGTTCCCCACTCATCCAAGAGTAGATCTGTGACTCCTTCAAGAGTAGAAGATGAAGATTTGTCTATCTGAGACTCCTCTGGATCGATGATAGTGTAATTGACATTCACTGCCTTGGGTGAATAGGGCTCTAGGTGGTCCTTGTAGAGTGGCTCAGATTCAATTTTCACTTTGGTCCCGTATTTGGTTCTAAAAACTAGATATGACCAATTCGTTGCTAGATAACCACCTATCTTGGATGTAAAGTCCCTAGACAAACAGATTGCAAAATATGGAGGTACGTCCACTACCACTATATCATGGGGGATTGAGAATGTTGGGTAGGCATGCAATGTTAAACTCAACCCTTTCAGGATTCTGACTATCCTTGTAGGTGTCCCATCTAGATGCAAGACTCCTTTGTTCATTGCTTCATACTTTAATCCCATCTTATCAGCAATGCACTTGGGCATCACTGAAGTGCTGGCCCCGCTGTCGATTATACAATTGTGTACTAAGAAATCCCCTATGATCAAAGTTACAAAAAAGGGGGGAGCCCTTTCTTATTTCTTTAGCTGACTTGAAGCAGAAGGTTGCCCATTCGTCATTAGGACATTATTAGTGTCTGCTGGGATGGCCTGCCGATCTAGCTTATGCAATTCTTTCTTCAAGACCTCCTTTGTCCTGGAAGAGACAATGAATCCCATAGAGAAATGATCACATGTAATTTCTTCATTTGATCAACTATATTAACTTGGGGGCTGATTCTCTTCATGCTTTCCTTTGGGCTGATCCTAGCTGGAGCTATAGACTGAGGAGCTGGAGGTGCAGACGGTTGACCAAAAATCGGGGCCATTTGAAATGGGTGTAGTGGAGGATTTGTTGCTACCTGAGAAGAAGCTTGTGCTTCTCTAATTGCTCTTCTTTTAAATCTCATGTTGGCTGCAACACAATCAACATGATTGCCTACAGTGCCCCCATGATTAACTGCACAGAGCTCGCCTTCTTCATGATTTATCAGGGTAGAATCCAGTTGAGTTTGATTGTTACTCATGCTGGGCTGAGCTGAAAACTCAAAATTGGGAATGATCAGCAGCCTGGTGTTTTGAATTTTGGAAAAAATTCATCATATCATTTGTATGGACAGCTTGCTCTTGACCATGTCCCATGGTCAAACAACTTGGCTGCTCTTGCACTAGATTGTTTTGAGTAGGCACCATGGCTTTAGATGACAAAGAGGGGCCTGAGTTATAATTTTGATAAGCCCTGGTCTAAGTAAGTTAAACCTATCCTTGGTTATAGCCTTGAAAAGGGTTTCTAGGTGCTTGACCATAATGTTGATATCCTGGATTTGGCTTATTATTTTGAGCTTGTTGCCTTTTTAGAGCTACAAGTTCATTTGACATGTTTTGCAATAGGCTTTTTACCCCATATAGTTCATTTGATGGAACAACAGCTGGCTTCTCAATGCTAGGCACAGGGGCTAATGTGGGCACAATGGTTTGTATAGGGGGCAACATCTCTAGGAAAAGTGGCATGTGGGGCCTAGGGGCAATTTTCCCAGCTTGAACCAAGCAATTTTTGGTGGCTATGGCGATGTCATAAGCATCAGGCAATATATGCCCTCCCATAGATTAGATCATCATTGCAATGTCACTATTTAATGCTTTTAAATAGTACAAGAAAGCGTAGCTGGGAGTTGGCCTTACCAGGATGGGAATTCTATCCCATGTCTTTTGAAACCGCATGTTGAAGTCTTGCATATACTCATGTGGAGCTCTCTTTATAGTCGTTAGTTGCTCAGGAAGAGAGAGGCCATCACTTTTCTCCCCAAAACAACTAGTTAAATGGGTGCCCAATTCGTTTCAGGAATGTATCAAATTCACAGGCAAGGTTTCATACCAATCAAGAGCCTTACCTTTAAGGGACAACGCCAAAAATATGATGGCAATATTTTCTTCTATTAGATTGTGAATATTGTAAAGGTTGGCAATATTATTGATATGCTCAACAACTGTAATAGGTCCCACTCCATCAAAAGAAGGTACATTCTTGAGAGCTGTTCCTAGAATCAGATCATAGCTGGGAGGTTTAAAGGGCTCTCATCGCAAAAAGCTGTAAAAGGCAATGCCATGGCTGGAACGGGCTGTAACTATGGCTGAGCTGGGTTGGTGTTCCCAACAACAAGTCTAGGAGGATTTACTAATGGATAAGGGTGATTTCTTTCAAACCTAAGCCTTTTAGCAGAGTTTAAAGGCAGCTCAATGAAAACAAAAGGGACCCCCCTTGAAGCTGACCTTGTGGTGACTTTTGGCATAGAAGTTTAAGTGATTGGTCTTAAAACAAAGAACTAAGCTCTGACAGTGGAGTCGTTAAATGCTAGAAATCTTTGAAATGATTATAGCAGGACCAACATCAATCCTAAAATACTACTGCATTAGAAACTGATAAAAATTACAGTCCCACCAGGTGTGCCAAAACTATTGACACTGGAGATTGCACCCGGTGGTAGGAAAACAGGTTCTTGCCCTCTCCTCGCAACATTGAAACTCCTCTCTCACCTATGGGATGGCGAAGCAGGAGAGGAGAGTCTCTAGGTATGGGCTAGTTCCCTTTGATGTATCTTGTTTGTTTTAGGTAGTGCAAAATTTACATATATAGATATACTGGGGGGAAGAAAAGGGAAGAAAGTGCAAGAAAGCAAACAGCATATTCTAAAGAGGTGATACACCAAAAAGGTTGACCTTCCACATCCACTCTCAGAATTAAGAAAATGCAAATATACTCTACACATCTGGCAGAAGAACCAGGCTACTAAGACTAATAGGGAGGCTATAATGGAAAATACATAACAGAGGTTTACCAAGGTGCTGTGGAATGCACACTTGTAAGCAACTTCCTCTATTTTGTCCTTCCCAAATATTGCTCTTCTCCTTTCAGCTGCAGAAATGGCGCCTTATAGATGGCTGGTCTGTTAGCATTAACTTGTGAAAGCATCAAAGATAATGACTAAACACAAATAATAATCATGACATACACAGCAAATCTATCCAAGATGGAGGCAAAAAACTATATTTTATTGATTCAGGTGGAGAATTTGCAGAGTTGTGCTCTTTACAAAAATGGAGAAGATCCTTTTAAATGACCAAGTCTGCCCATTTATATGGGAAAAGCCAAGAGGAGTCTCATTGGCCTTTTGCTTGCAAGTGGCCAATCACATTTTCCTTAGGAAGAGAGAAGAAACACTCTTGATGACATCAAAAGTCTGTCAAGGCCATGCTTGCTGCCTTGTTTTACGTGCGGCTTGCCTTCCTCATTTTGCATGCAGCCTACTCTTCTGCCAGTTAGTCAAGATTTTTTTATCTGCTCATTACTTCACGTGGTAATTTCATCGCTCACTGTACATGGCAATTTCGCTGCTCACTGCTTACCGCTGGCTACCGTGTTGTCCGCCGTGCGCGGCAATTTTGCCGCCCATTGCTTCTCACTTCGTATGTCGGCTAATCCGCAGACTTGTGCGAGCTTGGCTTCGAACGGTCTATCGGGCTTAAGCTTCCACGTACGTGTATAACCCATGAACTATTATTCATAGATATTGACCAAAAGTTTGGTCTCTGGTATTTATGCTTAACTTGCATTGCCTCCTCCCACAAATGAAAAAAATAGAATAATTTGTAGGAACCAAAATTGATTAATGATGTGCTATCAAATGCTTCAATCTAGATATGTAAATCAATATCAAAATATTATTATTCAAACACATCAAATTGAGAATAAAATTTAATTGAAATTATTTATAATATAAATGAATAAAATATAATTTTTATTAAAATTTTAAAATTTCAAAATCTGAGAAACTCAAAACAACAAACCTTCAAATGTTAATACAAATAATTTTGTTACAATTGTGTTACATCTTGATTTTCTTCTAGACTCATTAATTTGTTAATTACTAGATTATGTGGTTAATGATTGGTTAAATTAATGTGCTAACCAGGTAGATTAGTAATATGGCGATTGTAGACAATTACTTATGATCATGATAGTGAACTTGTTGTTATCTATGTATATTCTATTGTGGTACATTTTGATCATGATTATGATGTTTATTCAGTTACAATAGTTTATTATGATTATGTCGAGAATAATCTAACTATTTTTTATTGTACTAAGGTGGATGTAGGATGGATTCCACCTTGCTGACTATGACTAAGAGAGGGTATCATTGAAGAGGATGGAGAAGATGGAGATGATTGGGGGATGAGAGAATGAAATTGAAACCCCTGTATACACCACTTAGCTTAGAAATATATTTATTATTTGTTAATTGGTTAATATTATTTGTTTGTAGCATGCATTGTATTATTAATGTGTTTCCTTGTTTGGCAATGATTGATTATCATTTGTACATATTTCTTTAATCCTTGTTCAAGTGTGCTTGCATATTATAACATTTTGGTTGGTTTCAAATCATGCATTTAGTTATTGTAACTTG